>JAMXBB010000005.1:74674877-75253625 GCA_024138015.1 Lumnitzera littorea | reverse complement strand
GCAACCCCTCAACCATTCGATAACCTAACGTAGAGCCCCGCTGCCACTTAGTAGAGACATCATTGCCCAATCTGGCTGACAACCGCTCTCCGACCAATAATGGCCAAAGCTTCGATGAACTCAAGTTCCGAACTCCTACCCTGTTTTTCTCTATTTTTGAAAAATTATTAATTTAAGGTGGAAAAATTAATTTCTATGTTAACAAAATTAGGAATATTTAATGTATTTGTTTAACAAATACACTGTTCACTCAAAATTTAAAATTCAAATTAAATACACTAAATGATGTAATTTCTAGCTCAAAATTTTTGTGTAGGATGTTTATGGTATATATGTAATTACTATGTAGCCTAATTTTTTATTTGAATATTTTTAATATTTATTTCATTTTTCAACCTAAAAATAGCTTGAAAATAGGTTAAAATTGTGAAATAAATAGGAAATTATGAAATTAAATGATGAAATGGACATGTATGGATTACTAGTGAATAATAATAATGTTGGGATAAGTTGAAATCAATTTGGTGCAAAAAGGATTATAATTGGGTAATTTAAGATAATTCAAGAGTAAAATTGTAAATATAAACATATAGACGATAAATCGAAAACCTAAAACCAAGTACTACTGAGTTCCCCATATTTTTAAGTGTCTATATAAATTTTTAAGGAATTATTTGGTAACCCGAGCTATTTATTACGAATTTACGTAGTAAAATAGCTTAAATTATAAACTAATACTTATTTTTAGTGATAATAGGCTAAAATATCATAAATAGTTGAATAAAAACAATTTATATGTATATTGGTTACATTGGATAAGAAATTATATTTTTAATATGTTTAATGATATTTTAATAACTGAAATATTTAATATATGTACTAAGGTTAGATAATATCTATATTATACAAATATATTGACAAATTAAGTAAAATATAGTTTAATAACCCAAAATACGTATCTTTAGGTCTGTACGAATTCAACGACACTAATTTTATTGAAAAATGAACAATTTTAAATAATATAACTTATAACTTTATAATATTATAGAATGTACGTATTACGGTAACCCTATCAGAATTGAAACATGATTAAATCAATTAAAAGTATGTTTTGATACGATCAAAATGATATATAATACGTAATAGTATAAATTACTTATATTATTAATAATTAATAACTTAACTCGATATATATATATATCTAATAACAAAACTATATATTATTATGATAATATATATATATATATATATAACAATTTTAGATCAAACCTTAATGTTTTTGTAACTATTACAAAAAATAAATTTAGATTTTATTTATACAGGATTCTCTAGTAATCAGATCGTCGACAACTCGAGTTTTTCATAGTAAGCATCTAAACAAGTAAGTGGAATCAATACTTTACAGCATTTTGGGATATTATTTTAGAATACCTAGAGAATTTGGTATGTATTGGCTTGTGATTATAGTTAGCTGTTTGTGCGTATGTAGCATTTGTGATTGGGTTTTAATTTGTTGTGATGGAAGCTGAGTTCCATGATATGGTTACTTTGTGAATAATATCATGCTCAAATTATTTGAGCTTAGTTGATCACTCTAAAAAGATGAACTAACCTAAACTCAACTTAACATCTAACTTAATATGCATTGCAACCCACTAAGGGTAACAATTAGGATTCTCAGGTTAAACACAGACTTCCTTCGATGAGTACAGCTGAAATAGTCATTTCCTCACCCTTAGCTAAATTAAGTGACAGGAAAAGAGGTTACGGCAAGGTTAGGGGCTATGGTTCGAAGGTGGCCACAAGAGGAGGATATTCTCTATTGCACAAGCCCCAATTTAGTTTCGACTGGTGCGTATGTGACGTCAACCTCCTCAACCTGGATTAGAGCGAGTAAAATTTCTCTGATCTCACGATAGGTTAGATAACATCGTGTAATGGCATTTGCTTATACATGCACTACACCTAACTAACTTGGTTGAAAACCCTACTTATGATGTGCTGACTATATACTTTTGTCTCTACCTCACTTACTGAGCAAGTTGTTGCTTAGTCCCCTATAGTTTGTTTATAGGTTCCAAATGGCTTACAAGTGCTTACCCAACACCAAAACCCTAATAAACTAGGACAGGGAGTTAGATACAACAAGAAATGGCCGATTATTGCTTTTAGTATTAACTTTTTATCTTTTAAGGAAAACTACATGAGACTCTTTAAAGGACTTAGTAGTTTTCAATATTTTTGTCTGTATTGAAATGATAAATACTTGTGGAATTTACTACTACTACTCTTTTATAAGGTTAAATTACAAGTTTATTATTACAAATTATTTCAAAGGATTACTCTATAGGTTTATATCAAACAAGTATCGAATTGGATGCTTGAAAGGGGTAGAGTCAATTACGCTTAGTGTGAATTGGGTCTAAGATAGCAGTTGTGAGAATAGTTTTTATCTTAGGATGGTTCACACGATGGGACTATTACAACTTCCCCTTTTTGAGGCGTGACATACAATTTACAATCATTTCATGCATTGTACTTCACACTTGCACACAGATCACTATCCATTATCTACACATAGATCACTATCTATTGTCCACAACTAATCACTGCATACAATACACTTCATGCCATTCGATTCACTGCAAACTGGTCAACATACATGAGCCATGTCCAATAACGCGCAAACTTAGGGTGCACATCTACTATGTATGAATAGTTCACGAAACAAACATGTTGATCATGTACATGATCCAACCCATGTAGGTAATTGAATAAATTATTTTAGTTAGTTATTTATTTTGTTTTTTAATTAATCACTTTTTTATACTAACTTTTTTTTTACTGCAGGTTTTTTTAATAAATTTTAACAGAGACTATATGGTATGCAATTTTACAATTTTTTAGATAAATTAATAAATTTCATGTTTTTTCAATTAAATTGTATTTTTTTATCAAAATTTCATTTTTCAAAAAAATTGCATATCTTTTCTTCGAGATTCATATATTTGGAGAAGATATGTATCTAAATTTCGTATTATAGTATATCTTGCATTTAGGATTTAGAAAAATAATTTTTAACACATAGTAGTTTTTCTTAAATAAAAAATAAAAATCTTAACTAGAGTATTCTTAAGATTTAGTTAGTTAGGGTTTTTTAAAAATAGATTTGTGAAATTAGATATTTTTAGATTTCTTTTTAAATAATAATTTGATAACTAATGTAAATTTAGCTCAATTTATTTTTTAAAAAATCAACCCATTAAATTTTTTCTAATAAAATAGAACTACTTTAGTTTGATCCTAATTAGCAAGTACATAGGTACCTTTGGGGAAACCATAAAAAAATAAAAAAATTTTTCTTTTTTATGAAAATTCTTAATAAAAAATTATTTAAAAATTCATTTTAATTACATTTTTGTATATTTTTGTACATTTTGACATCTTTAGAAACATTATAGAAAAATGAAAGTCCATTAGTTTTTAGGTTCGATAGCAATTTTTTTTAAGATTCATACATTTAGAATAAAATTTACATTGAGGTTGCATATCTTAGCAGATTAGAATTAAACCATATATTTTCCTTAGTTAGGCATATTTTCTATGATTTAGGTATAATTTCCATAGTTGAGCATCTTTTCTATCATTTAGATATCTTTTTTATAAACATCTTTCCATGATTTAGGCATATTTTTCACATCAATTGTATCTTTCATAAAAAAATTGCATTTAGGTACATTAGGATTTTTTTTTTTCGTAATCAATTTTTCATACAATAAAAAATACTGACTTAAAGTCTTTTTGAAAATTAAGTCCTTAGGTTTTCTTTTTCAATTAACATTAAAAATTAGGTTTTTAAGTTTTTTTAATAAAAATAAATTGGTTGAAAAACATAAATCTAACCTATTTTCATAAATAAAATTTGTTAACCCATTAAAGTCTCTTACAAAAAGATAAGAACTATGATTAATTTGATCCCAATTTGTTAGTACGTAGGTACCTCTAAGGCAACCATAAAATTTGTAAATATTTTGTTTATTTTTCATTTTTTGGGGAAAATACATAATAAAAAATAATAAAAATGTTCATTCTTATGTATTTTTACATTTTTGCATTTTGTTCATATTTTTAGAAAAATTCCATAAAATAAAAGCTCATTAGTTAGTTTCTTAAATTTTTACATGGTGACTTTTGTCTTAATAGGTTAACCTTTGAGCCCATTTCTTTGGTTAAGTTTTCTGAAAATTTATTTTTTTAGAAAATCTATGGACTAGTAGTTAAATTAGGGTTTTTCTACTCAAAAACCTTAATTTGATTTTTTTACTGGTTTAATTAGTTAGCGACTACAAGTTATTTTTCAAACTTTTTTTTTAACATTTTTTCATAAAAAATGTTTTTCCTTAATTTTATGTCAAATAACTTATATTAAATGGGTTGGGCTTAGTATAGGTTAAATTAAGGAAAACAAATATAGGGCTTAACACAGCCTAAAGGACAGTTTAGTTTCCAAGTTTTCCAAACAATGATACACATCAATAAATCAATCATATACGAGGAAAGATCTCACTTTATCAACATATATATTCAACAAAATCATGTATCCAATCCATCTAGCACATCATTACAATTTATGACTTAACTAACTTCAAGTCAAGTAAACATAGGTCTACTTGCACAAAAACGAAAACATCCACTTACTTAGGCTCAATAGCAGCGTAAAATCCTAAGCTTCGCGATGTAGTCCTTCCTTGCCTATCATACCTAAGCAATACATATAAACCCTAAGTCAACTATGGGTCGATACCAAACTCTTATAAGCTTTTAATATTGTGTTTCCTCAAGCTTATTTCGATCGTATTTTATTCATTTCTTATCTAATTTAAGTAAACTTTATAATATCATGATCATTATTTCAAAGATGTCTTAAGAATCAAGACTAATCAATATTATCAAAAGTCTAAAGATATCCTTTTGTATTACTGATTCGATAATACATTATTACAACTTCATAATTAACTCAAATAAACCCTAAATATAAATTAAAAATTATAAAATTCCTCATATCCCATGTTGGTCAGCATTCATTGTATACCCTAAAAATATTAATCCTTTACATATTTAACAAACATCCCATTCATACTAATTACTATATCATTTATTAAGTTAATGTATAGGTTTATAATATGAAAATACATAATAAATAGTATACGAGCCCAATTAATTTCACAAAAAATCCTATGGACTCATAAAAATATGTAGTTTAATTATTAACCATTAATTATACTAAACTAGTTATTATCTATTTTTATGAAAATAGCGGTTTTAGTTCAAAATTAGTGAAAATTAAACAAATAAGTAAATTTAATCACAAGATAAAATTAAACTGTCCCAAACATTATTATGAACTTCTAGAAATCATAATACATAAAGCTTATACTTTGATTTTACAAAAAAAATAATTAATTCAATAAAACAGCAAAATTGCCAATTAATCCAATATAATTACAATATATAGTAGACTTCCTTATTTTCAAAAATTCTTGTTACTAAAATTAAATACATATATTAATTATATTAAATACAAAATTTCAATTTGAAAGGACATTATTTAATATTTCTAAAATTTAATCTAATTTTCGTCCAAATAGAGACATTTCTTAAGCACCCCATATTTTCACTAATTATTTAACTAAAATAAAATTAATATATTAATCTATACATAAAATAACTCTAGAAAACTAAATTTTATAATTAAATAATATCATTTGCTATTTTATAAAATATACAAAGTTTCAGCCGGAAATTTGGTTTACTTAAACTGGTCGCCTTCGGTCATCCTCTAGCCACCCAACCTTATTGGAAAGGTGCTTACCTTGCCACCTTCTATTTAACCCTAAAAGGCCACTACAACAAGACATCAACAACTTATTGAATCGGCCTAAACTAGATCTGTACTTTATTTTTGTTCTAATTTTCTTATTTTTTTTATTTTTCCTTAAATTTTTTTAACAATTTTCTTATGCTTTTAGATCTCCAAAATGTTGTTTTTGATGTGTGCATGCCTTATTTATAATTTCCAAATGGATTAGATTTAATAAAAATTAGACATATGGCATACACATGTCATTTTTTTGGTTTTTCCAAGCATGAGGTCTCAATTTCTTGTATTTTAGCTTTTGACTTATTATTTCCAATTAATCCTAGGCTGCTACATCATTAGATGAGTCATCCAATCATTTTTTTAATTAATTTTCCATTATTTTATATTAATTACCCTTATTCTAATTATTTATTATTAATTTATATGTATTTAATACTTATAATGTATATCACGTATAAATATATGTACATTATATATAATTCAACTTCATTTATTATTTCTATAAGTTAAGTAACTTATCTCTAATATCTTGCTATATTTAAAAGCTTGAATTTCATATTTTCAATATTTATTAGCTTTATCGATAAATTGACGTTTTTTTAAATTAATATTTTTATATAACTTATTTTGAGAAATTGACTTTACTTGAATTATTTCATGTAACTTTTTTAGCCTTACTGTGAAGTTTAAAATAAAATGAATAACATAGCCTAACACCTTAAATTTAGGAGCTTAAATCTTAGGGTAATCGTATGGGGTCAAAATCTTGGGGTATTACAGCTTCTTTCTATAGGCGATTTATTAAAAACTTTAGTAACATAACTACTCCCTTGATCGAGCTGATAAAGAAGAGTGATAGATTCAGATGGAATGACCAAGCTAAACAAAGCTTAAAGGAAATTAAGGAGAACCTCACCTCTACCCCTACCCTATCACTATCGAATTTTAACAAGCCCTTTGAATTGAAATGTAATATATCAGGAATTGGAATTGGAACCATCATGATGTAGGAATGATTACTTGTTGCCTACCACAACGAGAAACTTAGTGGTGCTACCTTGAACTACCCTACATATGAGAAAGAGTTATACTCTCCTTTTTAAGCCCTTACCGTTTGACAATGCTATTTGTTGCTACGAGAGTTTATTATTTAAGTAGACCATGAGTCTCTAAAGCATCTTAGGAGTCAAAAAAACTCTCGAAGAGATAAGCCAAGTGGTTGGAGTTTATGAAAAGATTTTCGTATGTGATCCGGTATAAGAAAGGGAGCATAAATGTGGTCATCAATGCTCTAACACGTTAGCAAACTTTGCTAACCACTTTGTAAACAAAATTACTATGATTTTTGCTTATCACCAAGCAGTATACTAACAACCCTCATTTCTGTCCCATTGTTAAGCAATGTCGAGAAGGAGTAGTTCTTGGAGGATGTTATCTTAAGGATAGCTATTTGTTTAAGGACTAAAGGTTATATATACTAAGTTGTTTCACACATGAGCTATTGGTCAGGGAAGCTCATAGTGGTAGATTATTTGGTTACATTAGGAAAACTAAGATAGCTAATCTATTGAACGAAAACTTTTATTGGCCTAGTTTAACTAAGGATGTCCATAAGATAGTTGGTAGTTATGAAATGTGCAAGCTAGCTAAGGGGAAGAGAGAGCTCCATGGAGAATACATGCCCCAGCCAATGCTAACCTTATCTTAGGCCAACCTCAGCATGGACTTTGTCTTAGAGTTGCCTTGGACATCCAAAGGAAAATATTTTATATTTGTTGTAGTAGATCGCTTCAACAAAATGGCATATTTCATCCTATGCTATCAAACTAAAGATGCTTTATATATTACTGATTTATTTTTGTAAGTTGTCCAACTACATGGACTGCCAAAGACCATCATTTCAGATTAAGATACAAAATTCTTGAGCTATTTTTAGAAGACTCTATGAAGAAGACTTGGAACTAAACTTGTGTTTAGCTCTAGTAGCCACTTTCAAATTGATGGCCAAACTAAAGTAGTGAACGAGATGCTAAGACACTTACTCAATGTTGTCATAGGAAAGAACTTGAGGAATTAGGATATATGTCTACTAGTTGTGGAATTTGCATATAACCAAACTGTCCATAGCATTACTAGGAAGACCCCATTCAAGGTTGTCCATGGCCTCAATCCTACTGTCCCCTTAGATATAATCAATACCCTTATAACTGTTGAAGAGAGTTAATCCGAAGTTAACTAAGCTCAAGAATTACAAGAACTACACCAGTCTATAACTAGAAAGATTGCTAAGTTCAATAAGAGACAACAAGAGATTGTTAGTCGAAGCCGCCAAGCTGTTTCTTTTCAACTAGGAGACTTAGTATGGATACCGAGGATGATTCCCACACTTGAGACAAAGCAAGATATCTCCTTAAGTTGATGGTCCATTCAAGGTCTTAAAGAAGGTTAACCACAACACTTACCAAATCGAGTTACTTGATGACCATGGTGTCTCCCCCACTTTCAATGCGTCCGACTTGATTCCTCACCAACAAATAAAAGACCCCATGAGCGTCCTAAAAGAAGAGCCAAGAACCACATCAGATTTGAGGAGAAATCTTTCAAAGCCCTAAGCAAATGATAAGAATCAACCACCTAGACCGACCACACAAAGCCAAGCTAGAGGACTCTAAGGACTCATTCGAAGAATACTAGCTCAAAACCTTATTCAAGACAAAAAAAAAAAAAATCCTATCTTAACCTCAATGTTTTCCTTTTTTGCCAACCCGATTAACAAGCCTTTACGTGCGCTAAACCTGCCGAACAGCTATGCTATGATAGAATATCTAAGTAGACAGCCCCAAAACTACTTGAGCAGAGCTCCTAAACCAACAACAAATGTTCGATCCCAACCCCAACCCCAACTGACTACTCTACAATGAGATTAATTAGGCTTCGACCTGATCTCAATCAGGTTGGCCTTTAACTATAAATTCTTTTCTAGTCTTACTTTGTACCATATTTTTGACGTCCAACCACTAAGTGACATGTATCTTCTAGCATGACATTCTAGAAGGATTCTTTACTTTCCATACTAAATATTCTCTGTCTCTTTTACCTTTTTAATATGTATTGCATAACCTAATTATAAGAATAACCTTTTGTCTTCTCATATATGTAAAGTAACCCTAGTAGATGGGTATATAAATCCCCACTTAATTCTATGTAAATAATCAATCCTCAACATTAGAATATTATCAAGTTTCCTTTGAGCAACCCTAGTGTTCTCATTACCCTTCGACTCTTATCTATTCCCTTTAGTAAGGAGTAGTGGTGGGTGACTCTTCAGTTTAAATTGGTGAGTCATATCCGGTGGATTATAAGACAAGTAGGATTAATTGGTATATCATATCTAGTTGATAGTTACCAGGCTTTGCTAGCCTTTTTCTTTGTTTTCTTTTTTTGCTCACTTCATGATGGTGTTTCTCCATTTGTTTGACCCTAGAGATGCATCATTGTAGGTCAGACTTTGATCAGGGTCGTAGGTAAGTACACTTAGTTAAGTTATAGTATAAAAAGGATTTCAATCCGAGTATCGATCCCACAAAGAACCATGAATTTGAGGAAATCCTAAATTATTAATTCTTCTCCCTAATTGTCTATTATCTAACTTGATAGTTAAAAATCTTAATTAAAATATGAAGAATGGTTAACATAACAAAAATAAAATAATAAAAAAAGAAAATAAATAACAATAATAAATAAGTAAATTAATTAGAATAGAAAAGCATGATCATTGATAAATCTTTTATCTATTACATAGTTCTATGCAATTTCAAATCTCAGTTACTCATTGGACCGTAGGAATGCTTAGTATGAACTAACCAGATTCATGTCTTTAATCAATTTTTAACCTTGAGTATACTTTATCCGAATCGCTACTGTAATAAAATATCTCAAGAACGCATTAAGATGTTAGATTCCACTATTAGGTTACCCTCATCCGAAAAAATTAAATAACTAAACATTTTAGTCTATACAATTACTTCTAATTACACTAGTCAATCTACTATAAGATCTCACAAACTCTACAATGAATTTACATAATAATTTAATAGTTGGCAATATTGAATCAAAGACAATAAATTTAATGTAATAAGATCCTAAAGGTAATATCATAGATCAAATAGATAACTATTACATGCGAGATTAGGATTTAATAAAGATTTATTAAGAATAATAGAATTAAAACATGAAATAATAAAAGAAAGACAAAACAAGAGAGTGAAATCCCCTAAATTACATTACCTTACAAAACTTTTTCTAGAAGGACACTGCTTATAAACTAAATGTAGATGCCTATTTATAAAATTTCATCCTAAAGTTATAAAAGAAACTTGCCAAAAATAAAAGATGTTCTTACCATTAGCATAATCACAGCCATGGATCACAACCATGATCTTTAGGCATGCTTCTCCCTTACAATAGCAGTTCTTTCTATTTCGCAAAATTCATAGATGAGGGGTTTACAACCAGATGCACAACTGTTCTCTTTACGCATGCTCTCCTCTGGACTTAATTTCTCATTCAAAGCTTCTTCACTTAAGTTGTTCAATCAATGCATTCTTCATAAAAACTTCAAATGTTTACCAAATTCTTCAAAAATTCATCAAAAACTCTTCGAAGACTTACAAATGAAAACACTAACAATCAAGCTCCAAATTATCTACAAATAATAGCTAAAAACTATACAAGTTCTCCTCAGAATATATATGTTAAATGAGTGTTATCAAACTTACATCAAATAGTTTGGCAACAGCCAACTATTTTAGTTCTCCTATACTACCACCAAGATCTATGTAGCGATATTTGATGTTCCTCTCTAACTTGCCTATGTCAGTAAGGAGCTTGATCCCTTCCAAGAGTTGTTAAGAGATTGTACCATTGACCAATGCAAAATCACCTATATTGACCTCCCACAGTAAGCAAATTGGTAGATGGGTTCATTCTCCTTCCATGAGAGGTCATGGGTCCTAAGATGGTTATTGAAGTTTCTTTGGTAAGGTTGAGATTGGTTGATCCTCCAACATTGGTCTTAGCGGATTCTTTCTAGGGGACCTCCATAACCTTTCCCTTCCAAAGATCTTATAAAGAGGTTCAACATTAGGCTACTTTCTTGGTGGCTCAACCTCAGCAACTTTGCTCCATTTCTAGCCATTCTCAACCTTGATAGCTCAGGCTTATCCTAAAGCCTTCTCAAGAGTAGTTTTTACCTTAAGGGAAGCAACGTTCTTCCTACCTCCATCCTTCTTTAGGACTTAGCAAACTTTCAAACTAGCAAACAAGTTCTTAGAATTGGAGTTCTTTAGTAGCATCTCTGCAAAATCGAAAAGCAAATTAGCATGGAAATAAATGAAAAAGGGAAAAGAACAACTTACAAATGTTGTACCAAGGATGGGCAAGGAAGGTGACCCATCCTTTGGAATAATCAATTGAGATTCCTTTATAGCAAGCCTAACTTAGCACAGAGAATTACTGTGGTCAATATCTTCTTGCTCCATAACTATACCTTCATTTATGCCCTCTATAGTATTTTCATTACTGCAAATGGTGCTTGCACTTTCTAGAGCTCCTACGTTGTTATCAGAGAAGCTCAAAACTCCACTATAATATCAATCTAAGATGGAATCAACATCTTATAGAAACCAATAGGAGCTGTACTTCTCCATAATTTTATCATATGCTGTTTTATCATTTAGCAACATTACCTTAACACCATCCTACCTGGTGGATTAGCACTAGAGTATTGGAAAGTTAAGATCTTTTTCTAACCTAACAACTATCCAATTCTGAGGACTCCAATCCAATCAAAATTTTCCTTCTAGTTTAAACACAAATATAGAACCAGCTCTTACTCCATTTGATGGTGAAAAAATATCTAAATAAAGTCAATGTAGCCCTAACCCCTAAATCCTCACAAATGCACTTGAATGCTATCATCAACCTATAAGAGTTTAGGGTCAACATGCTCAAGGTAGATATAGTTATAAGCAAAAACAACACTTTCAAAAGTAGATAAAGGAAAATAAAGACTGACCTTAAAATATTTTTTAAAGAGGGTGAATTCTCAATCACCCGACGACATAACATATTCGTAGATTTTAAGTCTCCTTATCTTCTACTATTGAGGGTAGAGTGAAAGTAGAAATACATATCATCGAATTCCTTCTCTATCAGAATACTCACAACACCATCTGGGCTTTAATTGTATGCAATGCCATGGTATAGAGTCTTTAAGACATTCTCATCTTCGCCATCATTAGGATAGTTATTAAGCAAGATTTTTTTAATCCTCCAAGCCCTAAGGACATGCTTTCTCCCTAATTCAATATAGCTAGAAAGATCCCATGGACAGTTGTTCCCTACATTCACCATATTGGGCACTTGTTGTGTAAGAGATGCACTTACCACTCTAGATGGAGGAAGTGTAGTATGAACTTAGTTTTGGTTATCAATTATATTATTGGAGGTTGTGTTGTTGGACATTGTATTAAACATGTTTACCTTAAAAAATAAGAACAAGGAAGTTAGGAAAAAGGAAGGGAGAGAATCCTTAGGGGCAAGGATGACTATAGAAGAAGAGAAAGGATTTTGAAGGAGAAAACTACTTTTGAATAGGTAGTGAAATTGAGGAGAGAGAAAATAAGGGGTTTTATGGCCGCATATCTTGGGATTTGTACTTTAAATGTAAACATGCCATAGCTGTATGAAGATATATCATTCAAAAAAATGAATGATTAAGTTCAACACCTACTGCATACTACGTGCATCATGGTTATCATGTCAACATAGATATTGATGTTAGAATACAGATCAATTGCTGACAAATGCTACTCTTCTACTACACACAG
Organism: Lumnitzera littorea; assembly: GCA_024138015.1. Lineage (NCBI taxonomy): Eukaryota > Viridiplantae > Streptophyta > Magnoliopsida > Myrtales > Combretaceae > Lumnitzera > Lumnitzera littorea. The sequence continues at coordinate 75,240,854 of JAMXBB010000005.1, read as the reverse complement.
AGATTGAGGTCAAATATTGTCATTGATTGACCTAATCCCATAGTAGTTTTGATAAAGCTTCAATAAAGAAAGTAGAAAAAGTTCAAGCAGAGGAAACAAAGGTTGGACAAGTTAATGGTTTACTTAGCAAAGCTCAAGAATGCGATACCATGAACTTCATAGTTGAGCAAGGTCTAAAATGAGTAAGGGTACAATTAGTTTTAAGAAATGAAATGAAATTATCCAAGCCTTTCACTAATAAGTTACTCTCCTTATTATCACCTCTAAGGAGAGTTGGTGCGTATGGGGGGATGTTGATAGGGATTTTAGTCCTAAGTCCATTAAGCCCCTAGATGACTGATCAAGAGGGAAAGAGAGCACAAATTAGGGCAAGTCATATGAAGGTAGGTTTAGAGAACTTTAAGCAGGTTAGGAAATTAATTGAGGAGTCAAGGACATCTTTGCCCCACCAGTCCAACTAAGGCTCACTTAATCACCTAATATTTAAATTCCAACATGGTTGCATACAAATAGGAGGTTAAAACACAAATAACCACCCACTACTTCCTATGTTCCTAAGAATAAGGGAATGGTCCATAGCAAAATTCCCCCATGTGAGAAATGTGTTGATTGCAATTAGCAGTTACTGGGACAATTAGCAGCCAATGCCTATAAATAGAGCTTAGCAACCAACAGGAAGCTTCTTGTGAACCTTTAAAGTATTCTCTACTCTTTCTCCACTTACACCCCCTTTTCGCATAAGTACTTACTTAAACATTAGAATGACTATGCCGAAGTTGTTTCGATACCCTGTAGCCTAATTCTACTTTCATTTTGTAGGCTTAGTTGCAATTTGTCAAGCAAATTAACTGTCAACAAATATCATTATATTATATTGCCTTTTTTTTCATTATTTAATCTTTTTCATGAACTTTTTCAATTTGCTTTTTCATGCTTGTCTTTTTGTACTATTTCACATATAAGTTCTTTTTTAATTTGATATGAAGAATGAATTTTTTCCTTTTTCTATAGTTAAGTTAAAGGCTTCAATCACTACCATTTAGTGCCTCAATTCATATTGAAAAACCTCCATATATAAAATTATATAATTAAGTATTTCTTTATAAATTATTTATGCTTTAAACACCTTATAAGCTACAAAAACCACCATTCCAAATTTAAAATGCTTGTTTGGATTTACCATCTATCTATATCCCACTTTAAATTTACAACTTTGGATTGTTATTTCGAAAGCCACAAAATTTATTTTGGTTTGAATTTTGAAAAATAATCATTCAATCAACTTTAAATACAACTTCAATAGTTTTGCTCAATTGCTATGACAATTTTTTTTTCTTTATTAGAATAGATTCTATGCTCTACATAGACAATATCTCAACCATTTTTAGTTAATAAAAATTTTGGATTTAAGTTCTAATTACAAATTGTTTTTTTATTAGGTTTCTCAATACTCATTTTGCATATTGACGTTATAATCACATATCATGTTTGTTTATGTGGTACATGCATATTGGCGTTATAATCACATAACATGTTTGTTTAAGTGGTACATGCATTTGAATTATATAATTAATTTTTATTCGTTATGCATTTTTATGGCAGGCATGGTGTCTAGTAGTACAATAGTAAAATGGAAGTGATTTTTATGATATTAATGATGCCAACGCTAAGAAGAAGAAAGAAAGAAAAACCCAAAACATTCTAATCCTACATCCATCTCTAAAAATCCTCTAATGGACTTAGTGGGTTAGTCCATGAATAATCAACAAAGTATTCATATTTACCAATCAGTTTGCCTAGTGTTTTGACAAGTTGGTTGCTCACTAGCTATCTCTCTTGTATAGAATTTTTATTATTGACATAGGGTTTCCATTTACCTTTTCGTAATGGGTTAACATGGCTATTGTCTCTTCCTTTAAGACCATTACCTCCTAAAAGTGATGGTCAAGGACTAATAGTAGTATTATTCTCTGAAGGTAGCAATTAGAGGTGATGTGATGCTTAATTCAAGTGTTAAACTGCCACATACGGGTAGGTCAATTATAGATTGACTAGTCACTATGACACAAGTCAATCATCCGGGAAAAAGTGGCAATGGGTTACAATGGTAGAATAGATGCCATTGTGAATAATTGTCACGAGCCAGTTACATCAATGGTTGATATCGGTGACTACATTGGGATGAGATGACTTTGAGATTTTGGTCATATATATACAAATATTATGCATGTGGCTAGCTCATCTAAAATATTGCAAGCACTAGGACAATATGGTTATTTTGTTGGCCCCTAAAATAAAATAATTAAATGGTTGATTGTTGCAATTGACATTCATATATGGTGGTAGCAACTTTGCTATTCTATTTAAGGTCCTATATTTAAGAGATCGGTGCTTTTATTAACTTAGACCCTAATGTTGACTAAAGTGCACTGTTTTATAGGAGTTGGTAAGACAATAGTAGATTCAAGAATGTTGATGATTAGATTGGAAATCTATATTCAAAAAGTTTACATTTGAAAACCTAACTATTTCTATTTATGTAAAAGATTTATGGTGGTTATTAACAATTGTGTTTTAAGCCTTCTATGTTCATACTCTGCAGAATTCACATTTTCTAAGTTTAGGGTGATGACCATATTTATAATGACATTGATGATAATGATAGAAGACAGTATGAGGAAGATCATAGCGGTTACTCAACTATTAGTAGCAATAATGGTAGGATAAATTAATTCATCCTTTTCCCCCATTTTGTGTAAACATAAATTCAAAGGATAAAAGGAGCTTATGAACAAAACAGTAAGAGTCCTTTGATAATACAAAAACCTAAACATTTCTATGATAACGTTAGTTTACAATAATATTATAGTAAATTATATTTGATTTTAATAAATTATATCCATCAATGATAAAAATAAAGTTATAAATAATTTTTATTTTATTATTCATAGCATAATTTACTAAAATAAGGTATGATTTATTTTTAACATGGTCTTACCATTTCTTCAAAAACCTTAAACTACAACGACTAAAGGCAAGAGTTGTTCTTGCATATATGGTAAGTGAAAAGGGACAAAATTTTCCCCCCGTATAGCATGCTAATTGTGTCCTCTCCTCACATGCCCTATACAATATAATAATATAGCCTCCATTCCAATTATGCTTTCTTTTATATAAATAATTTTTTTTAATTGGCGTGAATATGGACAAAATTATCGCATAATTGACTTTTTAGGTTCAAATTTGTCTTTTCTATAGTTCCCAAGAATGATAAATACTTTATTTTAATCAGCAAAGTTTGATATGTTTGTATAGTAGACTACTGAAGAGAATGGATCTTTAGTTAAATTCTACACGCAAATTTATTCAAGAAGCCATAAGGTGACCCAAAAATGTAGTAGAAATGGACTTACATTGGCTATTCTATGTTTAAATCCTACTCAAGTTTTATCGAGTTTTATATTTAATTCTAAATCCTACCTATTTATGACCAGCAAATGCCCTCATCGAATTAGTTGGTTGTAGTCACAATGACATACATTAATAGAACTAATAAATTACCATATTAAAAATTTATATTATAATTCTAAAATTATAGATATAGTCCATGACATGTAAATCCACAAGATTATAAAATTCATCTTGCAAGTTTTTATATCAAAGTAATCGAGCGTGGGGGGGAAAAAAATCCGAACTCAATATGGTTCTAAAATCATATTCCAAAACCAACTCATTTCTTATCGGAGAATATCTTAATAAGAGTAATCTGATTCAATCCGACCCGGTACCTCAATCTATTTGGACCGTAGGATAGTTGAACTTTCCTTGGATGTCTTCCAATCGAACGGCAGATGAGCATTCAACCTTCCCGCCTGTGATACGGCTTTGCTATTAAGTTGGAGCAAGTGAAGCTCCTCGAAAGATTTTTTCCATGTTCTTGTACTCGTTTAAGAATTTGTTTCTATCTCCATATCATACCAAAAGTACTACGTAGTCAATTCACTCACTCCTGTCTTGTTCAGATTATGCAGTCAATTCCTCAAGCCCGGTCTCCGTAATTCCTTAACATCATTATCATACCTTGTCAACAAAACAAAAAACGATGGTAAGAAACAAGAAAACCCTGTAATTTTTCTGGTAACAGTTCAGTCTTATTGATCATGGAAGAAGACATATTTAATATATTTTCTTTATATATTGATGAATGGATTGTCTTTGATGTAGGTTGGAGGGGGGTTTTGTGGGAGTCAAAAGAAAGCAGACTGGCTTGCTACCCTATTGCACTGCAGTTTCTTTGGTCCCTGTGCGGTACACCATGACTCAAAAAAAAATGAGAAGAATTCCTTTTGCATTGATTGCAATATTGAACTCTGCAAGTCCTGCATCACAGATCACGGGCTGCATGTCGCTTACAAATATGCAGATATGTTTATCAAGATGTTGCCAAACTTAGACAAATCCAGAATTATCTCAATTGTTCTGATATTCAGGTTAACATCTATGGATTTTGCCTGATTTTCAATCATTGATGTAAGAACACGTAATATCTCCGTATCTATCACAAGATCATTTCGTTCAACCGCTTTGATGACCCAAATTAGTTTTGCATTTTGATCTTATCCATTGTCCGGATATCATGATATGTGGTTTCGTTTTCAGTTCTAATTAAGATTGCCTTCAATGATTTTTGTTTCTGTTCATTAATTTGTTAACTTACACACCTCTTGCATTGACGCTTTATGAATAATGTTTATCTATTCATGTTTTCGATCTCCATAATGTTGTTCTGCTTTTCCCTTGTCTGGTTAATTCCATCAACATAAACTCCAAATTATATAATGAATTTTCTCCTATTCAAGTATGCAAATACTTACTTTTGCAGACATATAAAATCAATGGAGAAAAATCAGTACTTCTGCATCCTCGGCCTCAATCTAAAGATGCAAAATCATTTATTAAGCCAAAGACCAAGACGTCATGTGAAGCTTGTGGGAAATACATACAAGACAATACCAATCGCTTCTGCTCAATCGCTTGCAAGGTAAAACATCATCATTTGCATTGATCCTAAAGGTGTAATCCTCTCCTTCATCCACAAAGAACAGGGCCTCATAAATCATGTGCATTTTATTCTCTTAATTTCACAGGTCTTCCTGGTGGCATTGAGGCCTGAAGGCCACAGCCAGGAGGTAATTCCGTTACCCAGTGAGCCATTTAGTGAGCTTTCCCCTGAAGAAACTAACACTTCAAGCAGTAATTTGCATGAAAAAGAGTCATCGAACTCATTGCTAGATTCAAGTGAAGATGCTCAACTTGTGGCAAATGCAGCATTGAAGCCGAGGAAGGGCTTAAATAAGAGAAAAGGCATTCCGCAGAGAGCTCCCTTCTCCTAATTCCTAAAGGCTTCTTTGTTAATATTTTCTTCTTTCGTCCTACTGTATTAAATATTGTGAAGCCATGTTAAAATTAGTTATATATATATATATATTTGGAAGGAATAAAACCAGGTTCAATAATATCCAAATGACAACAGCAGCATCAAAAGCCAAAACTCGCACTCGGTTTACCATTTTTCATTGATTTGGTAGGTTTGATTGGAATTGGGTGGGGGGCGCATTAGGGTTGCAACGGTTTGATTCCAAATTTTGTACTATCCGAAGGATTTGATCGTGGTTCGCTGTCATATTCCATGATCATAAAAAGAATGGGGACATTAACATTAGGTGAACATAAGGATGCGAGGAAGGAATTCAAGGAACATGCCATTTGAGTATTGATTGTCTTATTTGCTTGATAGAATGTTGTGTGACTGTTGGCATGGGGTTATACAATAGTTAAGAGTTACCTTCTGCTGTTCAATTCACTGGCCCATTCTGGATTCAAGAGCTTATCTGGATCTTGGTTGGTCCATTACTTTAACTTGTTTTTGTTTTCTAGCTGTGTGATTTGGGTCCTATTTTTCCTTAAATTATGGAAACTGTGTTTTGTTATTGTCTTCAAGCGAATGTGGCAGACAAAAAGGGTTAGTCAGAAGGAGTAGAAATGGGAGGTAGAATGGGGAGATCAGACGAACAAAGTGAATGTGAAAACAGGTGAACTGCTGTGCGACAGTATGAGGCACATGTGGGACTTATCTGTCCTTTTTTTAATTGTTGAGGACAATATGTAAAGCATGCATGTATAAACATGACATTCTAGAGTTACGAAACATTAACGCTTTTACGTTTTCTTCTTTAATTTATTTTATGTACAGTTGTGAATGAAATCTCATCACTAAGGTATTATTTTTTATTCTTTTTAACCTTTATATGCAAAGATATTGTTAAACCTTTTCATTTCAACATTTTGCACTTTCAACTTCTGAAATTTGCTTTCTACACGTGTGTATATATAAGTGATATATAATACGTAATAATCTTTTTATTTTTCCTTCTAAAAATATATGTTTAGACCCTCACATTAAGTAAGATTGTAGCCTCTAAAACATCATTTTATTTTTGAAAATAGACATTATTAATTTACTTTTTTCTCAATTCGATCTCTTAAAATACTATTGTGTGTAATCGATTATTAAGATTATAGAGAAGTAATTAATGGTTGGGATTATAAAAAAGAAAATATTGTCATGATGATACAATAGGATATTCCAAAAATATAATTAATCTCAATCATCAATTTGTAAATTGTGTAAAGGGATAAACATTTGAGAGAATCCAAATCCACATTTACCACTCTATTTTACTTTATAACTTTTATTTCATTAGACTCTATCCAAACTTTTGATTAAGTATTCCATTGGAATAACAATCCAAATGATAATGGGATTAATGGTTTCACATGCTTATTTGGATATGAAAATCCTTAGAAATATAATGGATATGCTATTGTTTCCGTAAACTATTAAAATAGCTTCTCCCTATAAATACAGTGAAAGATTACAGTTCACCAATTTATATAATTAAAAATAAAACAAAAAGGAAGAAAGAAAGTAAGTAAGTAAGAAAGGGAAAAGTGAAAACCTTATTCTTTTATACAGTTAAGCAAACATATTTAATTACTCTATATAAGCATAGTCAAAATTCATTCAACTTTCAGCATATTTATTTAACTTAATAAGAGTACAATAAAATAAATATACCTTTTTTAAAAACTATTATTACATTTGATTAATAGAATAGCTATTTCGTATAACTTCATCTAATATTCTCTCTCTCTAACATACCTACTGTCTTGAGAATTTGGTAAGAAAGCTAACTTAATCTCTTTATAAAGTGTCCAAAGAGCTTAAATGTTGCATTTGTTAGGTTCGTGAGCATTCTTAATGTGACATGCGTCACTCGAGTCAAATCCTAAGGAAGACAAATAGAGATAACACTTGGAAAGATGGCTTTGAGAGAGTAGAAGGGAGGAGGGAGTAGGGAGGAGGGAGGAGGGATGAGCATCTACCTTGCTATTCTTGATTATATTGTTGAGGGCTCATTGGAAGATGATGAGGTGTGTAGTCAAATAAAACAAGATTAAAATAATAATTGTCTTTTATATGGTTTTTCCTTAAATTATGTAATCTGACTACTTTCCTAAAGACTTGAATACATCTGAAAATTCCAATTTGTCTATTATAGATGATAGAATTATGAATTTTTTTTTTCTTTAACTATATATGGTGGCTTACAATCGCAAATAATGGAATCTCTCTTTTCCACATTAATTTTATGTACTATTGAGTGATTAGACCTAATAAGATCTTATTTGGATTTTTTTTTTCTTATATCTTATTTGTATCTATTTAAAATTTGGTATTTAAAAAATTATCTTATTTGTATCTTATCTATTTTTATTTCATAATTATTATAAAGATGTTTACTAGAATATTAGAATTAGGAAATGAAAATTCATGTTTTTTTACGAGAAAAGATTTTAAAAAATATTTTTATTTATTGGAAATTATTATTTTAATTAGTATTTTTATAAATATAAATAAAGTAAATGATAGATAAATTCAACTTTATTGAGATTTGTTGAGTATTTAATTTTAGAAAAAGGATATATATAAGATTATATTTTTATTTTTTTGGTGTTTTATCATTATCAAATACAAGATTTAAATAGATACTAATAAGATAAACCAAACGGAGCCTAACATTGTCTTTTAGACTTTTTGTAGGCTGACTTGCATTAGGGAGTATTATTAATAATGTTTAGATTATGTTTTTGTTTGATTATATAATTCTTTATAGGCAATTCATATGAGAAATTACAGATTTCGATGTAATCATAACATTAATATTTTCGTTTCAAAATTTCACAAGTTACGTAGGAAAATCAAAGTATTAGGTTATTGGTTAATTGAATTAAATTTATATTGTTATCTTTTACTTTATATTTATTTGTTTATTCAAATTTAACTATATTATCCTAAGCACTCAATATGGTATTCTATATGCATTATTTTATCATTTTTGTAGTAGTAACTAAATTTAATCGCAATTTTCGTTATTGTCAAAGGCGGAAAAAAGAGTGGCTCATGAATATCATCATAAGTGACATTTCTAATTCTAAGTATTTCTCCAAAAGTTGTTATATTATATTATAATATATAGTTTCAAAATTCATTCCTTTTTTATATCTCATTTTTTTATGGTATCTTTAATTCATTTACATAATTTTTCATCATATTATATTATATTATATTATAATATATATTATTAGAAGCCTTTTTCTTTTTATATATCACTTTTTTTATAGTTTCATTAATGCATTTTCATTATTTTTTGTCATAATTAATATAATTTTGAAAGCTCTTATCTTTTATATTCTATATATGTTGTATATAATTTATATATATTGTATATAAGTGTTAAAAACATTTCAAAGAGAGATAGAAAGAGAGAGAGATGGTTTTTTTTTTTCTTTGAATAGTCAATAAACCATATATAACAATTCATTCATTCCTGCGACCTTATATTTTTTTAAATAATTTTCTATCTACCTACATTTTTTGTTTTAAAAAATTATAATCATTTTTCGAACTTTTATCTATGCAAACATAGATCTTTGACTAGTTTTTTTAATTCCAAATTTTTCTATCAATTTTGTTATCTAAACTTTTATATTTGTAATTTATTTTATCTTTAAAAAAATTGTAGAACTTTTTTTGTTTAGTCATGGAGACACAATTTTTTATTATGAGTATCACAATAAGATAGGTTTTTAATTTATATTTACCTAATATAATTTTTATTTTGATAAATTATATTGCATGAAAATCTTTTAGTACAATCTCATGTTTTCTCTTTCTCTTTCTCTTTGTCTTTTTTCCTTACTTTTTATATAAAGAGAAGCATGAAGGTTATTCCCTATTTGTCTGAACTTTGTATGAGGCTCATTTTTTTTAAATCCTATACAGCAAAGCTTTTGGATTATATTATATGTTGTAGAAAAAATCATAGAGCATCAGTTGCATGCTTTGACGACCTTAATTTTGCTCTTACATTTTTCATGTATTGAGTTTCATAAATTTATCTTTGATGGTAAGATGAAGAGGAAAAAGAAAAAAATAAACATAATTATATGGGGAAATATCATTTAATAATAGATGAATAACTGATTTATGTCTTCTCTTTTGCTATATTTATTCTTTTTCTTAATATTTTGTTAGGATTATTTATGCAATTTTTTTCCTTCTTAAATCATGAATTGTATATATAGTTCGATTTAATAAATGGGTTGTACTCTAAATTACTCCAATTTGCATAAAATAAGGACAATCAATGCTGATCCTAATAATGATTTACTTTTGATTTAAATTTTGTATTACTTAAGGGAATTGAGACATATCATCAATGACAAATTGTTATGTAATACTTACTAATATGAACAAAATTTTAAATGAACTGAGAAATTATTTGAGCAAATCAAATCTTTAAAAATGAATAATTTATAATATATCATTAATTGATTATTATTTATCATAATTTATAGATAGTAAAATGACCCTACATTTAAACAAATTAAAACTGAAGAGGTTTTATGAAAGGGATAAAATACATTATGAAATTATTGTAGTTATTTAAAGTCTATGAAAAGATAGGTTTATTATTTAGGTCTATAAATGATGAGATTTGGTCTAATAAACTTAAGATATAGATGATCACTATTGATGCAAATAAGCATTTACCTTCTGTTCAAAATTTAAATTGTTTATGGAACCGAAACATATTATAATATCAAATATAACAATAGCATAAATAAATGCAACCTAAGAAAATGTAGAATACAAAAAAGGCAAAGCCTCCAAAATTTTATTTTATGATTGAAAGACATAAATTTGTTATTATGATATTTTTAATTATTATATTGTTGTCATTAGGTTGTAGATATACACTTGTAATGCATGTGCCTAAAATAAAAAAAAATGTTCAAACATTATTGTCAAGTTCGAATTTTTCATAATTTTCCTTAATTATTAATTTATAAAAGTTTTCTACTTAATGTAAACCATTTAAAAAAAAAATTGAGGAAAAATTTTTCTTTTGTTAAAAGGTGTTTTCTTTTTCAAAAAATATTTTGGGAATCAATACCACTCATTGATACTATTTATATAGCCATCATATAGCTTCATATTAGTAGGCTCTAGTTAGTTAGGCACCAATTTTCATGTTAGTAGATTGCTAACTCGAGGGAGATTATGTAATGAGTTATTATATCAAGATGAAGTTGAATGAGAACATGTATACAAATACTTACATTTAGATAGGTACGTTAATGGCTACCGGATATTGCCATGAAAACTACACGATTGTTTGTAATGATTTTAGTTACATATCATATTTATTAAATTGTATTTTGATGTTATGAGTTACTCTAAGTTTGGATACGCCTAAGACTATGTTTTTTCAGAATTAATTTTTAGAAGATAATAAATGATGATTGTTGTATCAGAATATGTTGTATATATGTTATCATGCATTCATGTTTATATGCATATGTTTATGTGACTACATTCTAAGCCTTTAGTTCACTCCTTTCAAGATCTCATTTAAAAATTACACCAAATAAAATAACCTCAAAGTTTAGGAACGAATGTGTGGCTAGCACATAGAAAGGAAGGTTTTTGCTTAGGTTATCCTAATTTAGTTATATATGGCTTAATTCTTCTTTTTATTAAAATTTGGAGTTATCTAAAAAAAATTAAATTCATGGGGTGCTTACTTTACGAAATGGGATGTGGTAGTAATAGAATTAAAATTCTTTAGGAATGAAATAGAGAAGAAAGGGTTATTCCTTATAGTTATCTAAACTCTCATAAACATATATGAAAATATGATGTAAAAAAGTCAAAGAATAGTTATTCCCATGATCCAGTAAAAGGATTTGAATCCCTCATTTTTTAGCAATAGCAATTACGTGGAATGTCTATTCCTACAACTAAACATAGGAATAAGCTTGTAAGTAAGAAATAACTATTCTATTTCTTCCTTATGAGATTAACCAAACATGTCATTAAAGTTTTAGAATTATTAGTATGAGAAATTATAGATGTTAAAGATTTGTAGTTGTAAGTTTTTTGAGCCTTAATATATTCATTCCATGATATGAGTATATGGTATATTGCTTAAGTCCCTCAATTTCAAACCATCACAATTTACACAAATTAATCTTAGATGATTGCTGGTGGTGTGCCTAGGAGCTAAGTTATCACTAAGGTTTACCAAGTATCGAGATAGGTCCTCCTCGTAAAGAAGAAATATCAATGGAAACTAGCAAAACCCATTAGCTACTTGGAGGATATATGACTCACCAACAAGAATAATAACATCTATATCGATGGCTTGATATGACTCATAAGCACCAACCTAGGTCCTTGCTACTAATTCTTGCTAAAGGAACAAGATAAAAGAAATTGGTTCTACTTGAGAAGTTTTCGGCTTACACAAGAGGTATACGGGGAAATATTCATTAACTATAACATGTAAGATCATGATTATGTACAAGGAAGGAGGGCTTTGATATGTGCCTTCACAAGGGTTGCTCACATAAGGAAAAGACAAAAGGGAATCACATAAAAGTAGTTAAAACACATGTCTAAAAAGGGAAAAACTATAAAAGAATTAAAAATGGAAAACACATTGTAAGGTCATGTGCCCTTGCAATTGTCAAAATACATTTCATTCTCGTAATGGTATGACATTGGCAGAAATAAACAAAATTGTATGACAATGACTCTAGTGTTAAGCAGACAAATCTTCAACTGACTAGTCAATAAATGGGCTAATCAACTTAAATTTAGTCAAAGAGTAAAGTGGTCGGGTGGCCTAAGCTATCTATGATTCATGAGCAAATCGATAATGTCTCATGAGTTGACACAGGAGCTTGGATAAGAGTGAAATAGCTTGACCTCTAAAACAACAAGTACCCTTGGGTACACTCAAGCTCATCTTCGATAGGCTGGCCACTTAGAATTCTTAATGCTAAGTTCTACAGGCCTCAAAGCCTACCTTTAATGAGTGGTCTAAAGATTGACAGTTATTATAGTGAGATCGAATTCCCATCAACTCCAAGGATTTTTGAAGATTTGGCCTTAAATCATTAGGCTCAACTTCATCATAGATAAAAGGAGTTAAGTTGAAGACATTGAAGGTTAAAGAGATGCCATATCCATTAGGAGGCTTTAGCTCATAGGCATTGTCATTGATCCTTTTAAGTACTTTCAACAAACTATCAGCTTAGGGTGACAAATTGTTACTCCTATGGCTACGGAATCTAACTTTATTAAGGTGTATTATTTGATCATCTAGTTGCAAGCTTATGTCTCTCCTTTCTCGACTTTCAAACTCCTTCTACTTAGCTACTATCTTGGAAAGCTATTCAATGACCTTTTGTTGTAGTTTCTTGAGCTCTATGGATTGCTCTACACCCTTTAAGCTCTCTTCCTTAAAGGTCGAAATTAAGATCATACCCATTGAAAGTATTGGTTGAGTCCATATAATACCTCAAATAATGCCTTGCTAACAAAGCTATAAGTGGATCAATTATAGGCAACTTCAATAATAGGTAAACAAATGTCCCAATCTATTAAGTTATTTCCCACAATAGCTTGAAGCAATGACCCAATAGTTTAGTTGACCACTTTCATCTGGTTGCTAGATTGAGGGTGACAAGATGTACTAAACATTAATTTGGTCCCGAGTTTTCACCATTGTATCTTCTAGAAGAAACTAGTAAACCTTGAATCCCTATCTATTACAATACTATGGGGCACTCTATGTAACTACAGGATCTTCCACACAAAAAGGTTAGCAATAGATAAAGCATATTTAATCTTTTGGCATAGGATGAAATGGTCCATCTTCCTAAACCAATTACCATCACTATGATAGAATCATGCTTCCAACTATTCTAAGTAGTCCAAGGATAAAGTTCATGCTCAGATTTGTCTAAGGTTAACTAAGTATGGTTAAAAGTGTATACTATCCACATGGCTCCTTTCCCTTAGCTCCCTTGCTAACTACATGCCTTGCCAATTATGATGTATATCCTTTATTATCCATAGGAAAAAAAGAAATGCTCCTTTAAAAGCTCATAAGTCCCTTTCTCCCTAAAATGACCTGTTAGGCCTCTTACATGCACTTCCCAAACAGGCAACTCTTTTACCAAGTTGTTTAGAGTGCATAGTTGACCCTTCTTGAACAAACATCCGTTAGCTTAGTAGTAGTCATCAACACTTAACCCTTCTAGGCACTTAGCCACAATGGGCCTAAAAAACTCATCTCACTCATAAAGTTCAATTAATAAACCAAATCCAAGAATCTTCATCTTCATTTGAGTGATCAAAACATGTCTCCTTAGTAAGGCATCAGCCAAAAAATTTGCACTTCCTTTCTTATACTTGATCACATATGAAAAGATCTTAAGAACTCAACCCACTTAACCTATCGTCATGGCAACTTTTGTTGTCCTCGAAGATACTTCAACGATTCATAATCAATATATATCAAAAACTCATGCAATAGTAAAGTAATGTTGCCACATAATAAGTGCTCAAACTAAACAACACCATTAACCTTTTCGCTAAAATATGCAATAGGTCTACGCTTTTGCATGAGCACGACTCATATCCCTACTTCAAAAGAATCACACTCAAGCTCAACAAACCTTCTCAAATTCTAGCAAGGCTAAGACAAGTGCGGTGGCTAACTTCTCTTTAATAGCTTCAAAGCTCTTTTAAGCTTAGTTAGTCCATCTGAATTCTTCAACCTTCCTAGTCAATTCGATTAATGGGGCTATTGTGGTGCTAATTGCAAATTAATCAACTATAAAACAATGTAAGTTTATGAAAACTTTTAATCTTAGCCATATTTTATGGGAACAGCTAACTAATCATAGATTTCACCTTTTTGTCATTCATCCTCACTCCTTCTCAACTTACAACAAAACCCAAAAATACTACCTTAGGTCTGCAAAAAATACTTTTTCTCAAATTACCATAAAGCTTCTTGGTTCTTAATACTTTAACTAATTTGTAGATGTAATACATGTTCAAACAAGTTCCTACTGTATACCAAAATATCATCAAAATGGAGGATTATGCACCTTTCAATCAAATGGATTAACACATGACTTATTAAGCACATAAAAGTGCTTAACAAATTGGTCAACCCAAATGGCATGACCATACACTCATACAATCCATGGCACTTTTTGAAAGCATTCTTTCACTCATTACCCTCTCTTATCTTGATTGGATGGTATTCACTCTCCAAGTCTATCTAGAAGAGATTTAAGCTTTATATAGCTCATCTATGCCGTCAAACCTTGAAATTAGGTACTTATACTTGATCCTAATGCGATTAATAGCACGATTGTCTACACATATGCACTAAGAACCATCTTAGGCATGAGCAATGCGAGAAGAACACAAAGGTTAGTACTCTCACTAATAAAGCCCCTCTCAATGAGCTCGTCTATGTTTCATTTTAATCCCTTGGCCTCAATGGGATTCATGCGATAAGCAAGATAGTATGGTAATGATGTAGCTTTATGGGTGAATACATGGTAGCCAACAATTACACAAACAAACAAGAGTAGGTACTACCTACGATATGGATGGAATACAAATGAGAATCAATGGTAAACAAAACCTATGGACTAGTGATAAATGTGAAAAATTGCACATTTATCCTTACTTATAGCACACAATTATGCATGTATTAACACTTTTATGATGAATTTTGACTAAGAGTCAACAAAATACATGGTTTTGGATCAATTATGTAAGAATCTTAAAATGGATCATATTGCAATATAGAATGGCTTTTTTGCGCTCAGAAATTTTAATGCAAGCAAGGTGGTGATAGCAGACTTTCGTTCTTGTGCGAGAACACCTACAAAATGAGAAAACGACTATAAGGGACACCAGGGTGTACTCCAATGCTGCCACTTTGATGCTTAAATCAACCCTCTTATGATGAGAGTAAACTTATAGTATAATAGGAAAGTGAGAGAGAATGACAAAAAAAAAGGGTCTTTACTTAGGAGTCTTGCCTAATATTTATAGTGAATAAATGAAAATTGTACCGGATTGAATTATTGGGTTGGGTTTAAGTATTGGGCTAACTAATATCAGCTTACATGACAATTAGCAGAAAATGCCTATCAACATTTGCCCTCCACTCTCTTTGGTGACAAAGTTGAAAAAGAGAGTATCTAGGGAGGTTAATTTTGTAGGACTTCCAAAAAAGTTTGTAATCTAAGCCTGAAGAAGTTAGAGTGCTTAAAAAAGTACAGGCCTAAAAAGGCGAAAAATTAGAGTAACCAAAGCACTTATAAATATTAGTAAGCCTTAAAAAGCAAAGACCTGAAGAGGTTGAAGTGCTTGAAGAGGCTTAAGCACCTAAAGAGGTGAGGGCCTGAAGAAGTCGATATGCTTGAAAAGATGAGGGCCTAATAAGGCTAAAGCACCTTAAGAGGCGAAGACCTAAAGAGGCCAAAGTACCTAGAAAGGCAAAGGCTTAAGTAGGCCAAAGCGCCCAAAAAGGTTAGGGAAGCATGCAAGTCGTCTAAGTTAGACATGACTTGTGCTAAGTAGATTTGTAAGATAGGTTAGTTGGCCTCTAGTCTATTAATGCATAGGACTGTGGACTTGTTCACTTATCATCTATGTAACTTTTCAGACTTGAGAGTATTTTACTTGTCATAGTTTAATGGCTTAGGGTTTTCGAGTAGCCCATTGTCTATTTATTAAATAGAGTAATTAAGTTTATACTAACTCATTGTCCATAACGTATGGGACTCAAAGTTATTAAGAGTTGCCCATTACCGAATTATGTTTGCATGGGCTTGAAGCGGAGGGGTTTCTTTAGCCTAAATCTCTTTTTGAGTTTTTGTACTCTTCTCTATAAGAAGTAGGCCTAAATTGTTGTAAGTGCCAATCAATCAACACTTTTTCCTTGCTAAGCTTGTCAAAATTTAGATTATGAAGCATGATGTAGATAGATAATACATCATCCATGGTTAAATGTGGACATTGATAATTGATTGATACGAGGGACAATCATCAAGCACTTGTCTTATAAATAAATTATTAAATGAAGCATAAATAGCAAAAAAGAGAAATTTCACTCATCTCAGAAAGGATCAGTGTATGAATTGAGCTTGAAGTGTGGTAGTCTTAGTGTTGCCCTTTGCAAGTAGTTGCTTGTCCAAGTTGCTCTCAGTTAAGATATGGGATGTTTATTGCTTTGTCCTCTTCGTTAGATTAGGCTACTAGTCTTTTTTGGATTAATCCTTTCGAGTTGACTTCGCATTGAGTCTGCTCGGACTTGCTGCTTGACCTTGATGCTCGAACTAGTTTAATGTCATTCACATACTAGTGTTTGGAGTGCTGATTGGAGTCATAGGTGGCTAACCAACTCGATGACTAACTGTCCATGAGCACGTTAAAGTTTCTCGGCAAATTGGTACGGCTTAGACATGCTCAGGTTCTCGATAATAATGAAAGCCAATAGAAAAGCTCAGCATTAGTCCCTTAAGCAACTTCTCGGCACGGAGCTTAGAGACTCGATATGACTTGAAAAAAACTCAGCATCTCGACCATTTTGTAGGTCGATAGAAAAACTTAGCATCTTGGTTATCGTCGCTGGTTAGCAACAATTGCTCGACAAGGAGATGGACAAATCCAACGTCTTGTAGAGAAGAGTTAGCATTATGGCTGCCACTTAATCCAAGAGAAACTTGGAGCTCGGAGTTTGGAGCACTAAGCTGTCTGCATTCAGTTGGAGTTTGTGGTAGTCCATGCCGAAGTACGGATGGGGTATCTAATAGAAGCTTGGTCTTGTCTTGTAACTTAGCGTGACTATAAGCAACTCGACCACATGTGAACAGCCCGTGATTATTATACGTATAAGTCGGGGAACAGATTTGTGAGAGTCTTAAATATTGACAGGAGGTTTTGGCATTTACGGAGCGATGCTTGCATGTCCATTGCAATGGCTCAAGTATCGGTCACGGTAGGTTAGGTTCGGTTCTGTTTGTTTCTCTATTGTTAGGTAGCTGCATGCCCAGAGCTCAACATTGCTGTGTCGAAGCTCGCTGTAGCAATTGTAGACAACTCCACTTCGTTTGAGGAAGGACTCGGCCATCCTTTAGGTCACTCAGCCATGCCTTGTAGAGGTGCTATTCCAAGCTACTGTCCCGAGCCACTGTCTTGCGCCACTGTTGCTCAATAGCTTAGTGTGTTGGCTTTCTTAGAGTAGCTCGAATCCATTCATAAAGAGCTTGGTCGAGAGGGGATCAAAGCTTGGTTAAGGTGCTATTGAGTTGCTTGGCTTAAAACTTCTTGGCTAAAGCTCACGGTCGTTCGTCACTCGACATAAAGTAGTGGTTCGATCACTCGCCATATATGTGATGAATAGCTCGACAACTTTAGAGTTTGGTTGGTATGTGAAAAATATGATCAAGTATCAATTTAATGATATTATGTACTCGTATCTTCTACTACTGCATTTGTGAATATCTCGGCATGCCGAGTTACTTAGCTTCATATTTTTTGAAGGATATGGACAGCAGCTAGGGCCATAGCTCAACATCAATAACTCGGCTACGTAGAGATCGACACAATAGAAGCTGGTGCGGAATATGAATAGCTTGGTCTCGGTGATGGAAAGAGCTCAAAGTTGATAACCGGAGTAGTCGTTTTACCATCTCACTACAACTTCTCAACCATTTGGCATGGGCTTGAAGTTTCTATTTGGCGAACAACTCAGCACAAAAGTTTCTCTACAATTCGGCACAACCATGGAAACAAGACTACTCGGCTATAGTGCTTGAATTCGCTTGCTTTCCTATAGAACTCGAAGCTTGGCCTCAACTTGCTAGAACAGCTTAGTTAATCAAAATATCGTCGTTGACGTGAAAGTACTGCAGATTGGAGTGGTTAGTTTGAGGTGGAATAATTCAAATTGATGAGTGGCTCAGCAAAGTGAAGTATATGGCTTCAATTCAGCACACAAGCTCAGCACAATTAGGCTATAACAGCCCAACAAAGCTCACACTTGTAGATGACAGCTTCTTGAAAATTGCTTTAGCTTGAGCACTGAATTGCTTGGCACATTATCCACATGCAATACTTAGCTCAACCATTAAATAAGTTTTGGTCTGCTCGACTTTGGCATCCTCAGACAATGCTACTCTACTCGACAGTGATGGATAAATGCTCGGCGTTTTAACTCAGAATTGCACTAGAATATTGCAAGGAGCCTTGGTTTGGTCAAACTCAAATCAAAAGCTTGTTTCTTGGTGTTACTATATTGCTCAACTTTTAGTGGTTATAATGAGAAATAGGAGCTGCTTTTCACCACTACGAGTTGAAGACACACGGCTTGTATGGAGCCTAGCAAATATTCACGGCCACTCGGCACTCGGCATGGATGTACTGCATGTCAAAACTTAGAGCTCGGAACGAGCACTGAAATACTTCATTAACGCACACAATAGTTCGTCTAAGAAGTTCAGTTCTCAACTATTGCATAGTGTAGATCAATTCGGCTGAATTGAGGGGCATGTAGGGTAGCTCGAATTATGAGGCCTACGAATTGATTGAAAGAGGCTTGAGCATGGAGCTGCTGTTCGACTCGGAAAAAATGGTCTGCTGCTTCACTCCATCTGCTGTACAAACACCAGGGATGGTTTTCGACATTAAATTAGAGAATTTGGGAAGAAATTTAGGTTGTCGACCTGTAGGTTGCTCTATTATTGCAGTTGAGTTCGGATTATCATTGCTTGTATAGGGAAGCTTTTATTATAGAACTCAGCAAATACGGGAGGAGCAAACATGGTTTCGTAAGAAAAATTCTTGATTATCCCCCATTAAAGAGAATATAGAGTGCTACAGAGAGGATATCTCTATAAAAGCTTGAACAAATACTAATGTTTACAGCATCTTGAAAATTTGCAGAAAGCTCTAACCATATAACTAATCATTCGTAAGTCGCTGCAAACTTACGAAAGGATTCGATATGCCCACTAACGAACACCAAATATACGTATGTATCAAGTTTGTAATTGTGGATTGTAACGTTCAAGAATCTCGAGAGCGGAGGCAGGGTGGTTACTATGACAGTTTTCCATTTTTCATAATACACACGAGTACCAAAAAATTAGAAACCATCTACTCCAAACCCAGATATTAGCAACTGAAAAGGTATAATTGCACAGAACACCAACACCCAAATTTGCAACTAGAAGAAAAAGAAAAAATCCAAGAAGTTTAATAAACTTACAGACCATGAATGAGCTTTTCGATATTGGACAGAAATAGAGCAAATAGACTATCATTTTGGAAAATCGTTCTCACTCATGACAATGGAGTGTTTTTTTTTTTTTATTTTCTTTTTCATTCTCAAACAATGCCAAATGTTGTTAGGTGATTTTGAATTAATACTTTGAACTTGCAAGGAAAGAAAAGGTTATAAAGTACCAGGGTCAGTCCAATACGACTACTCCGATGCCTAAGTTAGTAAGCGAATGTTAGAAGAGAATGAGTGAGTAATAGCAAGTTATTAGATCCCTCATACAGTGTTTCTTCTCTACATCTATAGGTGAATGTTGAGCGTATAAAACATTAGTTAATCGCATAATTGTTGGGACATGTGGGGACCTCTCAATCAAGTACACTCTTGAAATGCAAGAATAGTGGGCAATTATATAATATAACCGTACCAAGTGATAACCATTAAGGCCACATTAGCTAAGAATAGAGTTACTCAGCATGTCAACAGTTGAGTAGCCGAGTGAATGAAATTTGACTATCAACATTTTCTTCGTAACTCTTGTATTTGAGGATTCAACTAAAAGAGTAAATATTTTAATAATCCTTTTGTGGTTGAGTGGGGAATAATTTCCCAAATGTCGAGTAATGTGGGAAGATCCTTGATTTTCGTTTACAGGGACAGATCGCATCATATCTTAAAGGTCGTAACTTTTCAATTTTCCTACCTGTCAAAAGATTAAATAGTAACATGTATGACAGCTGTCACCTTAGCCATAATTACGTTGTAGGCACTAACAACTATCAAAGCCTTGACAACCATTAAATTTTTGTCTTAGAACATGTCCTTAATCCAAACCATCATCTAAGTAGTGCATCATTTCTATAAAAAATGTAATGTAGTTTCAAGGGTAAATCATCCATATTTAACAAACTTTTCAATACTGAAAACAAATTTCATCTTCATTTGCATCCATAAGCTTTCGCTTGCTCTCAACATCTCGTCTTCACCTTCAAACTCTTCAAAAGGTTCCATGACATTTGCTATGGCCAAAATTAGGTATGGTTCGTAACATAATTCATCGACTTGTTTTTTCATATTCCAAAGCAATTGAGAATGAGGCTACTTCTCTAATCCCCCCCCCCCCCTAAAGAAGGAGCGAGATAGCATGTTCCTCAAGTTGCTCAGCTAATAATTTAGTAAAGCAGTGGAACAAACTTGGTCAAATCAACTCTCTTGTAGTAAACAACTATCCGAAAGATAATGAAGGAAGATTTATGGTATGATACTTGTACAATAATATAATTTACTCCAATGATTCACTAGATAGAGTGGCTAGTATTACTAACAGAGTTCTTGTTTTAAAATATAACAAATATTGGCAAGACCTTCCCGAAACATAGAATCTTAGGAGGCTAAGAGAAAAGGAAAGGGTATGCTTTCCAAGAGAGTACAAGTTTCATATCTATTTAAAATATCTCGACTTTGGACTGCACTTCCCATTCTCAACTTTTATGAAGTAGCTCCTTAACTATTTTTGAGTTGCGCCGAGTACATTCTCATTAAACACTTATCAGCTTCCATAGCTTTCAAGATAGTTTGTGAAAAAGTTGAAGTTAGGGCTACACCTCAATTATTTCGGTATTTCTTTACAATTAGGAGGTAGCTCAACGATTGGTACTTTGCAGCTACTAGGCATAAGTAGAAGTTCATAGACGAATTGGAGTTCAAGATCCACAAGTGGCACAATAAGTTTGTATCTATTGTTTCAAATAAAGAGTTAGATTTTTTGACCCAATGGACTGAATCAATCCACACTAAGGATATTAAATTGATGCCGAATGATGCTGCCGTAGCAAAGAAGATTCAGGAGAGGAGGAAAAACAAGATGTTTTTCTAGGATGCCGAGAGAATTTTTAGGCAATATAAAAATGGAGAGCTAATCTTCTCCTAAAAAGAAGGTATGATACTAAGAGATAGCCGTACCGAGTAAAGCTACAAGAGAAAGGCCATTCTCATTCCTTAAGGGAAGGATAATCTAACCTTTAAGCTTCACTCAACACAAAGCATGTAAGTCCTTAGTTTCTCTATGTTTATTGTTAATATACTTATATTTTTATTACAAACATGGGCACAAGGGACATGAATCCTGTTAAGCTGTTGGCCCGAGCAAAGGCCAAAAGAATCAAAAGCCGACAAATGTACGGCCTCTATAGTTGTTGCTACTCGGCTGACTGCTGTCAAGAAAGTAGTAAAAGAGGCAATGAAATAATTAGTGGCCCAAAAGAAGGTCTCTCATCTAGCTAAGAAGCAATAAGGGAATGAAAAACCTGGGTTTGCTGAGGTCGCACAACTTATGATGCGAACCATGATCAAGAACAGACAAGGCCCGTTGCTGGATACGTCCAAGCTTATAGAAAGCTTGAAAAGGGTTAATAGAGAAAGGTATGAAAAGGGTAAGAAATGAAGAATGAGAACAGTAAGCAAACCAACGAATAGCTCCAAAGGATATGACGCACTAATGAAACTTCTAAGGACTCACAACACAATTCGATATGGCGTACGAATTGATCCAATAAGGTTACTTGCCACCTAACCTTTATTAAAGGAAAAGGATAAGAATGATGCCGAGAGTAAACAAGCAGTGTTTACGTAAGGAAGAAAGTACTTAAGTTTATTGAAGGTAATTTGATCGATCTTACTACAACAAGTATAGGGGTGTTTATACCCACAAACTAAGGCAACTTATCCAAAAGGAAGAAACAAAAAGGACATTTCCTAAAGGGACAATGTACATGTTACAAAGGGAAAAAAATAAATATACAAGGAAAATAATCATTGGTATTACAGATTCTACATGTAATACTATATACGTAGCGATGTGGCATTGGCGGGGTCATTAGGAGATGCAGACAAAAAGTATGGACAGATGAGCTTGTTCGAGCAAGGATGGCTTAATTAGTTCGGATTCTCTCTCTCGTCTTCTTGGTAAGGATAATACCGAGTGAATGGGCAGCTCGGCAATAGAGAGTAATCGTCAACTTGGCATGATACAGAATAAAGGGCGGTCATATAGCACGGCATTGAGGTGACTCGGTAAGTAAGTATTCAGCCTTGACAGGGGTTAGTTGGAACATGAGGATTCGCCGTACTAGCCTCTCTAGTCTTCAAGCTCTACTGTGGGTCAGGGCTCCCATAACTTGATTCCCATCATTCCCTCGAGGTTGTTTTGGATTTGGGACAAAATCCGAATGGTGTTCGCTCAATCCTTCGTTAGGGTGATATAGACTAAAGTCGACAATGTTAAAAGCATCAGAAACCCTATAATCCTCAAGTAGCTCCAACTTGTAGGTGTTGTCACTGATTTTTTGAAGGATTTCGAAAGGTCCTTCCGCTCTTAAAGATAACTTATTCTTACTTTTGTTTGGGAACCACTCCTTACTGAGGTGCAGCCATACCAAGTCTCCCAGCAAAAATTGCTTGGCTGACTGACCCTTGGTCTTTTCACGCATTCTTCTGGTAGCTTAGTCAATGTATCAAGTGACCTTGTCATAGATGTACTGAAGGGATTATGCTTTGGCCAAGGTGTCAGGGTCCTCTTGCGTAAGTACGGGTACAGGGGCGTAGTTAAGGGGCAACTCAGGATTGAATCCATAGACCACTTCAAAGGGGGTCTGCTTAGTAGTGTTATGTATGGTTCGATTATAAGCAAACTCAACCACTAGCAAGCAGACGTCCTAATCAACCAAGTTCTTGCCGATTGTAGCTCGAAGCAGTGAACCCAAAGTACGATTAACTACCTTTGTTTGGCCGTCAGTTTGGGGGTGATAGGAGTATTGAAGAGTTGTCACAAACTAAGGTGACGGCCTAGTCGTGGCAGATGCCGTATACTATACGAAGAACCCCTAATTGGTTACCCTTCCAATCAAGAACTCTTCACACAATATACAAGGCTCTACGACCACTAGTTTCCAAAGAACATCCAGATTTACATGATATCATCACACAAACATATTTATATAAAATTTGAGTTATAAAGCTTACAATACTCAGTAATTAAGTATGTTTAAGTCTATAATACTAAGATAAACAAAAGTACATGAGTAAGAGTCTACATAAACTATTCTCTCTCAATACACAGGACAGCTCACTTTTGCCCAAGTCCCCAAGCTAACCTGTGGCATCCCTCGTTCTGCCTCTACGAACAGGCTATCCTACAACAAAAGTCTAAATGGGTATAAGCCTAAGCTTAGTGAGCAAAACCCTCAGCCACACCACAAGCAAGTTATAAGTACATTATATTCATATATATGAATGAATGATCAACTAGAATGCCAAACAATACGTATAATTAACTAGTTCATATATGTAACTTAGATTTAATGCCCTCCGAAGTCAGGGTTGGAGTTTATACGGCATCAATCAGATCCGAGTATTATACTATAACTTACTTTACTATGGAACTCCACGTTCTGTACTTATATCAAATAATTCTTTTATTTTCATAAAACCCAAGTTCTAGTATAATTGTGAGTAGGCCCCTGCAGTCCACACTCACCCCTAAACGGAGGCCTCTAGACTCGACCCTTAGCCAGGCAGTTGGCGCCTCCAACGCCTAGTGTTCCCGCGGGCCAAGGTAAGGTCATTTTATACGAGTGCACCGTACAAAACCAAATAAATTAATAATATCAACCCCCGAATGGCTTTTCTTTACCTCCGTGTGATGTGATAGCCGGAATTGTATCCATGCTATGCATGTTAATGCATGCCCCATTTTCTTTTTATAGGCCGAGTATAATTAAGTTCAAATTATACTATGACCATCTAATAGAACACACAATCATTTCTATACTACCATGCAATAAACAAGACATTTTATATACTTAAGGTAAATTCATAACTCAACACACAATTACATACATAAGCATTTCTCGAACCCTACATAGTAGTCAATTAACAATGATATTTAAGTCCACTATCTACAATCACAATCAAGCATGGAATCATAGGGTAAATATTCACTCGGCCATGGTGACTTGCCCTAATTGTAGTAATCGATCGGGAGGTCCTCGCTTACCTCGGGATCACCTGATCATTATAATAGGATAATGCTAATAAGTAATCGAATTAACTAATAATTTTGATTATTTATTTGTCTAATTCTACTTAAATTACTATCAACTTCTATCCAGTTAGACTTTATTATTAATCGTATGTAACTTTTTCAATTTATTTATGATATTTATGACCTTATAGTCGTTTTTCATCGTTTTCGGATGTACATTCACACGGTAATATCCGTTTTAGACGTTAAGACCCATGTTTCACGATATGGACTAAATTTATAGAAATTTTTAACTATGAAAACTTAAGTACTCTTATTACTTATATTTATACCTTTTGTTTATACTTAATGATTTAGTTAACCCTTAAATCCTTATACCTAGAGAATTTTACTTTACTATTACTAATTCATATACTTAATTAAGTATAATCTAATTTAGAATGCACCTTAGGATTTACTAATTTAGGTATCTAATTATATATACTCTTTTTATTTTCTCATTTTATAATCTATGCTTTTGTCATCGCTTACATCATTAATTGCTTATGTCATCACTTGCTTATGTCATCATGTGCTTACCTCATCACTTACTTCATTATGTAATTACATATGCCTCTCTTCATGCTTATGTCATATATACATTGCTTATGTACATTTTACTTCTTCCCTTATACTTATGTACATACACCTTATACATATATACACTTATACATCTACTTAGACTTTTACCGTATTTATACGTGTATACATACTCATATACCTATACGGTTAGATACGTATTTTTGTACAAAATTTCGTATGCCTAATCTTTTCCTTAAGAAAAGCTTCTTAATTCCATTCTTTTGTGTTTTTAAGTGTGTAATTAGTGTAGTATAAGTATGTATAGTTAAGTATTGTCCTAATTTAGGTTATGTACATGGTTAATACTCATGTACAAAGGTTCTCATATAAGTATTCCTTTGGTATTTCTTTATGTACACAAACCTAAGAGCACATACACATGTATTTCTTCCCTCTCCTTCATAGTTCCTCACTTTCTACACTTAAAGATGAGAACTTTATGCCCTCCTCTTCAAGATCATAATTAACACAAGTCTACTTCTCTAATCTACCTAATCATCTAACTAATGAAGAATATAAAACAACATAAAGTAACTTAGATACATACCTTTGCTTATGTTGGAATTAAGGAGACAAAAAGTGAAGTGATGAAAGTGAAAGAGGAAGAAGAAGCCCACGGTAATGGAGGAGGATTTTTGGTTTGTTTCTTTTGTTTTGTTGTCATAATGGAAGAGAACAAATGGTGGGGTCACAATGAAGAATAAGTGGACGATAACTTAAGGGAAAAAGTAGAAGAGAAAAATCAAAAGAAAAGAAAAGAAAAGCCATCATTAGAACTTTAGATATTTTCCTTATCTCTTAATGGCTTTTGTTGACTTTAGTCAACATGTGTTGACTTGCTCAACCCTTCGACCTTGGTCAACATGTGTTGATTTGGTTAACTTTCCTTAAGCATGTGTAATTTTGTATACATAATGTAATAATTAAGGAAAATTAAAGGAAAAATTAAGGAAATGAAGTATTTGGTGATTTGATTAGTAAGAGTAGATGATAAGGTCTTACTTTAAGTATTTATAACCTATAAACATCATTTGATAAACTACTTAGTGTAGCTAATATGAAAAATACTAATTAGGATATTAAGATTTACTACATTTGGCTTAATCTTCAACAATATCTCTAACTCTATGTAATACTATCTTAATCATATACTTAAGAGATAAATATAATCTATGATTCATTAACTTAGTTTCTAAAGGATTACTTGAAGATTCAAAACATATATGCATGAATGAAGGTCATCTCTAACCTTTTACTAATGATTTGGCAAAATACGAGGATTTTAATATCAATTTAGAGTTTTAGGGTATATCATGATGAATTAGGGCACATGTGTCTTTAAGGTGATCATTTTAGGGTTTCTATCACTTTTGAATAAAATCTTTAGCAATTAGATACGTTTAGGGTAAAAAAGTTTCTTACGCGATTGATTAATTCTTTTAGGGTTTTTACTTTCATTAGCCTTGTCAACTCCTAAACTGTCTAATATAGTTAAGTCTATTTCAAAAGCTAGGTCAAAAATTTTAGGGGTTTATAAGAGTAATTTGGTTCTCAGCCGATGCCACAAGGTTCTCTAGAAATGGCTTAAAAACTTCGAGTCTCTATCGAAGACTATACTTCTCGATACACCGTATATCTACACAATCTCCTATAAGAAAAGAGAAGTAATAGCCGAAGCTTTCTTTAGTTTTGGTGCAGGCTGTGAAGTTTGCCATCTTACTGAATCGATCCACAACAACCATTACAAAATCTTTTCCTTAGATAGTTCTCGGCAGTCTAAGAACAAAGTCCATACTTAATTCAATCTACGGCTTCATCGAAACAAGTAAGGGCATTGCTTTCCGTTGTTCAGCTCAACACTTGGCCTTTTTGCACACAACATAGCTTTAGGCTACTCAGTACACATCTCTTCGCATTCTTAGCAAAAGAATTGGCATTCAATAGTTCACAGGTCCTTCTCTCTCCAAAGAACCCGAAGAGTCCTCTACCGTAGGTTTCCCTAATTAGTAATTCCCGTAGGGAACAAGTTGGTACGCACAGTTTCCCTCCTCAGAATAAATAGCCATCATGTACATAATACTCGTTTACTGTTCTTCCATCCACGTATCTCGAAATTATTGGTCCAAAGTGTGAATCCTCAGAGTATTGTTTTTTGATACTTGCAAAACTAAACAATCTGGTCTACAGTTTTGACAAGAGTACATGCCTCCTCAAAAGAGCATCTACAACTACATTGCTATTTCCTTACTTGTATTTGATCACAAAATTGAATCCCTTAAGGAATTCAATCCATCTCGCCTACCACTTGGATAGCTTAGTCTGATTTCAGAGGTACCACAATGACTCATGGTCAATATATATGACAAATTCTTTCGGCAATAAATAGTGCTACCATACTTATAGTGCACGAATTAGTGCTAAGAGCTCTTTATCATACACGGAGTAATTTAACTAGGGTCCTCAGAGCTTCTCACTGTAGAAGGCAATTGATTAGCCTTCATGCATCAGGACAACGCTTATTCTAATGCCTAACGTATTGCACTTTAGCTCAAAAATTTTATCGAAGTCAGGTAGCACTAACACCAGGGTAGAGGTCAACCTCTTCTTAATCTCAACAAAACTCCTCTCCTCCTTTCTCCCCATCGGAAGTCAATGTTTTTCTTCGTTAATTCAGTAACTGGTGTAGCAAGGGTACTAAATTTCCTAATGAACCTTCAGTAAAACAAAGCCAACCCATGGAAACTTCTCATGTCCGCGTAAGTAGTAAGAGTCAGGCACTCAACAATTGCTCGAATCTTCTCATCATCAACTCATAAGCCTCCTCCACTGACTATATAGCCCAAGAATACCACTTCCTCCTGGCAAAAGCAACATTTCTTCAAATTGTCGAATAATCTCTCGGTACGAAAGATATCCAGGACTGTTCTGATGTATTCACAGTGACTCAGCATGTCGGTACTGTAGATCAGGATGTCATTGAAGTATACTATGATAGACTTCTCGATGAGATGTCTTAACACATGGTTCATAAGTCTTATGAAGGTGCTCAAGGCATTCAACACATGGTTCATAAGTCTCTCGAACATAGTTTTCCACTCATCTCCTAGCCCCATGCAAATTTGATGGTAACCAGACTTGAGATCAATCTTGCTGAAAATTTTGGCTCCACTCAATTCATCTAACATATCTTCTAGCTTCAAGATCAGATACCTATATTTGATCATGATTTTGTTCATGACTTGGCTATCAATACACAACTGCCAGGTTCCATCCTTCTTCAACACAAGAAGTAAAAGCACAACACAAAGGCTGAGACTCTCTCTCACATATCCTCTTTCTAGCAACTTATTGACTTGATGTTGATGCTCAGAAGCCTGCTCAGGATTCATTTGATAAGCTAGCTTATTTAGGAATGCAATGCCAGGTACTAAGTCAATACAGTACTTTTTGTCTTGGGTTAGGGGCAACCCTTCTAGCAATTGTTCTGAGAATAAGTCGGCATATTTATCTAATAGTTCCTTTACCTCTTAGGGTAAATCATTTCGCTTCTTCGTTTTCAATAGTCGCTTGACCAATAAGAGGGTTGGCTCATTGGCATTAATGGCCTCTCGGAGCTTGACTCTACTCATCACTAAAGCCTTCTTCAATCCGTAAGCAAGTTTTGTCAGTAACTTGTGAACTTCTCTCGATGGCATCAAATTTAGCGTGATCTTCCAATCATCCTTCTTGAGCATGTAAGTATTCTTGTAACCATCGTAGATGACTCTCCTATCAAACAGCCACGATCTTCTTAGCAACATGTGGGACGCACAAATGAGCAGTACATTGCAAAGAATCTGGTTAGAGTAATTGCCGATAATGATCGATAGTAGTATTTGCCAAGTGATGTGTAATGCTCCCTTCTCACTCAACCAATGCAACTTGTACGGCTTTGGGTTTGCAACAATTGACAACCTTAGTTTTGAAATGAGGTCGTTTGATGCCACATTGGTACAACTCTCACTATCTACGATGAGGGAAAACGTCTGATCATTTACCTTACAGGTGATATAAAATAAGTTCTCTCTCTACTCCTCATCTTGTGAAGGTTCTATACTCATAATGCATCAGACAACCATGAGTAGTTGGTCCAAATCCTTGGCATACACGTCTTCCTCGATCAACTTTTTATCGGCATTCTCATTCTCGGTAAGAACTTCCTTCTTGGGTTCCTCATCCATACTCAATAGAGTCTGGTGACTTGCCTATCTAAGTTGGCTAGTCAGCATTCTTGTCATTACTCGGCTCCTTCTCTACCTCCTACTCATTAGGCAATCCTAACAGCTTCATCCATTGTGTCAAATCATTGGAGCTCCACAATGTCTCGAATGTCTCCTCTCAACCCAGTGACAAACCTTGAGACTATTTAGGCAGGTGGTTTCTCCACTTCACATCTTATCATAAGCATTTAGAATTCTTAAACATATTCATCAATAGTCCGACCTCCTTATCTCAGCTCCTAAAGCCGAATGAATGCATCTTGGAGATAAGTTTCCAATATGAATCGGTTTCTAAGCACTCTCTTCATCTCAAGTTAGGTGTCAATCTCTTGGTACCCCTCTCTTCCTCTCATGGCCTGAAAATTCTTCCACCATATGGCGACATATCCGAAGAATTCAACAACAGCAGTCCTTACTTTTTCATAATCCTCATATTGATAGTAATAAAATATACGCTCCACCTTTTCTTCGCAATCCAAATACTCATCTACATTCCCAAATCCATTGAAACTCGGAATCCGAAGCTTCACATAGTTAGTTACTTTAGGGACTCATAGACGCTCTACTTCAAAATACTCTTCTTCCTCCTTATCAAGCTCTCTCAAGTCTATCATTCACCTTACTCGTTTGCCAGCTCCTCTACCTCGAACTGGTCAAGCTGGGTTATAACCTCTAACAGGTTGAGCAACTTGTAGAGTGTTTTGCGCGGCCTCAGTAGGCCAACAAGACAGGATATGAACAGCTCGAGTCAGATCGACCAAAAGGTTAGCTACCTCATTAAGTCTCTTATCAATACTTATAGGAGTTCCTAAAGATTATCGTCCATGGTAGGTAACTCCACTGTCATCATCAGCATTAACGTTCTTACTTAGATCTATCATTTTTCCTTATAGATGTAAATTCAAACAAATATTACAGAAAGTGAATAGCTAACAACACAGTAGTTAAATGAACATAGTAACTTACTCTGTTTCGCATACACAAAACAGAGTATAATAGAATTTAGGAAGAACTAACTACATCTCACACAAAACCTCCACTCTGATACCAAGATGATATGAACTGTAACCAAGAACAAACAAGGCTGATTGCTAGATGGTCCAAGCTTATAGAAAGCTTGAAAAGGGTTAATGGAGAAGGTATGAAAAGGCTAAGAAATAAAGGATGAGAATAGTAAGCAAACCCATGAATAACTCTAGAGGATATGACGCACCAATAGAACTTCTGAGGACTCATAACACAATTCGATATGAAGCACAAATTGGTCTAATAAGATTACTCGCCACCTAACCTTGCTGAAGGGAAAGGATAAGAGTGACGTTGAGAGTAAAAAAGCAGTGTTTATGTAAGAAAGAAAGTACTGAAATGTATTAAAGGTAATCTGATTGATCTTACAACTATAAGTACAAGGGTATTTATACCCGCAAATTAGGGAACTTGCCTGAAAGGGAAAAGACAAAAAGGACATTTTCTAAAGGGGCAATGTACATGTTATAAAGGGGCAAAAATGAATATATAAGGAAAATAATCATTGGTGCTATAGATTTTACATATGATACTGTATACATGGTGATGCAGTGTTAGCGGGATCATTAGGAGATGCGGACATAAAGTATGGATAAATGGGCTTATTCGAGCAGGGATGGCTTAATCAATCCAGATTCTCTCTCTCATCTTCTCAGCAAGGATAATGCTGAGTGATTGGGCAACTCAGTAATAGAGAGTAATCGTCAACTTGGCATGCCATATAATAAAGGGCGATCATACGGTACAGCATTAAAGGTGACTTGGCAAGTAAGTATTCAGCTTCGGTAAAGGTTGGTTGGAACATTAGGATTCATCATGCTAGCCCCTCTAATCCTTAAGCTCTGCTATGGCTCAAGGGTCTCATAGCTTGATTCCCATCAAATTAAGACCCTTCTAATTGAAAATATTCCTCTAATTGCTAAGTTAAGAGAGGGTAGCCGAGAAATTGAAGCTCAAAGTGAGGCTGAAGTCACCAATATTGATGCTACTAAATGGTCATCGCTCCCAATGGATGTTTTGTTGAGTACAAACAAAAGAAGTGGGAAGGAACTCATCAACCAACCTCCTGCTAAGAGATCCAAGGAATTAGATGAAAGGGTGAAGGAGGCAATGAAAAACAAAGCTCTCGGCATTAGTAGTGCCAAATTCGTCCCTAATAAAGAGGTTGGTGAGTACTTCGTTCCATGTTAGAGCCACAACATCCTACATACTGATTTGGCCTTGGGCGATAAGACAAAATCTTTAGCCTTGATGGAAGGTGTTATTCTTTCCAAGGACAAAGAGATTACGAAGAAAGATGTCGACAAGGTTAGTGGTTGCAATAAGGCACACATTGTGTCCAAACTGTATGATGTAAGTATTAGTTGAATCCTTTCAATTATTAGGCATATTTGATTGCTAACAATCCTATTTGTTTACAAATCAACAGCTACATTATGATGGCCTTGGATGAAGCCGATAAAGAAATGAAAAAGGTAACAATAATAATTTTTTTATGTATTCTGCTAGGTGGTTTAAAGAATTCATCATTCTATAATGACTTGTTCTAGAAAATTGAGGATGCATACAACTCCTCAAAGGCTCAAAACATAACTGCTAAAAATGCAAGAATAAAGGCTGAAATGGAGGCCAAAAAGTATTAGGATAAACTCACTGCCAAGAAATTGGCACACTCCTTAGTTGCCAATCAAGTCTCAAGCTTCAAGGCTAAGGTTAACGAGCAATACAAGTAGGCTAAAAATCTAAAGGAAGAGCTTCATAAGAAAAAGGAGGAATGCTAAGTTTTGGGCCAAATGCTCAGCTCAATGAGTGATGAGGATGATAGGCTAAGGATGAAGATAAAGGAACTAGAGACCAACAACTCTAAGTTGCAAAGTTGTATAGACGTATTAGAGGAGGTAGTGAAAAAAGGGCCTTCTATCAAAGAAGTGCTTGAAATCATGACTCTTAGTCGGCAATACAAAAGATTACTAAGGAAAAAGTTATTGGAGGGGGTCTAAGCTACAAGAGAAGAAATCTTGAAGTTTCACCTTAAGTATGATCTTCGTGCTTAGACTTCACCAACGTTGATGATAAAGTCAATAGTTGTGATGAAGAAATCCACTTGTTCCTCAACACCAAGTGCTAAAAAAGAGATATGCTCTAGTAAAGTCCCCTCCTTTGATTAGGGAAATGCCTCTGTACAATCAAAGAACTCATTACCTTAGGGTTGTATTATGTTTTTATGGTGTATAGGCATGGTTCGGTCGAATGGTCAAATATTTCATATTGTATCCATATCATCAATATTTCCTTTAATGTAGAGTGGTTTTAGCATGTTCAGTTTATGTGTTCTACAGTTTTATCAACATGTTTTAATTCACATGCCCTATTTCCTCAACATGTTTTATTCACATGCGATATATTCTTGATATGTTTTATTTCACACACGATATATTCTCGGTATATTTTATTTAACATGAGATATTTGGGTGTCTTTTGAGATATTATCTATTAGTCATTTTAGACATGGACTAGCCATCTTACTTGAACTTAATATAAAGTTCGTTATTCAGCTTCTTAACTAATTAATAAGGTTCGTTGACCATAATAGGTTTGAACTTAAAGTACTAGTTCGTTCACTGTATAGTTTGAACTTATTAATAATCTATCGATAATAAAAAGATTAGGTAGAGAAACAAATCAAAATTAACTTTGAACATGGTTGTCTTCCGAAACGACCGGGCTATTGCCATACATAACAATTGGAAATGCTTTACGACATTGAGAGAATTAATTAAAATAAAGTTTTAAGTTCTTGGCATTCCATGCACAAAGGATAACTGTTCCATCCAACCTTTCTAATCAATAAGGCTCCTCACCAACGACTTCCCAAACCTTAACAAGATCCTTCTAATTTATGCTAAGCTTCCCTTGTTTCTCTCACAAACTAATCACCTCTAATTTCTAGCAAACCAAGTCTCTAGGTTGAAAAACCTTATGCTTTACCTTCTAATTATAAATACATATCTGCCCTCTACTAATATGTTGCAACTCTTGCTTTTGCAACATCTCTAATTTCCTCACTAGTGTCCAAATTTTCCGTTAAGCCAACTTGATTAGTCATCACATTGAAGTTTTGCGTACATATATTCGATAAGTCCAATTCGATCAGCAACATTGCTTCCATACCATACGCCAATCTGAAGGGTGTTTCCCTTATAGTAGTTCTATAGGTAATCTAGTATCCCTATAAAACATTCAACAATTCATTAACCCATTATCCTTTAGCTCAATTAACCTTCCTCCCCAAGCCATGTAAGATAATCTTATTAACAACTTCTACCTACCCATTAGTCTGAAGGTGAGTTATAGATATGTAATTTAAGCGAATGTCGTATTTCTCACAAAATGGTCAAAATTTGTTATTGTCAAATTGTGGTCCATTGTTTGTGATTATCATAAATGGGACTTCGAATCTTGATATTATGAAGTTGAAAACAAATGCCTTAACCTTCTATTCAGTGATCCTTGCCAATGCTTCAACCTCTACCCACTTTATGAAATAATCCACAGCAACAATAACAAATTGTCGTTGGGTTGTAGACTTTAGAAAAGGCCTAAGTATGTCTAATCTCCATTAAGTAAAGGGCTAAGGACCAACCAAGTAGCATAACTCAGTAGAAGGCACATGACTCGGTGCCTCATGCTTTTGGCATTGCAGATAATGCCGAATGGTAGTTCTTACGTCATCTTTCATTGTTAGCCAATAATGCCCAAGTCACAACGCACAGATATACAACATTTGTGCTTTCACATGGTTACTACATATACTGCCATGTAGTTCAAACAACACCTATTAGGGCATCTTTTAAAGGAAGGCATCAAAGATAAGGTTAGGATATACTGTGTTTGTATAGCTAATCATCTATCAGTATGTAATTTGCTGCTTGATTAACCAATCTTCGAACCTCTTTCCTATCATCCCTTAGATAATCTACAAGAGGATCCATCCAAGACCTTTCTCTCGGGCAAAGGGCTAATTCGTAGCTTTATGATACAATGGATAAACTCTTGTGTGGGAGAAACTCAACAAAGATTTTTTCGCTTAAATTAGGAAATGCCATACTAACCAGCTTGGATGACTTATCAATGGCAATATTCTTACTCTTTGGTATTTTATGAATTGAAAAGGATTGAAACTCTTCCACAAGCGTTCATACTATCAACAAGTACTTGCTTATTTCTTCTTCCCTTGCCGCATAACTTCCTTTGACTTGATTCACCACTAGTTATGAATCAAAGAAAACTTCAAGTTTCTAGGCACCAATTTCCTTTGTTAGTTGAGGTTTAGCTATTAAGGCTTCATTATTGCTGGCTGGAAATCTAAATTTCAAGGCATAATTAACCGTGACATTATAGGGTCCTTGTAGAATAAGGCTCGTGCCACTTCCCTCTCTAGTGGAAGAACCATCAACATAAAGATACCATATGAGCTTCTCGGCAATTTCCATGCTGTCTTCCTCACTAGTGAACTCGACCAGGAAATTCACCAGCACTTAAGCTTTCAATGCCATTTTAGGTTTGTATTGTACACCATAGGCACTTAACTCCAAGGTATATTTCATCATCCTTCTCGAAGAATCTAGCTGTTGCAATGCCTGCTGCAAAGGTTGATAAGTGAAGACTACAATTTAGTGAGCTTCAAAGTATGATTTCAATTTCCTTGTTGAGAGAACTACTACTAGTACAAAGTTTTCAATTTTGGTATATCGATGCTCCAGTCCTTGCAGGACATGACTCACATAATAGATTGGCTAATACTCCTTGCCATTGATTTGGACCAATATAAAAGAAAGTTCTCAATAGAAGAAAGTTCTCAGCAGTTAACAAATAAGTATAAATACAAGTTCTCTCTTGGGATAGGTGTCAAGATTATTGAAGGTGACATAAGAAATTCTTTATGTTCACTAAATGCCTTTTTGCAATCATCTGTCCATTTGAAATCTTTAGGATTCTTTAAAATTTTAAATAATTGTGTACACCTATCCACGCTTCTCGACATGAACCTATAAAGGGCAACTATTCACCTAGTGAGTTTGCCTTAATCTTTCTCAAATTAGCTTCGATGTCGTGTCAAGTGACCATATACCCTAGGAACTTCCCTAAAGTAGCACCAAAGATGCACTTCTACAGATTCAGCTTCATGTTATACCTCCCTCGAGGTAGCGAATGTCTCCTCAAGATTAGCAAGATATTAATCCTCTACCGTGCTTTTCACAATCATGTCATCAACATACACTTCAACGTTTCAACATATCTGGGGCTTGAACATTATAATGACAAGCTACTGATAAGTTGCACCGGCGTTTTTTAGCTTAAAGGGCATTACTGTATAACAATATATTTCGAAATTAGTAACAAATGATGTGTGAACGTCGTCTTCCTTGTCCATTTTAACTTGGTTATAGCTAAAAAAAGCATCCACGAAAGAAAGCAATGCATACCTAGTAGTTGAATCAACCATTTGATCAATTCTCAACAGGAGAAAGCAATCCTTAAGACAAGCCTTGTTAAGATCCGTGAAGTCTATACACATGTGCCATTTGCCATTAGACTTCTTGACTAATATACAGTTAGCTAGCCAAGTTGGATAAGGTTCTTCCCAAATGAATCTTGTATTTAAGAGTTTCTGGACTTCTTCTTCTATGGCTGCTTGCCTCTCGTGGGTAAAATACCTCTTCTTTTGTTGGATCACTTTAGTGCTTGGATCGATTTGAAACTTGTATACCATGACATCTCTAAGGATACCTAGCATATTCGAAGGAGACTATGCGAATACATTGGCATTGTCCCACAGGAAGTTGATTAAACTTCAATGGATGTCTACTGGCAAGTGTCTCCCTTTCTTAATCGTCTTTTTAGGGTCACCTCCTAATGAGATTTCCTCCGTTTCATCTTTAGCATTGTCTGTGCCAACTGACTTTACTTTTGGACAAGTTTCCACTTGAAAATTTTCTTTTTGCCATATCACTCTTATATACAATGATCTTGCCAACTATTGATCTCTTTTGCATATATCAACTCTCATAGGAGTAGGGAATTTGGCTTTAAGGTGAGTAGTAAAAGGGACAACACCGAATAAGTGTTAATACAGCCCTCCTATGATCATATTGTATGGGAACCAACATTTGACAACAAGGAAGTCCACTTTATCTTTTGCAACATGTTTGTCATCTCCAATTTAGATTGGCAAAGAGATTACTTTGGTTACTCGAATGGGTTGATTGTTGAAGACATACAAATCATAGTTGTAAGATCTCAACTGTGCTTTAATCTTTGGTCTCATTTGATCAAAAGTCTGTTGAAAGATAATGTCTGTCGAACTTACAGTGTCAACGAGAATTTTTTTAACCTCAAAGTCAATAATTCTCACGCTAATCACAAGTGCATCATCACGTGGCCTTTGAATGCCCTCAAAATCTTCTTCTGTGAAAGAAATTGTATTGTCGATTTTGACCTTCTTACCTTAGATATTGTAAACATTGTTAATGGTGTTAGTCAAGCTCGAAGAGCTGGACTAACCTATAGTAGTAGGTCTACCAACAATAGTGTTGATTATTCCATTAGGTGCTCTACTGGTGTTTCCGTCTCTTACATCTTTCCTGACAACAGCTAGTTGAGTAACATTCTCCTGATCTTCTCGTCTCGTTAGAGATGCTCACTCAATATTCTCAACATCATGCACTAAAAACTTGCTCAAATGCCCTTGCTAAATTGCATCCTCAATGGCGTTCTTAAGTTGAATGCATTTGTCAGTGTTATGGCTTTTGTCGTGATGGAAATCGTAGTATTTGTTAGAATTCGCCATGACAAGTTTCCTCTCATCCTTTCCAGCCACTACCAAAAACCTCTTTGTTCGTACGCATCCATCAAAATGTTTGAAATTGGACAATTGACTAGTATGTAGACTGAATATGTTAGAATTCGTAGCCTTTTTCTCTTGGAGTTAAGACATTGGTCATCATCCATTCCAAGCCAATCTTTTGCACTTCTCCTCTTGTCGCTTTTCCTATTACCTCTATTTTAATTGACCTCTCATCAAGCCTTTATAGCTTATTGGATGTAAGACGTCGCTTTGGCCTTGAACTTAGCAAAAGTTCTCGACTTATTTTTGATGAGAGACTTAAGAAAGTCTCCGTAAAGCTTGACACCATTAATGACAGTGTTAAGAGCTATACTCATATTCAGTTCTAGAATTTGGATCATCTCAGCCATAAACCTGGCTAGATAATCTCTAATAGACTCATCTAATCTCTGCTTTATCGTGTTAAAGACTAAAGAATCCTTAATAGGTTGCTTACTTGTAAGGAAGTATTGAAGGAACACTTCTACTAGATCTTCGAAACACGAAATAGTGTTTGGCTTTAAGTATTTAAACTACGTACTTGCCACATTCCTTAATGTCGAGGGGAAAGCTACTCTAATGCATTTGAGAAAAATTTGAATGCCTTGCATTGCCTTGAATGAATATACAAGAGCTTCAAATATAAATTAGCAGCCAAATTTCAGTAGATGAGGTCGAGCAACTCTTAAAGCTTGTGTGAGCTTTATGACCAAGTTGAGCGCTCCAACATTTCACAACAGCACATCCCAAATTTTCCTATATTTTCAGATTTAAACCAAGTGAGCTGCCATCTTGAAGCCGAGCACAATCAGCCCCTTGCACTATCAAACTCCATGTAAGAAATTCAGCAGCTAGCCAAGCACATTTGCAGCAGAGACTAAGAACAATTTGAAAAATTCGAGAGCTAGATAATTGAAGAGTAGCTGCTGAATTAACAATTCAAAAGTGTGTCAAGCTCCACATGCCAAGTTGTTTTCCATAGGAAAATTTGAGTAGCAACTATGACATTCCATGCACATCAGCCGAGAAATTGAAATAACTAATATTTGGGATTGAAATGATCCATATTTGGATTATATGTTTTGGCTTCAACTTATGCTATATGTTTGATATGTTATTTATTGAATCGAAACGTGCAAGGTTTTCACAATTTTTCATTTTCATTTTTGTTAGGATTACTGCTGCATAACTCTAAGCAACAGCCTAAAACAACCGCTGAGCTTCAACCTTGACTCCACTCTAGCCGAGTACCAAACAAGCCTAGCAACTCAAGTGCAAAGTCTAAAAAGGAGAAAACAATAGTAGCAGCAGCTAGATGTGGCCTAACTTATTGAACAGTAGCTGCAAGTAAATGAATTCCTCAACAAAATTAATTGAAGAGCTGCATCATGACTCGCGACAGCAAGGAGCTGTAACTTCAACCTAGACCAAACCCTTGGAGCTCAAGGATAGAGCATTTGGAAGCTGAGACAAAGTAACATGAGCTACTCCCTGCAGCAGAACAACAACTAGCTGCAAGTTACCGAACCAAGCTGCTTTCTATGAAGAATCCAAGCAGCGGCATTTTAAGTGACTGAAAGAACCAGGCCACAGACCTCGAGTTCAGCAGCTACAAGGCCAAGAAGCTCTTCAAAGCAGTAGCTCATGCCCCTCTCCACTGAGAAACTAGAACTTGAACTTCAATTGTGGCAACTTAAGCTTTTAGTGAAAAGATGAACCAAGCTGCACACTTAGTCTTCCCAATTGCCCAATTTAGTTTTCTATCTTACAGTTATTTTTAGAAGTCAACTTGCCTTATCTTTGTTTGGCTTATTATTCCATTTTGGTTGTTTGAAGGTTTATGAGCAAGAGTTATGAAGTCCAGATCGCAGCATAAATTGCAGCAGCTTCTTAACTCCAACACAACCAACAACTGTCTAAACAAACCTGCAGGCCGTGGATTCAATTTCAGTTGCAACACACCAATCTATGTGCTCCACTTCACTCAGCAGCTGACCCAAGCACATCCGAGCAGCTCCAATTGGCTTGATAACTGCAGGACACTCCACGTAAAATATCAACAGCAGCCAAGCCCCTCTGCCAACAGCCACTTCTAGCTAGAATTTGGCCAAACCAAACACCAAACTGCAGCAACATGGGCAGAACCGAGCAAATTACAGCAGCAACTTGCGAGCTCCATCATTAAATATCCACCAATTAGCTAGTTACCGAGCAGCTCCTGGTCTTATTTAACCAAACTTGAGCATTACACACGAATTACAGCAGCGGACAGCTGCAACTGAGAAATTCCACGCTAGCAGTCAGCAGCAACCAGCTTCCAGCATGTCGAGCAGCCTTGCCTCCTCTCCTCCCAAGCGCCCTGAGTAGCATCTAACAAAGCAGCCGAGAACAACAGCTCCAACACTCCATATCAGATGCCAGCAGCAACTTGAAGGCCCCTCCACGTGACAGCTGCAACTAAATTACTGCAGGCCAAGAGCTCTAAATGACAGCAGCTGCAACACGTATTAATTTGTGCCCCAATTCTCCACAGCTAATCCGAGTGAATTCATGTGGACTCCATTTGCGGTAGCAGAGCGGAGAAACCTGAAAGAAAACAGCTTGATGTGCATTATTTTATACTGATATTAGATTTCTGATTTGAGGACGGTACACATAGGCTGCAACGTGGACAATGTTAGTAGAACTAGGCCCATATTTATTCCATTAACCGAACAGTTTTTTAAGTGTGCAATTGTGGGGGCCTGAAACTAATTTAAGAAGAAGGTAGATCAGTTGTTGAAGTGAGAACATCAGGTTCGAAAGGGGTATTGTGTCAAGTATGCTGTATTCGGGAAAGTGACAACCCAACTCCAATGATTGAAGCCCATACGTGAACATTTTGGGAAGATATTCAGAAGCATGTGAGGGGAATATTCTTGTCGGGTAACCTTTGGAAAAGTATGAGTGGCAACAGATTTTTCTGATTTATTTTCTTTTGGGTCGAGCCCAACGAATATGAGCCCACACGTGGTAAAGGAAAGAAGGCATGAGGAGGAGGATTGAAAACAAGAGGGGGACGGACAGTAAGGAGAATAGAATCCAGTAGCTGAGTATTAGGGAGAAAAATAGTAGCTGGAGCTATCTCTATTTTTGAGTGGCATTGTGTATTAAACAGAAACTTTTAGTTTTTTATTAGTTATAGTATGTTTAGTTTAATTTTAGGACACTAAAATCCTTGTTTTAACTCATTAGAGAAATTTTTAAGTATCAAATATATTAAAATATGCCAATTTTGTATCAAGTATCATATTTGAATATACTAATTGAGATATTTTCTTTTCTTATTATTTTAATTATTATATATCTTGATTCATTGGGATATTGTACTATGATATTATATTTAGTATATTGGGTTTTGTATTAATGAATTAATCTGTTTTATATATTATTTCGATATCAATATTGAGTAATTGGATATTTTGTTATTATATTCATCATCTAGTCATTTAGTGATTGGCCAGATAGAATTATAGAATATTCGAGAGAATTCTGTTAACTCGTAATGAATATGGCTTAAATTTTTTTAAAAAATCATTATAGGAATATACGAGTTTTAATTAAATTCATAAACTCATTCATCTAACACGGTTGGAAATATGGTTTAGGTCATGGGGACATACTCCAACCATATTTCTAATTAAAATAGTAATTACGATGTGAGCAGATTACTATGTACTTGATAATTATAGATAAATCGCCTTGATGGGTAATTTATACTATAATTAGAACTTTGCTACTTCGAGAGGTGAACAAGTTCTTATGAGTTTAGTCAAATCCCATTTAGTCAATTTCAAATATCAATTCAAGACAATTCAAATAAGAATAAATTTGCAAGACCCAATTTGATCATTTTTTATCTCCTAGACTTAGGACCCTTATCGTGTAGCTAAGACATCGAGTTTAGTGCTCAATTAGTTAGTTAATTTTTACCTCTTTTAGTTTAATTATCGATAGCTTAGCTTAAAGAAAAACTCAAGTGATTTAATACTTAGCATGTAGCTCCCTGTAGAAAATGACCTTAACTTGCTGTTTATATTACTTCTATGATCCATTACACTTATCGATGTTCACTCTTTTTGCAAGTCAAGCTCTACGATATGATGTACTGAAAGCCACATACATACCTTACAACCTCACTGATATTAGCACAGTCGGGCTTAAAGGGTTACTCACTACTAATTCTTGCTTAGGGAATTAGATAAGTGTACTCACTCTCTCTCTCTCCTAAGCTATGATTAAGAATTAGTAAGGAAAGGAAGAAGATTCAAAAGGGAATATTCATTCATTCATTCATTGATCTCAATTGTATACAAATGATGAATGTATAGTTGTGTTTTAGGGAAACATCTTAGGTTAGTGAAATTACAAGAGGGGGTAAAACACTGAAAACAGCAAGTTCGTATAATACATGGTAAAATGGACAAAAAGGTTGATGTTGTGTGTAAGGGCATCTATACAACCCATATAGTGCTAGAAAAAAATGGGGCAATAAATGTGTCATTCTGCAAATGTTAGGCTAGATATTGACATTTGTCTACTGTATGGCTGCAGGATGGAGGTTAGGTCATCAGGCAAGTTAGTAAACAGGATGGTGGTCCTAAAGGCATGATAGCTAAGTTGTTTAAAAGGTCAATTGAGCTTATCTGTCTGCTTCCAAACTAATACTAGCAAGTCGATATGAGGTTGTCCTAGTCTTAGGTCATGTTGGGATATAAATTGACTTCTTTTACCTAAGAGACAATGAAGATCTAGTAGAAGCATAAGAACCCTATCGAGTTGGCTTATTAAAGGAACTTGGCTTCCTCTTATGTAAACTATTATAGGAGAGCTTAGTAAGCTAAGGTCGCCAGTTCCTAAGCTCAAGGATGGGTAATGGGTCCTAGATTACTATCATCTCACCTGGGCTATTTGAGATTTAGAATCAAATCCAGATAGGCTCCATCTTGCTCTTCCTTGTTAATGTATAGACTTAGGTGAATGATGTTAAAGGAATCTAAGACTCCATACCCATCTAATAAGTCTATTGATAAAGGCATATTATACTAATATTTTAGTGTGTGAATTAGTTTAAATTATTATTGATTTTATAAAAATCATCAAGAAATGGTACTTAAATATTTTCATTTGCATATTTCAGGTCTTGGAGGATTCAGAGTGGAAATATGAGCGATTTAGAGGAGTTTTACGCAAACAAAGGAAGCCCAAGTCAACATGCAGCACTTGGAAATTAAAGGTAGTCAACCTACACTGAATACTGCTGGCTTTCGAATGAACATTGGTAGCCTTGAACTTTGCACCATCGACCTTCAAAAAAAAAAAAAATCCAATCGAGAGCCAACCTTGTTTTCCCTAGAAAGAGGCATGTGATTGATATTTGAGGGGACTTTTTACATCTTTTAACCTAGAGAGTTTTAGACGTAATTAGGAGATAGTTTTAAAGAATTTTTCTTTTGATATT
The DNA here is from genome assembly GCA_024138015.1 of Lumnitzera littorea. Lineage (NCBI taxonomy): Eukaryota > Viridiplantae > Streptophyta > Magnoliopsida > Myrtales > Combretaceae > Lumnitzera > Lumnitzera littorea. The sequence continues at coordinate 75,197,731 of JAMXBB010000005.1, read as the reverse complement.
TCATGGATCATTTAGAAGACTTTGCTATTGCTGTAGAGATCATCCTTGGAGTTTGCAATTGAAGTTTTAATTTATCTTAATTACAGAATTGATGATTTCTATTCTATTTCTATTTATGCAATTCTATGATTTGTTTTTATTTCTAATCATGAATTTCTTTGCAAATTCAATTGTTATATGTGCTTTTATTTTAATTTCCATGGCTAGTTAGGTTTTAATTACGGGGAATTGATAAAACCCTAGATAGTTGAGATGATAATTGTAGTCATGTTATAGGGTTAATAGATGTATGGATAATTCATGATTACAATTTCTACGATTTCAATTATAATTCTCTATTGGTTATAACTGTTAAAAACATTATTGATACGGGAGTTGATATAGGGTTTGTTAGAAATTCTTGATTAAACCGATTAGCTAATGTGGGAGTAGTGTTAAGAAGATTAGTTAGAAATCATCCAAGGATTAATGCAATGTCTCAAGTTAATTATTTATTAAGACATTAAGGATACTTAATTTAAAGCATTAGTCAATTATAGCATTGGGAGATGTATGATTGTAATTTAAAGTCTACTATAAATTAGAGATGCGAGAGTTGACCGATTAATTAGAGGTTAAAGTCTTTAAATTTTAAGGTATGATAATTTCACTTAAATGATCATATAGTTATTAATCTATATAACATGATGACAATTTGATTTGTGCAACTAGGGTGGATTCTGGTTTTCCCACATTCTCAATTGAATGATTCATTTCAGATATATTATTGTAATTTTCTTTTTGACAATTTTAGGGTAATTATTAGATTAGTTAATTCACAGTTTAATTTCAAATGCCTAAATATTGATAAGATCTATCATAAGTTTAGCAATTTCATAATCCTCATGGGATCGACAACCTTGCTCACTCTTTATTACTTGATTTCAACCCAATATACTTTCTAAAGTATTTGTGATATCTTTATATACATATTTTGAGCAGATCAAGTTTTTGGCATTGTTGTTAGGGACTAGAGATATTAAACCTTTTAGTTCCATTGGTAATTTAGGTACACTTGACAACATGTGTTATTTCTTGTTCTCTTTACAGGTATTTTATGCGCAGGAGTAGAAGTGCTAAAATTCTACCAATAGATTCTGAAATAGAGCGCACTTTGCATCAATTGAGAAGGGAGAACAGAAGAAGGAGAGAAGTGCAAGAAGTTGATATGGCAGGTAACAATAATAATAATTAGATATAGAGAGTCCCTCGAGCACTTCAAGACTATACAATACCTACTATTATAGGTTTTTCCATAAGAAGGCCTATCATTCAAGCCAACAATTTTGAGCTGAAACCATCCCTCATTTAGATGGTTCAAACAAATTAGTTTAGAGGATATCCAAATAAGAGTCCTGACGAGCACATTGTAGGATTCCTCCAACACTGCAATATAATGAAGATGAACAATGTTACAGATGAGGTCATTAGATTACAGCTCTGTCCCTTTTCAGTAAGGGATAAAGCTAGAGCTTGGTTTCATTCACTACCACAAGAGTCTATTACCACTTAGGCTGACCTCTCATTAAAGTTTCTAAGGAGATTTTTCCCACCAACCAAGACTATAAAACTAAGGAACGATATCACCAACTTTACCAAGTTTAGTGGTGAGTCACTTCATAAGGCATGGGAGAGATTCAAGGAGGCAATCAAAAAATGCCTACATCATGGATTGTCAAATAATCTCCTGATTGAGACTTTCAATCTCAATCTGGTTGAGACATTGAGGTCTTCAGTAGATGCTACAGTTGGAGGCACTTTAATGGGCAAGACTTATGATGAAGCAAGTGCACTGATAGAAGAGATGGCCTCCAGTGCATATAATTGACAAAACGAGAGAAGCAAATCAAGAGTGGCATCAGTTAACGATAATGACACTATGTCTCAATTAACAACTTAGATCTCAGCTCTCATTACTTAAGTAAACTCACCTCATTATAGTCTTTTAATACTAATCCTATTGCTTTTTGTAAGTTGTGTTCAAGATCACATTCAACTCTTGAGTGCCTATCTAGAAATCCCTTAGCTTCAACTAATGGAGAGTAGGTGACCTTTGTCAACAATTTCCAACAAGGTAATCAAGGACCATATTTGAATACATACAATATAGGGTGGCGCAATTATCCATACTTCTCATGGAGAAATGATAATAATGCATTTAAACTACTACTTAGATTCCAGAAGTAAGGTCCTACTTAGAATGCTCTACCTCAGTAAAATCAATCTAGAATGGAAGAGCTCATGTTGAGTTATATGTAAAAGACTAACAACATGTTATAGAATCAATAGGCCACTATTAGGAATTTAGAGAATCAAATTAGTCAGATCTCTCAATAGTTGAGTAATAAACCATTAAGGTCTTTACCTAGCAATGCTGAAGAGAATCCTAAGGGTATCAATGTGATAATGTTGAAGAGTGGTAAGGAAGTTGAAACAATTGACAAATAAGTTGAAGAAAAGGAGGAGAACCCAAAGAAAGTAAAAGGGAAGCAAGTGGTAGAGGAACCAAAGCAAAAGTCACCAAAAGTGAAACCGTATGTTCCTCCTATCCCTTTTCTAGGAAGACTGAAGCAACAGCAGCTAAACACCTAATTTGCTAAATTTTTGGATGTTTTTAAGAAGTTACAAATCAACATTCCTTTTGTAGAGGCACTTCAGCAAATGCCTTTGTATGCCATATTTATGAAGGATTTGCTCACTAAGAAGAGAAAGATTGATGGGAACGAACCCATGATGCTTACAAGAGAGTACTCTATGATCCTCTAGAAAAATTTATCCAGCTTACCAAGAAAACAAAGAGATTAAGGGAGTTTTACTATTCTTTGCACTATAGTAAATTTTCATTTTGATAAAATTCTTATTGATTTTGGTATAAGTATAAATTTAATGCCTCTATCAATTTTCAAGAAGCTGGGACCTGGAGATTGCAAAGAGACTTATGTCACCCTATAACTTACTAATAGGAGTATCAAATACCTAAGGGGTATTGTAGAGAATGTCTTAGTAAAGGTAGACAAATTTATCTTTCTAGTTAACTTTATAGTCTTGGAAATGGAGGAGGACATAGAAGTACCCATGATCCTTGGTAGACCATTTCTTGCAACAGGTAAGGCATTGATAGATGTGGAATAAGGTAAGCTTACTTTAAGAGTTATGGACAATCAAGTAACTTTTAATGTTTATGAAGCCATAAAATAATTTGATGATAGCAAATCCCGTTACATTATTGATGTTATTGATAAGATTACCTATGAGTCCATAGAAGAGAAAGCAGGATTTGATACTATGGAATCAATTCTTAGGGATCTAGATGATTGAAGCGATGATGATGAGCTTAAGGAAGAATCCATGGAATAGGTGTCAGAAATTAAAGCTTGATACTATGAGGAGCTAAGCACCAATGATAAGAAGCTAGTACCATCATTGACACAACCCCAAGTGCTTGAACTTAAACCATTACCTAGTCATTTAAAATATGCTTATCTTGAAATAGATGATACTTTACCAATAATTATCTCCTCTTCTTTGATGGGTGATCAAGAGGAACAACTTCTAAGAATTCTAAGAGAACATAAAGAAACCATTAGGTAGACCATTGCTGATATTAAGGGGATTAGTCCCTTAATTTGCACTTACAAGATATTGCTAAAGCTTAAGTATAAACCCATAATACAACCACAAAGACAACTTAACCCAACTCTCAAGGAGGTAGTAAAGAAAGAGGTGCTTACATTACTAGATGCAGCTATTATCTACCCTATCTCAGATAGCAAGTAGGTTATTCCCGTTCAAGTAGTGCCAAAAAAAGGTGGTATGACTATGGTTAAAAATGAGGCTAATGAGTTAATCCCTACTCGTACTATGACTGAGTGGAGAGTCTGTATAGATTATAGAAAACTTAATGATGCCACTCGTAAAGACCATTTCTCCCTCCCTTTTATAGATCAGATGTTAAAAAACTTTTAGGGCATGACTATTATCGTTATTTAGATGGTTATTCTAGTTATGATCAAATTCATATAGCACCCGAGGACTAGGAGAAAACCACCTTTACATGACCTTATGGCACTTTTGCCTTTAGGAGAATGTCCTTTGGTCTTTGCAATGCACCCACTACTTTCTAAATATGCATGATGTCTATATTTTCTGACATATTAAAAGATTTTATTGAAATATTTATAGATGACATCTTGGTCTTTGGGAAGTCATTTGACTCATGTCTGACTAATTTAGGCTATGTGCTTAAAACGTACAAGGAGACTAATCTAGTTCTAAACTAGCAAAAATGCCATTTTATGGTAAGAGAGGGAATAGTCTTAAGTCACAAAGTGTCAAAAAAAGGGATTGAAGTTGACAGGGTAGAAGTGGAGATAATAGAGAAGTTGCCACCACTCACTTCAGTTAAGGGAGTGAGGACCTTCCTAAGACATGCTGGCTTCTAAAGGAGATTTATCAAAGACTTCTCTAAAATCTCTAGACCTCTTTGTAATTTACTTGAAAAAGATTATGCATTTGTTTTTTATGACAGTTGTTTATAGGCATTTAATCTATTAAAGGAGAAGCTTATTTCAGCACTAGTGATCGTTGCACCTGATTGGGAGCTTCCTTTCGAGTTGATGTATGATGCAAATAACTATACTATAGGAGCAATACTAAGGCAGAGGAGAGAAAAGTTATTTCATATAATATACTATGCTAGTAGAACTTTGAATGAGGCCTAAAGAAACAATGCCACAACAGAAAACGAGCTTTTAACGGTTATATTTGCATGTGATAAGTTTAGGCCTTATCTAATTGGTTCTAAGATCATAATGTACACAGACCATGCTACTCTGAAATATTTGTTTGCTAAAGTTGATGCTAAACCTAGGTTAATTCATTGGATCTTCCTACTGCAAGAATTTAACCTTGAAATCAAAGATAAAAAAGGGAATCGAAAGTGTGATTGCTGATCATTTATCTCATTTAGAATCTAACTATTTAGAGCTACCCATTAATGAAAAGTTCCTTAATGAATAGTTGTAGATAGTAGAGATCCAAGGATTACCTTAGTATGCTAATATAATGAATTATCTAGTTAACAAAATCATACCATACAATTTCTCATTTCAAACGAAAAAGAAGTTTTTACATCATGTGAAATATTATTTCTAAGATGAACTGTATCTGTTTAAATGTTATGCAAACCAAGTAATTAGACGTTGCATGCCAGAAACTAAACAGCTTAGCATAATTTAGTACTATCATTCTAAGGAAGCAGGAGGCTACTTTGGTGTGGAAAGAATTGCAACTAATATTTTATTTTGTGGATTTTACTAACCTGGTTTGTTTAGTGATTGCAGGAACTATGTTATGTCTTGTGCTCAATGCCAAAGGATTGGAAACATTTCTAGGAGACACAAATCATCACAAAATAGCATTCTGGTAATTAAGCTTTTTAATGTATGGGAAATAGACTTCATGGGTCCTTTTCCCTTATCTTTTTCAAACAAATATATACGTCTGGCTATAAATTGTGTCAAAATGGGTAGAAACGGTTGCTCTACAAACTAGTGATGCCACGGTTGTAATTAAACTTTTTAAAAAGAACATATTTTCCAGATTTAGGGTACTCAGAGCCATTATAAGTGATGGAGGATCGCATTTTTGCAATTGTCAGTTTGAAAAATTGTTATCAAAATATGGAGTCACACATAAAATTGCTAACCCTTATCATCCACAAACTTGTAGACAGGTTAAGGTGTCCAATAGAGAAATAAAGCTTATTCTAGAGAAGACTATCAATACATCTAGGAAAGATTAGTCTTTAAAACTTGATGATGCATTGTAAGCATATAGGACAGCTTTTAAAATCCCTATAGGAATGGCCCCATACAAAATTATCTATGGTAAATCATGTCACATACCTATAGAGCTTGAGCACAAAGCATACTAGTCCATAAAATACCTTAACTTTGATTTACAAGTTGCAAGTGAAAAGAGGTTGCTCCAATTAAACCAGCTAGATAAGATTAAAGAAGAAGCATATGAAAATGTTAGGATATATAAGGAGAGGGCCAAGCGATGGTATGATAGGAACATCCAATAGTAAGAGTTTGTGCCTGGTTAAAAAATTTTATTATACAACTCTCGACTTAAGTTGTTCCTAGGTAAGTTAAAACCTCGATGGTTTGAGCCATTTAAAATAGCTAATGTCTTTCCCTATGGCACCATCAAGTTAAAGGTAGGAGACAACCGAACCTTTAAGGTAAATTGTCACCTTCTTAAACATTATTTTGAAGGGGAAAACATGGATAGTGACACTACTGTCATGGTATGCGTGAACACGTTATAAGGACTAAAAAAGTCAAGCTAGCGACTATAGACTAAGTACTTCAAGGGAGGCAACTATGTCTAACTAAATTAAATTTTTTACTTTTACTTTTATTTTTATTTCTATTTTTGCAAAAAAAAAAAAAAAAATTTAAAGGCTAACCATTGTTAATTTAAGGCTGCCGGCCTAATAGATAGGTGAAAAAAAAACGTGCACAATTTTCATTTAAAGGTTGGCTATTTAAGTTCAAGGTCGCTGGCCTTCCTATTTACACCAATGTACAGATGTAGATGGCTAGCATACATACTATGATATAAAGTACAGCGATTTAATTTTCTCTCTCCTCTCTTCATTTCTTCACTTGACTTCTTACTCTTCGTTTTCTTTCTCTCTAAGTTTCTCTCACACAACCTTTCCCTCTCCCTCACTCCTTTACACACACATTCACTTTCATCTTCTACCCTCACCTTAGTCTCCTACATTTCAAATTTACCCCCGAACTCTACTATGCTACCTAAGAAGCACCAACCACAAAGGAAGAAGCAAAAGACAGTTGCCACTTCATCTTTATGAAGCCCGAGTAGAGATTTGCTGTCAAACCATAAGTATGCCAAGGAGAGAAAGAAGAAATTACAAAGGATGACATTCATAAACCATCAATACTTGGATTGGGCTCTATTGCATGAATATGGGATGGATGATAGGATTCAGTAGATTGCCCCAGACAAGACTTGGCTCAGATTGTTTGAGATCAAGGAACCCACATTCAAAAATATCACAATTAAGTTCTTATCTACGTTATAACTGGAGAGAGATGGGAAAATGTACACTATCACTTTCCAAGTATATGGTGGTATTCATGAGATTGAACTCAATGAAATTGGTTATTTTTTGGGATTATATAATGAGGAAGAGGTGGATCTGCCCAATTCTTGGCCCACTGATATGACTGCTAAAAGATTTTAGTACCAGTTGATTCAACCAAGGTAGGATAGCTTTGTATCTTCCAAGTCTCTTACCATTATTTTTGCAGTGGTAGAGTACAAGCTACTCCACTACATTCTTGCTCACATTATCAGTTGTAAGAAAACCAGATACAGTAAGGTAACAAGTTTTGATATGTTTTATCTGTACATCTTGATTGCTAGATATCAAATTGATCTTAGGGTAGAAATAGCCAATTTCATTTATAGACAAGTAGATGATATTAGGACTTAGGTTATTTTTTATGGTGGTTATATCATGACATTGCTGAAAGGAATGGGGATTTTTCAACAACCTAAAGGGGATGAGGATATTCCTTACAAGCACACTCAACTATACCCTTTAGAGGTTGGCGGCTGTTTAAGATAAACAATAAGGAAAATCTAGTTGATGAGGAAGATGTTCTTGAAAATCTTCCTACTATTAGAGCTTCTACATCATATCCTAGTAGTTATGAGCAGCTAAGCGTAGTGATTAGGGAAGTCCGAGAGGAAATTTGAAAAGAGCGAAAGAAGAACAAGAAGTTCAGGATCACTTTATTTAAGATGTTAAAGTCCACCATTTCTTACTTCCAGCTAGCAGCTGCAGAATAGCTACACTACGAGACTTCTAATGAGAAGACCAGTAGCATAGAGTAAGATAGTTAGAGACTTGCGCACCTTTCTAATGTTTTATATGTTATTTTCTATTTTTTTTTCTTTTATTTTTTTTTAACACCCACTTAAGTAGGTCGACTCTGGATAATTGCTACTACTCTATACTTTTGAGTACACTTTTATCCTATATTTGCTCCTTTGTCTTTCTTCATACTTATTGAGATAGGGCTGATTTGAACTTAATGATCTTCTAAATGATATCATGGTTGGAACTCTCTTTGTTGCTACAAAAATTGAAATCAGGGAAGTAACAATTTTTCATTTTCTATGATTTTTTTTTTCATTTCCTATTGCACATTGAATTGGAGATAGTATAGATACTATCTGTTCTAACGTATGAGGAAGGGAATATAGGAAATGGATTTTGAATTAAATTGAATATCATGACATCTGATTATACTTTCCTATCAGCTTGAACTCTATTTGTTTTTAAGTATCTGGTAATTTTTAGGCTAAACTTTTCCAAACTTTTGATTTTCTTGGTTAAAATCTAGAGATTATATAAAGAAAAATTGTTGATAGCATCTGTTTGTGATTTGCTTAAATAATTGACTCACTAGGGTGCCCTACTCACCATTATTTTGATTTTTTTACTTAGTTAAAATTAATTAGTCAATTCTTTAGAAACTTAATTTACCTAATTTTTAGCCTTCGAATTTGAAGTTTAAGAGTTAGTCAAGTCCTTAAGTGAAAAATAAACAGGTTCACTTCTATGAAAGGTTAGTTAGTATATTGTCTTTTTAGTTGTTCTAATAGCACTTTAACACTTAGTGAAAGAGGTAAGTGAAGCTTTATACTTAGTGATTCCTATAAAAGAAGTTTGAAAAATTTTAGTGAGTATTCAAAAAGTTATAAAATTAGAGCTTTTACTCCAATAACTCAAGTAATTGAGCTAAGAGTATCCTAACTTGAATGTTAAAGTGAAGAAGAGTCTGTAAGGGTACCTTTAAAACTTGGTCACTAGGGTGATGAGCCCAAGATGTGCTGACTTAATGCACTGACTATAACAAGAAGGGCAGAAAGGCAAAGTTCATTATCTAAACTAAAAAGAAAAGAAAAAAAGAGGGGAAAAAAATGGGAATGAAACATGGAAACTTTGAATGCAAATCAAGAAATGAATTAAGGCTTGTAATAAAAAGGAAGAAAGCCTAAGGGATAATATGTCTGCTAACAGTTGTGAAGTTTAAATGGGTATTTTTCCTTATAGGACTAAGTATCTACTTTTGAACTAGAAATCTTAGGCTAAATGCTTGGATTAAAATTTGTTTTCTCCAAAGTGGCTTATTAATTTCAATTATAGTACTTTTATCACATATTTTGGTTTGGTTTGAGCGGTGGCCATTATAAAATAGTAAGTCTGAAAGTGTGAAATATCATATGCTTGGATTTGCAATTGGAAATTTTGTATTTTCAATGATATATTTCTTTAGTTATGTTTATTTTGCTTGAGGACAAGCAAAAGTTCATGGAGGAGTTAATAAAGGCATATTATACTCATATTTTAGTATGTGAATTAGGTTGAATTATTATTGATTTTATAGAAATCATTAAGAAATGGTACTTAAAAATTTTCAGTTGGATATTTCAAGTCTCGAAGGATTCAGAGTGGAAATATGAGTGATTTGGAGGAATCTTATGCAAATGAAGGAAGCCCAAGTCAAGACGCAAAACTTGGAAATTGAAGGCAACCGACCTTGAGTCGGCCTACATCAAACACCACGGCTTTTGAATGAACACTAGCAACCTTGGACTCTACACCATCGGCCTTTAGAAAAAAAAAATCTAGTCGAGACCTAGCCTTGTTTTCTCTATAAATAGGCGTATGATTGATATTTAAGGGGACTTTTACATCTTCTTTTGACCTAGAGAGTTTTAGATGCAATTAAGAGATAGTTTTGAAAATTTTTCTTTTGATATTTTATGGATCATTGAGAAGACTTTGCTATTGCTATGGAGAGCATCCTTAAGGTTTGCAATTGAAGTTTTAATTCATCATAATTATAGATTTGGTGATCTCTATTATATTTCTACTTATGCAATTCTATGATTTGTTCTTATTTCTAATCATGAACTTCTTTGCAAATTCGATTGTTATATGTATTTTATTTTAATTTCCATAGCTATCTAGGTTTTAATTGTAGAGATGTCACATCCCGACATAGCACAAGATGCACCATCACACAAGAATACTTGTTGAAAACATAACTCAACCTACTTATTCATCAAGAGACAATGTTATTTACATAATAAAGGGGTTTCTACACAGAGTTCAATTGGATATCTAGTTAAAACTTATGTGTACAACACAATATTTACATCAAAAAAGGAACCAACTTTTTCCTTTATCGTCTTCATAATAATAAGATCTCTAACCTAGTACAAGCTCCATACAAAAGTCACTAATTCTGACTCACGCTCTCAATATATATATCCCCCCTTAGCATTGGGCCCTTCACAATACTATTAACATAAAGATAAAACATTTTATCCCCTTAGCTATTAAAGCTAAGTGAGAGTGGATAACAAATAACATAATATAGACAATATTACATATCACAACTAAAACATTTCAATCATAACCTATAAGTTCAACTTCACATATGCATTTGCCCAACCGAGCATTTACTGCTAGCAATGTAGCATCCTATGCTTATGTACATGGCATACATTGGTACTAATATCCTATGCCCTCCAAACTTCTTTAAGTTAGTCAACATAGGTAGGCATCTAAATACAACATTCAAGAACCTAGAGCAATAAGGAGCTGCTTAAGAGTAGGAACCCCACCAAATTGGACTACATACCATAGTCTACCGTTTTCAAAAAAGGTAACAAGGAGCTACCTAAGAGTAAGACCCCCAACATTGCTTTACAAAATTAGACTACATACTGTAGTTCACCAAATCAAAGTGGCAACACTGCCAAATTAGACCACATACTGTAGTATACCAAATTTGACTATCAAAATAGTCATAAGGTTCAAGCAATGCAATCTATATGCTTCAAAAACTGAGTTCATAAAGCCATGTCTTTTCTATGATCACTTGGAAGCCTCATTCTAAAATTTCTGACCCGTAAGTCCATTTTTGTGCCATGCTATGCCGTACTATGCAATAGCAACTCAAAAATATCAATTAGCATAATCAATCTTTAAGTTTTATTCAACCTAGTGATCTGATTCTGGTTTTTGAACTCTCTCTAGTGGAATTGTAATATCTTACTTAGGATTCACTTAGGTGAAGACCCAGAAAATTGAGTTAGCAATCACTCAAATTCTCTGGTTAGCACAATCATTCATAAGTACAATTCATCGCCAACATGGCAACATAATAGTTTAACCAAAATATAGTTATTATAATTTAAAATCAACACATCAACATCCACTATAGTAGCATATCCATTTACTCAAGATATACCCATATTCAATCAACACAGTATCAAATAGCATACAGTGCTATGAGTAGTAATATATTTACTCCAAACATGGGTTAGATCCACTTACCTAGTCTTAGTAACAATGCAAAATCTTAAATTTCACGACGTGGTCCTTCCTTACATCTTACACCTATGAAAATATAATATAGTCTTCAAATCAAGCATAGGTCGAACCTAAATTGTTATAAGCTTTCATTTCTGCATTTTTAAACTTCATTTGATCGTATTTTACTCATTTCCTATCCGATTTTAGTAAAATTTATATCGTCACGATTGTTATTTTGAGTGCTATTGATATATACTAAGAGTTAAGACTAATTAATATAGCCAAATATCCAAAAATACCCTTCCGTGTTACAACTCGACCATACGCTACCCTAACTCCATAATTGACTCAAGTAAGCTTTAGTATTAAACTAAAACCCTAAAAATTATACTTTCCAAACTTGTCTAGCAACACTTGTTATATCCCAAAGTGTTCATTTGACAAAGATTTAATAAACTAGTCACTATATTATATATTAAGCTAATATATAAGTTTTACCTAGAAAAATACATAATAAATAGTATACAAGCTTGATTAACTTCACGAAAAATCCTATAGACTCATAAAAATATGTAGTTTAGTTATTGATCATCAATTACACTAAATTGGTTATTATCCATTTTTACGAAAATAGCGGTTTTAGCTCGATATTATAGAAAATTAAGGAAAATAAATAAATTTTTGAGTGAGATAAAAATTAAATATTCCAAATATCATTATAAACATCCAAAAGCTTAAACATGTAGGGCTCATTCATTAATTTCATCAAAAACTAATTATTTCAATAATTTGATAAAATTGGCAGTTTTATTCAAAATAATTATAAAAAATAGTAAACATGGAGATTTTCAAAAGTTCTTGTTACTAAAATTTAATACATTATATAAGTGTGTTATACAAAAAATTTTCAAGCCAAGGTAACATTATTTAATATTTTAAAAAATTTATTTAAAATTTGTCCAAACAAGGCGCATTCTTAATCAAGTACTATAAATCAATGTTATTTTAGGAAAATAAAATTACCACATGAAATTACATGTAAAATAACATATGGAAACCAAATTTCATAATTTTCTAACCTAATTTGATATTTTTAGTGTATTAATAAAAATCAAGCAGTAAAATTTGACTCATCGGCCCACAGTGCTCCGGGCACCTTCCGACTATCACCCTATGTCAACCCACTTTCTCTCTCCACCACAACTTTAAGTCCCAAGTGGCTCCTTGTCAGGTTACATATAGCTTTAAGAATCATAATTCATCATATTTTCCCAATATTTTCTTTTTTTTCTAATTTTCTAAAATTATGTTCTTGTGTTTTTAGGTTTCCAAAATATTATAAATGATGTTTGGAGCCCTAGTTATAGGTTTTAGGATTTTTGCATGTAAAAAAGTAAAATTACACATGTCAATTTCACGTTTCCTTAGGCACCATGTGTCATTTTCTAGTTAATTAGGTATTGACTCATCACTTCCAATTAATCATAGCTCGACACATCATTTGATGACTCATCCCTTCAATTTTTTATTAATTTTCCATTATTTTACCTTATTTAAATAATAATTTATTATTATATATATGTGTATTTAATGCATATCACATGTAAATACATATATATTGTGTATAATTCAACTTTATTTATTATTTTTTGAAAGTTAATTAACTTATCTCTAATATCTCACTGTATTTAAAAGCTCGAATTTTACAATTATCGACTTTATCAATAAATTAACGTTTTTCTCAAATTAATATTTTTATATAGCTTATTTTGTGAAATTGACTTTACTTGAATTACTTTATCTAACTTTTCTAACTTTACTGTAACGTTTGAAATAAAATTGATAACATAATCTGGCACCTTAAATTTAGGGGCTCGGATCCTATCGTTATTAAACTAGCTTAAAATCTTGAGGTATTAAAAGGGAATTGACGAAACCTTAAATATCTGAGATGATAATTATAGTCATGTTATATGGTTAATAGATGTGTAAATCATTCATGATTTCAATTTCTACAATTTCAATCATAATTCTCTATTGGTTATAATTGTGAGAAACACTATTAACACGGGATATCATTGTTAAACTAGCTCGAAATCTTGGGATATTAAAAGAGAATTGATGAAACCTTAAATATCTAAGATGATAATTGTAGTCATGTTATATGGTTAATAGATGTGTCGATAATTCATGATTTCAATTTCTACGATTTCAATCATAATTCTCTATTGGTTATAATTGTGAGAAACACTATTGACACGAGAGTTGATATAAGATTTGTTAGAAATTCTTGATTAAACTAATTAGCTAATGTAGGAGCAATGTTAATTAGATTAGTTAGAAATTATCTAAGGGTTAATATGATGTCCTAAGTTAATTATTCACTAAGACATTAGGGATACTTAATTTAGAGCATTAGTCGATCATAGCATTGAGAGATATATGATTATAATTTAGAGTCCACTGTTAATTGGAGATGTGGGAGTTGACCGATTAATTAAAGGTTTAAGTCCTTAAATTTTAAGGCATAATAATTTCACTTGAATGACTGTATAGCTATTAATCTATATAACATGATAACAATTTGATTTGCACAACTAAGGTGGATTCTATTTTTCCTACATTCTCAATTGATTGATTCATTTTAGATATATTATCGTAATTTTCTTTATGACAATTTTAAGATAATTATTAGATTATTCAATTCACAGTTCAATTTCAATTGCCTAAATATTGATAAGATCTATCATAAGTTTAATAATTTCATAGTCCTAAAGGGATCGACAACCTTATTCGCTCTTTATTACTTGATTCTGACCTAGTATACTTGCTAAAGTGTTAGCGATATTTTTATATACATATTTTGAGCGGACCATCTACTCGGTAAGCATTCTAGTTGATCATCTTAAAGACTTCAAAAGGTCCATATACTTGGGTGATAACTTGCTTTTCCTTAAGCTTAAGATGTGGTCCTTACTAAGGTAGATCCACACTAGGTTACTTGGCTTGAACTCCTTAACCTCTCTTTTTAAGTTTGGAGGCAGCTTGGGTTAGGTGATCGATCACCTTTTGCTGTATAGTCTTCAAGGCCTTAAATCAATCTACGGTTGTTTAGTCCTCTTAGTGGCTCAATAAGGGTGCTTGGTTAAGGGGGAAGGTCGAGATTGAACCCATACATAATCTCAAATAAAGACTTAACCATCATACTATGTACCAATCTATTGTAGGCAAACTCTATCACAAGTAGACACAAGTACTAATCTACTAGATTCCTTCCCATTGTAACTAAGAGTAAAGAGCCCAAGGTCCTATTGACAACTTCAATTTATTCATCCATCTAAGGATAATATAAAGTGCTATACATAAGCTTAGTTTCAAGACATCTCCATAAGGTCTTCTAGAAGTGATTGAGGAACTTCAAATCCTTATCATATACTACGGTCTTAGGCACTCCATGCAACATTACAATTTCTTATAGAAAGAGAGTAGAAATAGTGGAAGCAAAGTACAAAGTGTGCCATCTTACTGAACATGTCCACAACCACCATGAACAAATTCTTCCCTTGAGAAGCTCTTAGCAAACCAAAAATGAAGTCCATGCTTAGCTTGAACTAAGGTTTGGTCAAGATGGTTAATGACATATATGGGCCTTACTCAACTCAAATCTTAGCCCTCTTACATGTTGTACACCTTTCAAGCATAGTGTGCATGTCTTTCATCATCGTAAGCCAAAAGAATCAAGACTTCAATAACTCATAAGTCTTCTTTTCACCAAAGTGGCCAAATAAACCACCTTAATATGCTTCTTGCACTAACTCCTTCACTAAACAGGTCAAGAAACATACCTTCCTTCCCTTAAACAAGTATACATCCTTTATAAAATACTCATCAATTCCTCATCCCTTACTACATCTCATGACAATAGGGCTAAAGTGGGAATCCTAGGTATATTGGTCCTTGATGACAGAGAAATTAAGCAATCTAGTTTGTAGTTCGATTAAGAGGGTATCCTATCTAGATAAGGCATTATAAGTACATTGGCCTTACCTTTCTTGTATTTTACCACATAGGAGAAACCCTCGATAAACTCAATCCACTTAACTTGCCTCTTAGGCAACTTGTGTTAACTCTTCAAGTACCTTTACAATTCATGCTCAGTATATATAACTGATTCTTTGAGCAACAAGTAATGCTACAAAACAGTTAAGGCTAGGATTAAGGAATAGAACTCTTTATCATAGACCAAATAATTGAGAGTAACCCTTCTAAGCTTCTCACTACAGTAGGTAATAGGTTGGCCCTCCTACATCAATACAACACCTATGCTAATGCTAGATGCATCATGCTCCAGCTTGAAAACTTTCTAGAAATCCAAGAGACCAAGTATAGGGGCAAAGGTTAACTTCTCCTTGACTTCCTTAAATATCTTCTATTCCTTCTCTCTCCACTCAAATTTTATGTTCTTCTTAGATAGCTCAATCAAAGGAGCCACAATAGTATTGAAATTCTTGATAAATGAAGTCAGTTTGTAGAAGCTTTGGCCATTTGCTAAATAGGTCAGTAGTGGCCATTTAATGATAGCTCAAATCATCTACTTATAACAACCCCCAAAAACACCACATCAGGTTACCATATCTTGGAGCATAGAGAAAACAACTCGAAGATGCTCATAATACTTCACTAAGTCAATAGTATATACAAATATGTCATCAAAGTATACGACTATAAACTTACTAATCTGATCTTAGAGTACATGATTCATCAACCTCATGAAGGTGCTAAGAGCGCTAGACAAACTGAAGGGAATCATAAGCCACTTATGTAACCTAAGCCTCATTTTGAATGCAGTCTTCCACTTCCTCTAACTTGTTTCTAGATCTGATGGTAACCTGACTTCAAATCAATCATCGAGAATACCTTAGCTCCATGCAACTCATCCAACAAATTGTTAAGCCTCGGGATTGGATACCTATACTTAATAGTGATTTTGTTGATAGCACGACTATCAACATACATTTGCCATCAATCATCCTTCTTAAGCAATATTAAGGCCAACACAACACAAGGACTAAGGAACTCTTAAACATAGCCCTGATCAATCAGCCTATCAACTTACCTCTAAAGCTTAGCAACTTGCTCCAAATTCATCTTATAGACTAGTTTGTTTAGTAAGGAAGCTCCTAGGTAGCTCATCCAAGACTCAGTCCTTAAATTCTTCAATCAATTTCTATACCTCAGCAAGCACTTCAACCTCTTGACCTTTCATTGCTAGTAGTCCCTAAATCAATAAGAAAGTCGATGCATTGGCCTTAAGCTCATGCGATAACTTAACATAGGTCATCGCTAAACTTTTCTGTTAAGCTTGGCTCAACTGATTCTATATGTCTAACTTAGATTGGAGCCATGGGATTCAACACAACTCTCCTTCCCTACAATTATTCGTGGATAGATTGTTGAAAGAAATAAGTAAAAGGTGGAAAATGTGGAAACTTGAGTCTACTCACTATTAAGGGTGTCACTTACCTATGCTTACGGTTTTAATAATTTAAATTTGAGAAATGAACCAATAAGTATATTGGTTGTAAGCATAATGTAGTGGTAGAGATAATGTCGATCCTAAGGGAGCTAATATGCTAAATACTAGAGTAGTTAAGTTCTTCCCTAAGCTACACAATCGAGATTTAAATTAAAAGAATGTAAGAACTAATAAACTAATCAAACACAAAACCAAGTGTCCTACCTACACTTCGAGGGTCTTAGGGTCTTAGGGTCAAGGAGATGTAAAAACTAATTTGATTTTACAAATATACCATCACTTAAGTTGACAAGATGGCTCAAATCAATAATTGAAATTAATTATGTAGAATTTAACTAAACTCACAAGAACTTGCCCCCTCCCAGAGTAGCGAAGTTCTAATTATAGTATAAATTATCTTGTTAACGCAAACTCTATGATTATCGAGTAAGTAGTAACTTATTCATATTGGAATTACTATTCTAGTTGAAAATATGGATCGATCACATCCCCATGAGCCAAACCATATTTCTAACTTCATTAAAACCCGCATCTTCTTATGATGTGCTTTTTTTTAAAATTCAAGATATATTTATGATGAGTTATTGAATTATTTCCTAGTATCTTTAACTTTATCTATCTAAGAAGTATTAGCCAAGCACTAAATAAATAAACAATAAATATAATAGCTAAATCATCGATTATTCAATATCTATATCAATATAAAAACAAATCATGAAACAACATCAACTCATCAAATTCATCATTGCAAAATGCATAAAGTAATAGGCACAACATCTCAATATAAAACTTTAATGATCAAGATAACAAATGAAATAACAAAGAATAGAGAACACCTTCATGAATGCCTTCAAATTCATCTTGATGTGAAATCGACATGTCTTAATACATTTGCAACCCAGAATAACCTCTTAGTGTGCTAGAGCTTCCATCTTTGGTGCCCTAAAACTAAAAAACTTATACTGTAAATAAAATACTATTCTTCATCAAACCTTCCATTTTCTACCCAATGCTATTGTGTTCACTTGACCTCCACTATTCTTTATTCCCCTTTATGCTTTTAAACATATCAACTACCATAAAACCCCCTCTAACATCAGCTACTTAAGTTTGCTTTTAACATCCCAAATTTGTTCATGTATAAGCCTCTTTCATTAACCACAACCCATTAAAAGAGAAGTACAGCTTTTTGAAAATCTTCAAACAGTTGATTAACATCCATCTCTTCTTTTTCTCCTTTACTAGCATTGTCCACTTCAAATTAGGGCTTCTCTCCTTTAATAGTCATAATATGCCAGTTCGAACATTGACTAGCCATATATCCAAATCCAAGGCACTTGAAACACTTTGTCTCTCCAATCTTCCTACCAGAGCCCTGACCTTGATACTTTCTAACCTCAAGCTCCTTGGCTTTAGTCTTTCCTTAGCCATCATCAGGTTTACTTAGCATTTAACCTTAGCGATCAACCTCAAAACTGTACAGAGCTCTATCATATCCAAATTGGCTTAGCATACCAATTCTGCTGGGTAAGCTAGATTAGATGCCCTATGCTCAACTGAGCTAATTTTGCCTCTAACTTTCTACCCTTTTTGCCACTTAGATGGTCTCATCCAGATTTCATAGCCTTTGTACCTCCACTACATTACCAATCTTGAATCTTAGTCTAAAAATGAACTTAGCTACTGTCTACACCTCCAACTCATTAACATCATAGCAGATCATCAACAGCTGGAACTTTCAAACATACTCATCCATAAATTAACTACTCTACTTGAGTTCTTAAAGACGTCAGAAGGTGTATTGCTCATATTACCCTAGCACAAATCTACTCCTCAAAACTCTCTTCATCTCATTCCAAGTTTGGATTTCATGTTAGGCTCGCTAACGTACATTTTAAAATTTCTTCCACATATTGTTGCATACTTAGAAAATTCTAAAGTAGGTACTCAAATACACACTGAGTCTTCATAATCATAGAAGTCAAATATCTTCTCAATCTTCTCCTCCCAGTCCAGGTAGTCATCAACACTACCAGACCCATCGAAGCTCAAAATCTGCACTTTAAGATGTTTGGCCCCTCTAAGAGTACAGAGCTTGTGCTTTTCAAATCCATCACGTTGCTCTTCTTCCTCCCCATACTCTTCAACTTCATCTAACTCAAGTCTCCTCCTTGTAAACCTCTCAACATATCGAGGTGGAGCTAGGTTCACATTAACTTTTGGTGCTCTATGCCCAGCTACTTGTCTTCTCAACCTATCTCTCACATCTCGGCCTCGTTTATCAACTCTCTCTTAAAGCTTAGTCTCTATTAACCTTTGTACAATAGCTACAAGGTCTTGCAATTGCTCGTTAGTAGTTCACAGGGTCTATTAGGTAATACAGCTGCGACTATGAACATCACTCTTAGCATCATTAATCTCTCCTTGAACATTCAAATTTGACACTGTTATAGTAAAGCTTAGCAAGTGCTTCTGTCAATACAAAAAATCCACTCACTCTACTATACAAAATGCAATACAACACTTCAAAGACTTACTCTGTTTTTGAAATAGGAAAATAGAGTATAATAGAGTACGAGAACTGAAGTAGCCACTATAATACTTAGCTATCAATCATAACCTTAAGCTCTAATACTGGGATTATATGATGCACCTAGGAGCTCAGTTAATCACTAAGGCTTATCGTAGTAGATAGTAACCAAGTGGATCCTTTAAGATATCAAAGAAAGAGAAAGTGGGTTAACAAACATAGTAGCTTCCACTGCGCTGCTCTCCGAATATAACTCACTAAAGAATACTACATAACTTAGTATTTCACTTGATATGATACAAGGTCCACTCACTACCAATCTCAAGCTATCTGGCAAGATTAGATAAGAGCATGAAAAGGATGTACTTGGAGAATGGTGTCTCACAAGAGCAAGAATATATATTCATTAACAATGTTATGTAAGATGATTTTAGCTACAAAGTTAAGGGATTGTTTATAGTAAGTCCTTAGGACAACAATACACTAATGGAAATTACATAAAGGATAATGCATGAAAGAGATTCTTAGTTTACACAAAAAGAGTAAATTAAGGCACAGGTGGCAAACTACTAGTAGGTACACGCTTTAGGAATCTTGTGGCATTAGGCTAAACTAAGTTGATGTTAGGGTTGTTGTTGTTAAGCTATACCAGAAGTTGCCCAGGTGATTAAGTGAGACTACAGCTTGGTAAGATGGAAAAGGAGAGCTCAACGTACAGGGATCTTAACCTCAGCACTCGGTAATTCAACAACTAGACAAGAGTTTGAGTAGAGCAAAGTGTGTCCAAGCTAGAAACTTAGAGAGTTCTTCCACAACTCTTCCATATACTAGAGCTCGTCCTCGACTGGCTGGAAAGACAGGATCCTTCTTATGAAAGATTGTAAGCCTTAAAGGCGAGCTCAAGTGAGGGGTCCAATAGTGGATACTCCATCTCCAAAAGTCGGCACTCCATCATGAAATGTCATGGAGGTTTAATTAACAGCTACCACCATGTTATAAAAAAAATAAATAAAAATCCTATGTCTCTTGTTGATCATTCCACTAAATGCTTACATCTCTACATGCTAAAATGTCTAACTTAATGAGCAACACCCCATTTCATTGATGAGCATCAAGAAGACAAGTCTGATTCAAAGTATGGTGGTTGATTCTCCTATTTAAACTACTACCTACTATTAAGATATGTTGTGTTCTACTACTTAGTAACAGTTAGTTACTCGTCTTTATTTCATCCCTCAGTTCTAGCTCTCCAACTTTTATCTAAGCTTGAAGAATGGTCCATCGTATATGCGAGCTTCACCGAACTTAGGCCTACTTTACTTGGTTACTTAGATCATGTTATGAGATGCCTAAGGTAAATTGCAAATCATGGCTACTCTTGTTTATACTTTGGTAGATGAGCGATTACTCTCAAGGGATGGTCCGCCCATATGCGTGCTTCTGTCCTATAGTCAATTCATATGCCTTACTGCAGTTCATTCTAAGTGAAAATGCTCTCTTGTAGTTGTTGACACGTATGCTACTATAGTTAGCTTTATGTTTCAATATCTTTGCTCAAGTGATCAATTGCTGCCATTTAACTTCAATCAAAGCTCTATGATCTTACTCCATGTCTAAAAAATGACCTATCTTTAGTTCCAATCTAGAGTTTTTCCGATTGTAAACACCTAATTTTTGCCACCCGCAGGTTATAAGGACTTAAATTAGAAAAAAGTTCAAAAAATGGAAAATTAAAGAAAACCCTAAAAAATGAAGAAATTTAGAAAAATAGGAATTTTAGCAAAATTTAAAAAAAAAAAGGAAAACAGGAAAAAGTACAAGAGATAGGAAATTTAGAAAAATACATAAAATGGAAAAATTTGGAAAAGCACATAAAAATTTTTAAAAAATAAATAATAAAACAAAATAAAAAAAAAGTCACAAAAAATTCAAAAAATAACATTTTATTAGAATAAATTTTTAATTTTAATTTAGGTTTAAAAGTTAGGCCATTAAACCTAGGTTTAAGTTTAAATCTAGCTCAAACTGACCGAGTCTATATATGTAGTTTAATTGCATATATGGACAAGGCATAAGCCAACGACCTAACAGTTAAGTATGTGGACATAACATTAATATTAAGCATAAGGTCTTGGGTTTGAATCTTAGCAAAGGTAGGGAGCCCTTTTTCTTATTTTTTTGGCTGGCACACTGCTACGTATCAGGAATTGGTTATGTCACGTGTCCTAACACGTGGCAACATTAGATTGGACAACCTTGCTAACATAGCATCCACGTAACATGCCACATCAGTTGCTACGTATCACGTAATGAGACGTGGCAAGTCAGGGTTCATTAGGTTGGCTAACATGGCACCATGTCAGCACTTTCCCTTCCTTTCCCTTAGTTTTTCACCATTTTCTCCCGATTTTCCCTCTTTTTCCTTTTCAAAAACAGCCCACTCCCTCCACTTTAGCTTCAATTTCTACACAAATTCTACACATAGGCACATAGTTTCTTGCATCAATCTCATACTAAACATGGCAAGCTTCAAATTGGTGTTAAGAACAAGTCCAAATTCAGTCAAAAGCACATTCAAATCGGCTTTCAAAAATTAGAAAAAAAAAAAAAACTAGGTTTTTGGGCATTTCTCATTAAATCCAATTCTAACTTTCCTTTGTTTCTAGGATGAATTCGTGTATAAATTGATGATCATAGGATACGAACAACACACAATCACCCACAGAACCATTCCTCAGCTTCAGATTCAATTCCCAAGCTTTTCTTCTCTCTCGCCATTCTCTTTCTCTCTCTTCGAGTTCCTCTCTCTAGCCAAGCTCGAGCCTAACCACCACCACAACCGTGACCTCCACTCCGTCAGCTCCCTAACCCAACCTCTCTTAACCCTCGCCATGCCCTCTAGCAGTGCCACCAGCAATCACCACCCAAACCTTTACCGCTACCACCACGACTCACTCGAACCATCATTCCCGACCAACTTAGGCTTAAATTGACTCCACAACTGAGCTCTTCTGGTTCCCTAACCCCAAAACCAATCACCCACTCATCTCCAGCAACCTCCAAGCAATGAGAAGCTCTACCACTACCGACCGCCACTCACAACCACTGCCAAACCACCATCTCAAGCCACGACATTAGACTAACCCCCACTATCTCCAATCAGAAACACACGTATCCACCCTTACCCACCAAAAATTCCCCTCGAATCGTGCTAAATCGCACCATCAAGCTGTTGCTACTGTTGAAGTCACTAAAGCCCGACCCGAATCTGCGATCCTGATCCGATAACCCGCAGTCTACTCGAGATCCGACTCGTGAACTGTGTCCAACTCGACCCGCGTTCCATTTCTGGTCCGAGACTTGTTTTTCTTTTTCTTTTCTTTTCTTTAATTTTTTATTATTATTATTATTATTATTTTGTTTATTATTTCATCCATGTAAAATGTAGATGTAAAAATAAATAAAAGAAAGAAAAGAAAAAGAAGAAGGGAAAAGAGGAAAAAAAGAAAAAGAAAAGGGTAATTCTGTTTTGTTTTATTTTATTTTTACTAGTTTAATAAAAATAGATAAAATATAATAAGTTGTAAATAAATAAGTTGACATAATGAAATCAAAATAAAATAGGTAGGATAGTATATAAAATTATTTTATCACTTTAAAAAATTGCTTTTTCAAAAATGTAATAAAAATAAATCAACCATTTCCCAAATCAAGATCATTTAGAATTTCAAGAAAAAATAAAATTCAATTTAAAACCTTTTGGAAATTTTCTTAAATAAACCAAAATTGAGTAAAACGTAAACTCAATCATTTGTTTAATTAAAACAAAATCACCTGCTAAAGTTTTCATAAAAAAGAACTACGTACGTCTGATCCCGAATAGCGAGTACGTAGGCACTTACGAGGCGACGATAAAAATGAAAAAATCTAATTTTCCTTTTTTAGTTTAGATTATTTCATTTATCTAATTAGAATAGTTAAATTGAGTTCCATCTTATAAAATAAAAAGGTGATTTTTAAAGATTAAAGTTAATTTTGGAACGTCAATGATACCCATAAAGGCTTAAAAGTCTTAACCCCCAGGTCTAGATTCTTTGGTTTTCAAAAAGCCATTTTATAACTTGGTTTTTTTTTTTTTTTAATCAATAGACCGATAGCTAAGTTGTAACCAATCCACCCAATTGGTTATAACTTAACCCTTTTTCCCAACTCCGATCAGGTGACAACTCCAAATCTTTTCAAGTTGAAAAATAGTTTTCTTTAAACTCTAGTCGAGGGCTAGTATTAAACAAGTAAGGGTTTAATACTGGTCAGTTTAAAGAAGACCTAATTTTATAAAGAACCGAGAGGGTGAAAAACCAGGCTCGACAGCTTAGCGACTCCACTAAGGAAGTCAAGAGGGTTAGCCATTCGATTTTCCAAGATTAAAATTAATATCTTAAAAAACCATCTTTTTGTAATTCATTTACTTATTTGTCCTTTGTTTATACCATAATTGTTCTAACATTTTCTTTGTAGGTTTAGTTTTCTTTTATTTAATTTTGGCAGAATTTATTTTGCATACCATAAATGCATGATAGATGCGGTCAAACTAGGACCATCTTAGGACCTTAAGATGAGGGGCCATTATATAGGCTCCAGGTGATGTAGTATAACCATCACTCGAGGTTGATTAGGCCATCCCCACTTAAGCTTGATGTAACCAATGAAAATGTTCTTTAACAAGTGAGGTCGTACAAGTTTAAGAACCTTAAGAACCTACTCGTTATACATTCACGACATCTAGAATAGATGAATAATCCAGCAAGATGGAAATAAAAATAAAAAATAGCTTGGAATTTCCTTGATTTCCCTTGTAATTTACACGTATTGTAGAATTACTGTAAATAGGTTTTTGTAACATAGTTTCTCTTTTGCAACCCAAAAATGACCTGTTCATCATCCAACTCGATTAACTTCAAAGAAAAATTTATAGGCAAGCCTATCTACCCCAAACCCATCCTGGACTAATGGTTACAGCACTTCAATCCAAGGGAACAAGAGACCATCTTCAATAAGATCAGGCCCATTCTATCACTTCCTAAAGTAAAGATAGAGATCAATTTGATTAGGGCTTTAACCAACTTTTGGGAACTCGAAGGAGTGGCTTTTCGAGTTGTGCCCCACTTGATTAGCCTAATACTTGAAGAGTACAGCCAATTACTCCAAGCCCCTTCTTTAGACAGCATATACACCCCTAAATTTGGAAATAGATCTTGTAAATGCCTTCTCAAGATGCTTAGGTGTTAGGAAAACAGAAGTGAACAAAGCCCTTAAAAGCTGTAACGATAACTGCATCAAACTAGAGGACCTAAAAGCATGGTTCATTACCGAACCTAAATCCAACCAACGGGATATCTTCTATGGCAATCTCAAAGCTTGGGGACAGAATAGAATAAAATCATTTATCCTGGCTGTATTCGAGACTCTCTTATTCCCTAACAGAAAATTCCTCATACATTTTAGGGTCGTTGAGTTAGTGGGCCAATTTCTTGAAGGCAAATCATATGTCTCAACCTTCCTTATAGAACATATCAAAAGCCTTAGTATTTTGAAAGAAAAGAATGATGGCACACTAAAAACCAGCATGACATTACTAATAGTATAGTTCGTGAGCTACATGAAATGTTATAGGCTTGACCTAATCTGAAAAGAGTTTGCTCACAACATCAATCTAATCAATTCATTCGTCGATAATGTCCATCTCCCAGAAGGAAAAAACACCTACTGCTGGGTAGAAGTACTGAGAAATTTCCAAGTCGCTAATATCCTATAGACAGCAAGATGAAGCAACTTCAAAAAGGTAATTCTAGTTTGCAAAAATTATCAAGCGATATCCCTAATCGGGATGAAGTTATGCATAGGATATTACCCTAACAACATGATTAGACAATTTGAAGGTATCCAGGATATAGTCTATAGACCTCCATTGGATATCATGACATTAGATTACGAAGATCTTCAAATTTCATTGCCACAGAAATTGTCCAAACTCAAGGCAATCAAACAATTATGGGAAACAAAGACTATCATCCCAAACATCAATTTAGGAGAATAGCTAGGAGAAGCAAACAAGCACCGAGTTACCAATGAATATTTATACGATCAGCTCCATAAGGTTGGAGAGATCTAGTATCGAGCACTAGAGGTCATCCATCCCACAATAGCTGAACTAGATCTTAAAGTCAAGACCTACATGGACTAAGTACAAGCTTGAGTAGAAATAATCTATGTAGAGCGAGACATGTGGGAAGATCTCTTTCGAGAATCAAAACAACGTTCTAGGGCCTTGGAACATCAGTTGAAGATGACCAAAAGAAGCACAAAGAATTTGAGGAAATGGAAGAGCCCAATTTAGGAAAAAGGAAGGGATCACCAGCAGGGTCTAGTAAGCAGAAAAAGGGAACGCTTGTCAAACGCCAGCAGAACATTTAAGAAATAGGAATAATCTCTTTAAATGTATTTTTTTCTTTTTTTCAAATAATGTAAAAGGAATACTCCATAAAGCCATAATAAAATAAATAAAATTTCCATCCTGCTGGTTATTAGTCAATTTTGCCTCTCTACATCCGTATACCGTACATTTCTTAGTTTCTCATTTACCCCTTTTAAAATATTGATGTACTAACTTATTGAAAAGTGATCTTACCCAGGTCACCAAGATAACTCCCAAATATCAAACCTTCTAGAGAAGTCCTATCAGAACTCGCTCAAAGACTAGAATGGCCAACTAAGGAAACAACAACAACAATACCAACAATGGCAACCCTGAGGTTATTGACCCCATTAAGTTGAGGTTCCAATCTTTGGAACAAACAATAGGAAAGATTGTAGACCAACTGAGCTTTCTTGCTGACAACATCTCTCTGCTTAGGTCTATGGCTCCATTAAATGAAGAGAGTTCCAAAGCTCAATATGGAAAGGATACCTCTGCTTAGGTCTATGGCTCCATCAAATGAAGAGAGTTCCAAAGCTCGATATGGAAAGGATACTAAAGCCTTACCCTTGGAAACAAAAGAAGCCTACCCTAAAGTCAATCAGGGCTTCGAATCCTTTGAAATAGAAGGGGTATTTCCAAAGGCCAACCCGACCTCTAAACCGAATACTCACTCATTCCCAATTAACCTAAAGCCTGAAGCTAACTAAGACAAACTGAAAGAGCTTGAGAAGCGACTAACTCAACAAATTACAGAAAAAATGAAAATACTCGAGGGATATGATGGATTTGAGTACGCTAGCATAACAGACTTCTCTACCTATGATTATCGAAGCTTTCTAGAAAAGTTCAAAGTACCTGACTTTCAAAAATACAACAGGACTGGATGCCCCAAGCTACACACCCGACTGTATGTACGTAAGTTGCGCAAGTATGTACAGTACGAACAACTCGTGGTCTAGACCTTTCAGGACAACCTGACTAGCCCTACCTTAACCCGGTACGCTCAGTTGGACTTAAATCAAGTGAATACATGGGAGAAGCTGGCCAGCACATTCTATGAGAAATATAGATTTAATGTCGAAGTGGCACCAACAATGATGGATTTGGCTGCCTTAAGGAAGAGGTACAATGAATCCTTCAAGGAATATGCTCAAAGGTAGAGGTCCCTAGCTGCAAGGGTATCTACCCCTGTGATTGAAAAAGAGCTTACTGCAACTTTCATTAGCACTCTTAAGAGGCCTTAATTTGCTCACGTGATCGGACAAGCCTCTTCTAGCTTTACAGAAGTAGTGGCAACAGGGTATCAAATTGAGAGTGTCGTTTCCTCTGGCAAGCTACAAGAGACAATAAATAAAAGACTACCCTCTGCTAAACCCATCACCAGTAAGCCTAGAGAAGCTACTATCAGCATGATTAACTCGAATGCATGACCTAACTCCTAAGTTTCTTTTAGGACAAATCCCCCACCAACTCAACTACAGTACAAAAGCTAACCACAGGCTAGTAAAGCCTCAAGACAGTTCACTAGAATACCTGTTCCACTCAGTCAAGTGCTCGAGAAGTTAAGAAGAGATAATCTGCTCCATTTTGAGGCTCCTAGTGAAAGGTACAAGCTGAGGTTCTTTGATCCTAATGCAAGATGTTAGTATCATCTGAGGTAAGTAGGACATTCAACTGATTCGTACTGGAGGTTGAAAAACAAAATCCAAGACTTAATTGATGAAGGTACAGTACAACTAGATTTTGTGGGGGCTCTTACCCCAAATGTCAACAACAACCCATTGCTAAACCATATGCCCATCATCAATATGATATCTGACCACTCAAAATCTACCATCAACATGATTATTCCAAACCAAGAACCAAAGGTTTATAGATTCTATAAAAAAGAGGTCCCATAAGTTAAAAGGTATACCTTTTATGTACTTGTAGCCCCCAAAAATTATAAAACTACGCCCTACACCCCCCAATTACCAAGTGATAAAAATAAGGGCAATCAAACTTACTTGTAGGGGGGATCACTCGCTTCGGTAGAATCTACGATCTAAAGGAAGACTTGAAAAAGAAAGGCGTGCTAGAAATGCCAAACACCGAACAAGCTGAACATGAGGAAGGATTAATTGCCTTTACTAAAATGATTAAGTCTAGTGAGCATAAAATAATGGACCAACTCGCTAAGACTCTAGTACAAATATCCTTCATGAGTCTGCTGATAGCATCAGACCTATACCAAAAAGCCTTATTTAGAACACTAAGGGATATCAAGGTCCCTTGTCAAATCCCGGCTGAAAGGATTAGCTCTATCACCAATTCCATCCTCAACTAGATCAAATTTCCTTCTCCATCAAGGAACTAGGCGAAGAAGGTACCCAAAACACAAAGCCTCTATTCATAATAGTGAGGACAAATAACACCATCGCAACAAGAGTCGTCATCAACAACAAGTCATCTTTAAATGTTTGTCCTTTGGCTACCCTAAATCTATTAGGTGTCGATACAACTGCTATCAAACCAAGTTCAACAACAGTAAGAGCTTTTGAATGATCCATGAGAGAGATAATAGGGGAGGTCGACTTACCAATTAATATCGGCCTACAAACAATCAACATCCCATTCCAGGTTTTGGACATTCCAAGGGCCTTCAATCTATTATTAGGAAGGCCTTGGATACATTCAACAGGGGCCATATCATCAACTCTTCACCAAAAAGTTAAGTTCACCTCCAATGGCTGGGTCATCACAATTCTGGGTGACCAAGATTACAAAATCTATAAAGAGATGGCCATACCGTATATTGGTATAGAAGAACAAGAGAACTTTAGACTCCAAATGTTTAATGAGGTGTGCATAATCACCAATCAGCAGAAGGAAGAGAGGTTGAAATTCAAAGAAGGCCAGTTTGGGACCTATGGGTTAGGATACATTCCAACCCCGATGGAAGAATTGCAAAGAATGCAGACTGGGGGTAGAAAGGGTAACAGGTTGTATCACGCTCTAATGACCTTCCCTCAATTGTCAGAAACTTTTATCAGGGCCGAAGCCCAAAACTCAAAGCCTACTAAAGAAGGCACTTCCAAGAAAAATTATGGGGCTAGCTTATTCAACAAATCCCAGCACTTAAATAATAGGTTCTCCATCCCTGTGAATAACAATAAGTCTTCCCTAGGGTAAAGGATGAATCATGATCTAGTATTTTAAGGAATTTTGTAATAAATTACCTATGTCCTTCAAATGCTTGTACTCAAAAGAGAGTTCCCCAAAATAAAATTAGCTTCTTTTCCTTTTACTCTTGCCTTACTTATACTTTTCCTTTTGCATACTTTTCTTTTTCTCTAGATGCCATGATTCAAACAAAGGCCATGGATACCTTGCACAGATAAGTGATGAAAATATTGATATCACTTTTGGCCCTACTAGGTTAGTCGTCGGGAGTGATGTCAATGACCATAATGATGTGCGAGAAAACTGACAAAAACATGAAATGAGTAGAATTTCCATTGACGAGCCAATAGAGATAATTAATGTTGGTACCAACAAAAACCCTAAGGTGTTAAAGATTGGGGGAAGTTTGGAAGAAAAGCAAAAGGTAGAGATGACCACATTACCATCAAAATACCAAGATGTATTCGCATGGTGTTATGATGACATGCCCAGATTAGACCCATTGATCATGGTCCATCAGTTACCCACACAAGAGGATATCAAACCTAAGAAACAAAAGTTAAGAAGGTTTCGACCAAATATCCTATTGAAAATCAAAGAAGAAGTCAGAAAACAATTGAAAGTTGGCTTCATTAAGGTGTCTGATTATCCCGAGTGGGTAGCCAACATAGTACCAGTTATGAAGAAGAATGGAAAAGTCAAAGTGTACATAGACTTTCGAGACCTTAATCAAGCAACCCCTAAAGATAATTTTCCTTTGCCCCATGTCGATGTATTGGTCGATAACACAACCGGAAACCATATTTTCTCTTTCATGGATGGATTTTCCAGGTTTAACCAAATTCGAATGGCTGAAGAAGATAAAGCCAAGACAACTTTCATTACAACTTAGGGCACATTTTGCTACAAAGTGATGCCTTTCGAACTCAAAAATGCCAGGGCAACTTACCAAAGGGCGATGGTAGTAATCTTTCATGACATGTTGCACAAAGAAGTCAAAGTATATGTGGATGATATGATTGCCAAGTCCAAGAAGGGAGAAAATCATGTGGAAAATCTAAGGAGATTGTTTGATAGGTTGAAAAAATTCCAACTGAAACTCAACCTAGAGAAGTGTACTTTCGGAGTGACTTCAGGAAATTTATTAGGTTTCATAATCAACCAAAGGGGCATCGAAGTGGACCCTGATAAAGTCAAAGTGATAGTTAACCTACCCCTGCCGCGCACACTTAAAGAAATTAGAGGTTTGTTGGGCCGTTTAAACTATATAGCCCAGTTCATATCCCAACTCACGGACAAGTGTTGTCCTTTGTTTAAGTTGTTAAAAAAGAATGCCAAGATCACTTGGGCCAAAAAGTGCAAGTAGGCATTTACAACAATCAAAGAATACCTCTTGAACCCTCCAATTCTGGTAGTTCCAAGACCCAAGAAGCCTTTATTCCTATACTTAACAATATTACTAGAGTGCATGGGGTACATGCTTGGCCAGAAAGATGAGGAAGGGAAGGAATGGGCTGTATACTACTTAAGCAAGAAATTCACTAAAGGGGAGCGGAGATATTCAGAAATTGAAAGAACCTATTGTGCTTTAGTCTAGGTAATGCATCAACTCAAAAAATACACACTCTACTACCAGGTTGAATTACTGACTCAATACGATCCCCTGAAGTATTTAGCAGACAAATCGACCTTAATTAGCAGAATCTCAAGGTAGCAAATGTTGCTGTCAAAGTTCAACATTACATATATGAACCGGAATTCGGTCAAAGGGCAAGCTTTAGTAAATCAATTAGCAGAAAATCCCTCTGATAGCACTCCCCAAGAAGTACAAGTCAATTTCCCCGATGAGGGTGTCCTAGTGGTTAAAGGAAACTTTGATAAAAGAGAAGATGAAAAGCCATTGAAATGGAAAATGTTCTTCGATGGTGCAGCCAACGTGTTTGGGTGTAGAGTTGGGCCAATATTAATATCCCCTAAAGGTACTCAATATCCTGTAGACATAAGGCTCGTTTTCCCTTACAGTAATAATATTGCTGAGTATGAAGCATGCATCATGGGACTCAAGATGGCTCTAGAAAAAGACATTCAAGAATTAGAAGTATATGGGGACTCCTCACTCATTATTAGCTAAGCTTAGGGAGAGTACAAAACTAAAGATCCTAAGCTGGTACCTTATCACCAGCATTTGACGAAATTAACGGAAAATTTCAAAGAAGTCACCTTCAATCACGTACCAAGGACTCAGAATCAATTTGCTAATGCCTTAACTACGCTAGCATCTATGATCCAAATATCTGGTGGAGTCAAGATTTAGCCCCTTACTATTGAAATTGGAGATAAGCCTACCTTCTACCTAACGATTAAGGGTATGAATGACTAAAAACCGTAGTATCATGATATTAAGACATTCCTACAACAAGGTACATACCCTGAAGAGGCCGAGAAAAGAGACAGAAAGATGATTCGAAGATTAGCTACTCGATTCTTAGTATGGAGTCCACCTTATACCGATGCTCATTTAACGGTATACTCTTAAGGTGTGTGGATGACAAAGAGACTGAAAAGTTAATGAAAGAAGTACATGAAGGAGTATGTGGCCTTCACATGAATGGATACATGATGGTGAAGAAAATCATGAGGCTAAGGTATTATTGGTCAATAATGGAAAGTGATTGCATCAAACATGTTAGGCATTATCATTTATGTCAAGTTTATGCAAATAAGACAAACACCCCGCCTCAAGAATTACATACCCTCTCAGCACCATGGCCTTTCTCAATGGGGGGCATAGATGTCATTGATCCAATCACTCCAAAAGTGTCCAATGGGCATCGCTTCATATTAGTCACCATAGACTACTTCAACAAATGGGTAGAGGCTTTGTCATACTCGAATGTTACCAAAGGGGTCATAGTGAAGTTCATTAAGAGAGACATCTTGGCTCGGTATGGGACTCCTGAAACAATCATCACTAATAACGGCACCAATCTCAACAACAAGCTCATGACAGAATTGTGTCAGCAATTCCAAATCATTCACAGGAACTTTACTCCTTATCGACCCCAAATGAATGGAGTCGTCAAAGTAGTAAACAAAAACCGCAAAACAATCATTGAAAAAATGGCTATCACATATAAGGACTGGCATGAGATGTTACCCTTCGCACTCATGGCCTATTGGACTTCCATTAGAACGTCGATTAGGGCAACACCATACTCTTTAGTATACGGCACTGAAGTAGTGTTGCCAGTAGAGGTCGAGATCCCGTCACTCAAGGTACTATCAGAAACTCATTTAGATGAAGCCAATTGGGTAAAGAAACGCACTGAATAGCTAAATTTGATTGATGAAAGGAGATGGACGGCTCTGTGTCATAATTAGTGTTATCAGCAAAGAATGGCTCGGGCCTTCAACAAAAGGGTATGACCTCGTAACCTCAAAGAAGGAGATTTGGTGTTAAGAAAAGCTCTCCCTAATGGACAAGACTCCAAAGGGAAATTCACCCCCAATTACGAGGGCCCTTATGTCGTGAAACGAGTATTATCAAGAGGGGCTTTGATTTTGTACCAAATGGATAGTCCAGATTTGAGAGGCCCTTTAAATGCTGACACTGTAAAATTGTACTATCCATAAGAAGTCAATGGGAATTTTACTCAAAACGCAAAAATGCCAGTCATTTTGAACGTCATTGCGGTACAATTTTCATTATCCACAAGAAAATTTGGTATCCTTGGCCGATGTCATCGTTAGAATTACCCCATTTAATCGAACCTATATACTGCAAACATGAGAGGAGTTAAGGAATGAGATCTAGAACATTGGTAATTGACAAAATTCTTTAAAATACTTTATTACGGATTGATCCCCTTCAATGAGGAGTTTAATTGTCTGTTTTTTCAGAGGAATGTGAAACTTAAGTAAGCAAGCACGGTAGATGAGAATGAGGCTTTTGCATTCATAAAAGTTCCAAAGAAACAAAAATAGTAGGTGGTTTTCCTGCATCGAGCTAATTTCCATAACTTCTCCAAAAAGAACCAGCGAAGTCTTGAATGTTGTATGTCAAAAACATTCGGGTTGATAATAAAGGACTAAAATAAGAGTCAGTAATTTTCTGATGGGGACTTTTCAAAAAGGTTTGACTGTTTGGGTGCTATCGACAAAGATTGGGTAAGTATTTCCACACAATGTTAGCACACTAATCTTTTCGTACATGTGCATTTAGACCAATTTTTACTTCCAACAATCTTTTTTCGACCCATAAGGCATTCACTCTCTACATTTAGTGTTTGGCCAACCTACGAAGACTCGATCCTAGCTCGGTTCATCTTTCTAATCCATAGGGTCCCTTTGTTCACCAGATTTCTTTCAATCATGCCCATATGTCATTTCCCCTCTATTCACCAAGTCCTGTAGGGCACTTCTCCTCATAGTTTACTATTGGCATGGCATTACCACCAATTTTAAGGTTGCTAGTCCTTGAGAAATGCTTTCAGCTAGGTTAGTGAGCCTAGTTAGACACAACCAGGTTTTAGATCGATCCAATTTTATGGTTGCTAGTCCTCGAAAGACGCTCCCGCCTAAGTTAGTGAGCCTAGTAAGGTATGACCAGGTTTTAGATCGATCCAATTTTAAGGTTACTAGTCCTCGAAAGACACTCCTACTTAGGTTAGTGAGCCTAATGAGGCACGACCAGGTTTTAGATCGATCTCTTTTTAGGGTTACTAGTCTTCAAGAGACGCTCTCGCTTAGGTTAGTGAGCCTAGTGAGGCACGACCAGGTTTTAGATCGATCCTATTTTAGGATTGCTAGTCCCTGAGAGACGCTCCCGCTTAGGTTAGTAAACCTTGTAAGGCATAGCCAAGTTTTTGATCGATCCAATTTTAGGGTTGCTAGTCTATGAGAGACTCTCCCGCTTAGGTTAGTGAGCCTAGTCAGGCACTATTAGGTTTTATATCAATCCCATTTTAGGGTTACTAGTTACCGAGAGACGCTCCCGCTTAGGTTAGTGAGCCTAATGAGGCACAACCAGGTTTTAGATCGATCCCATTTTAAAATTGCTAGTCTTCAAGAGACACTCGCACCTAGGTTAGTGAGCCTAGTAAGGCACGACCAGGTTTTAGATCAATCCCATTTTAGAGTTACTAGTCCCCGAAAGACGCTCTTACTTAGGTTAGTGAGCCTAGTGAGGTACAACCAAGTTTTAGATCGATCCCATTTTAAGGTTGCTAGTCCCCAAGACACTCCCACCTAGGGTAGTCAGCTCAAAGGAGCACTACTAAGTTTCAAATCGATTAAATTATAGGGTAACTAGTCCCCGAGAGACACTTCCGCCTTGGTTAGTCATCTCATTGGGGTACGACCAAGCTTCCTCTATCGGTTTAGGGTTTTAGCCATCCCTAGGAGCACTTACCCATCTCATCTAGTTTAAAATCTTAGCCAGCTCTAGCAGCGTTTTGCCCACTTTGGTTAGTCAGCTCATTAGGGCACAACCAAATTTGCTCATTCTCCTTAGGGCCTTAGCCAACTCAAGGGGCACTTCATCCGTTTCACTTCGCTTCATCAGTTCATAAGAGCATGACCAGACCTCAATTCGTCTTTTCGTCTTTTGGCCAGTTCCTAAAGCGCTACCCTTCTCTTCTCTAAATCCCCAATGGATTGGACTTAAAATAGCTAGCTAGCTAACTGTGGCGCTTCAGCGCTTCTTAGAATAAAATCCACTCTTGGGGCAAAAATAATGTTTGTTTTATCTTTGTTGCAAAGTTTTGATCAAACTTTACTACAAAGAGGAACAGTTATAGACACCTAATTTTTACCTCCCTTTTATTTTTTAGTTTAGGTTATAGGGTCCTAAATTAGAAAAAGTTAAAAAAAAATGGAAAATTAAAGAAAACACTAGAAAAAGAAGAAATCTAGAAAAATAGGAATTCTAGAAAATTTAAAAAAAAAAAAAGGAAAATAGGAAAAAGCACAAAAGATAAGAAATTTAGAAAAAAAATACAAAAAATGGAAAAATTTGGAAAAGTACATAAAAAATTTTTTAAAAAATAAATAATTAAATTAAATTAAAAAATAAAAAAAAAGGCACAAAAAATTCAAAAAAAAAAAAGATTTTAGAAAATAACATTTTGTTAGAATAGATTTTTAATTTTAATTTAGGTTTAGAAGTTGTACCATTGAAACTGTGCGTAGGTTTAAATCTAGTTCAAACTGACCAAGTCTATATGTACAATTTAATTGCATATATGGACGAGGCATAGGTTAACCGCCTGACGGTTAAGTATATGGACATAACATTAATATTAAGCATAAGGTATTAGGTTTAAAGCTTGGCAAAGGTAGGGAGACCTTTTTCTTATTTTTTTGGCTAGAACACTGCCACGTGTCAGGATTTAGTTGTGCCATATGTGCTGACACATGGCATCATTGGATTGGACAACCTTATTGATATGGCATCCACATAGCATGCCACATCAGCTGCCACGTGTCACGTAATGACACGTAGCAGGTCAAGGTTCCTCGAGTTGGCTAACGTGGCACCACGTTAACACTTTCCCTTCCTTTCCCTCAGTTTCCCCCTATTTTCTCTCGATTTTCCCTCTTTTTCCTTTTCAAGAACAGCCTACTCCCTCCACTTTAGCTTCAATTTCTACACAAATTCCACATACAAACACATAGTTTCTTGCATCAATCTTGCACTAAACATGGCAAGCTTCGAATTGGTGTTAAGAATAAGTCCAAATTCAGTCAAAAGCACATTCAAATCAACTTTCAAAAATCGGAAAAAAAAAACTAGGTTTTCGGGCATTTCTCATTTAATTCGATTGTAACTTTCCTTTGTTTCTAAGATGAATTCGTGTATAAATTGATGATTATGGGACATGAACAACACATAATTACCCACAAAACCATTCCCGAGCTTTAGATTCAATTCCCAAGCTTTCTCTCTCTCTTGCCATTCTCTTTCTCTCTCTTCGGGTTCCTCTTTCTAGCCAAGCTCGAGCCTAACCACCACCACAACCATGACCCCTACACCGTAAGCTCCCTAACCCAACCTCTCTTAACCCCTGTCGTACCCCCCAGCAACGCAACCAGTAATCACCACCCAAACCCTCACAGCCACCACCATGACTCACTCAAACCACCATTCTCGACCACCTTAGGCTTAACTCAACTCCACAACTGTGCTCTTCTAGTTCCCTAACCTTGAAACTAATCACCCACTCATCTCCAGCAACCTCCAAGTGACAAGAAGCTCCACCATTATAGACCACCACTCACAACCATCGCCAAACCACCATCCAAAGCTACGGCATCGGACCTACCCCTACTATCTCCAATCGAAAACACATGAATCCACCCTTACCCACCAAAAATTCGCCTCGAATCGCCCTAAATCGCACCATCAAGCTGCTACTATTGTTGAAGTAAGTAAAGCCTGACCCAAATCTGCAATCTTGATCCAATGACTTGTAGTCAACCCATGAATCGTATCCAACCTAACCCGCGTTCCATTTCTAGTCTGAGACTTGTTTTTCTTTTTCTTTTCTTTTTTTTTTAATTTTTCATTATTATTATTGTCATTTTTTGGTTTATTATTTCATCCATGTAAAATGTAGATGTAAAAATAAATAAAATAAAGGAAAGAAAAAGAAGAAGGGAAAAGGAAAAAAAAAGAATAAAGAAAAGAAAAAAAAAGAAAAAGGAAATGGTAATTTTGTTTTGTTTTATTTTATTTTTACTAGTTTAATAAAAATAGATATAATATAATAAGTAGTAAATAAATAAGTTGACATAATGAAATCAAAATAAAATAGGTAGGATAGTATATAAAATTATTTTGTCACTTAAAAAAAATTGATTTTTCAAAAATGAAATAAAAATAAATCAATCATTTTCCAAATTAAGATTGTTTAGAATTTCAAGTAAAAATAAAATTCAATTTAGAACCTTTTAGAAATTTTCTTAAATAAACCAAAATTGAGTAAAACGTAAACTCAATCATTTGTTTAATTAAAACAAAATCACCCGCTAAAGTTTTCATAAAAAAAAAAACTACATGCGTCTAATCCCGAATAGCGGATACGTAAGCATCTACGGGGCGAAGATAAAAGTGAAAAAACCTTATTTTCCTTTTTTTAGTTTAGATGATTTCATTTGTCGAATTAGAATAGTTAAATTGAGTTTCATCTTATAAAATAAAAAGGTGATTTTTAAAGATTAAAGTTAATTTTGGAAAGTCAATGATACCAGTAAGAGTTTAAAAGTCCTAACTCTCGAATCTAGATTCTCTGGTTTTCAAAAAGCCATTTTATAACTTGTTTTTTTTTTTTTTTAAATTGATAGACCAGTAGCTAAGTTATAACTAATCTACCCAATTAGTTATAACCTAATCATTTTTCCCAACTCTAGTCGGGTGGTGACTCTAAATATTTTCAAGTTGAAAAGTGGTTTTCTTTAAACCTTAGTCGAGGGCTAGTATTAAACGGGTAAGAGTTTAATACTGGTGGGTTTAAGGAAAACCTAATTTTATAAAGAACCGAGAGGGTGAAAAACTAAGCTCGACACCAGTCATTAAATAAAGCATATTCAATTAATCTAACCACTTGTCAAAAATCAAAGATAGCATGACTGTAGTCACTTACTAGTTTTGCACTTGAACCTAAGCTTGATTTAAGGTACATAAAAACTTAATATCTCAATCATCTAGCTATCTTCTTCAATTGAAGGATAGGTGTAATGAAATGAAAATAAAAGTTAGTTTCCCAAATTAGCTAAAGTTTAAATGCACTAAAGAAAAATAGGAGCTAGATCCTCTCACAACATGAGAATTTTGGTCCTTTTTATTGAGTTTTTTCATCAAATGATCCATACATGCATTTGATCAGTTTTGAGAAGAATCCATGATAAAAATGCATACAAATGCATGAATGTATACTTTAAGTAAGGATAAATGTGCAATTTTGAACATACCTCCATACTCAAAAGTATAAGTATTCTTCAATCCATCATGGTGACTCACCAATCAAATAGCCAAGGTCGACCTATTAGTACGTGTGAAGTGTTGATGGGGCATATACTATACCATTAGGCAAATGCACCTATTAAGTAATAATATAGAGGACTACGAGAATCTAAGGTTATCAATCCTACGAGAACTAAACACTTATTCATTCTAATTACTCTAGCTTATATTGAATTAAAAATTGATGATGAACTAATTGAAAATAAAGAAACAAAAACAAATAAAGGAAAATAAAATAAACTTAAATTGAGATATCTAGACTCTAATTACCATGATCATGACAAGTAAAATTGTATTGTTTTTAATGAATTTCTTATTTTTATTAACTAGAGGAATTCAAGTGCAAATATAATAAAAACACTTCCCTATTAAATTTTAATCATAATTACATCTTACCTAAATTGCTTCTAGGATATGAATCCTTAGAACAACATTAAGATTAGGAATTCCACACACATATAAGAAATAATTAATTCTAGAAGAAATCTATAAATTATCTCTAAGCTTATAGAAAATCCCTTTAATTTAGATAGATCTATTTATATATTAGCCTCATAACTTCAATACATAAAATTAAATAATTAACTCGAGACTCTATAAATGACCACTTAATCCAAAACAAAACATGCAATTGAATTAATAAAAACAATCGAATTGCATTAAATTAAACAATTATTCTATGCTATATTATTACCTTAATGGTTCACTACTCTAGATATCGATGCTTATAAGCTATAATCATAGTAAAAATGACAACTTGCAAATGCAAATAAAACTAAACCATAACGAATTCTATTCCCTATCATCTCTCTCCTTTTTTTTTTCTCTTACAAAATCTTGATCTTCTATTTATAATGTCTGGATAAAAAAATCTTCAAATAGCAAGTATATCACAAAAAACTAAAGGTCTATGGACGTGAACACATGTATGGTGGTTGGGCAAAAACAACACCTTGTAATAATTCTCATGAGAATTGTCTTGAAATTAATTATTAGGGGATCATGACTAGGGAATAAAATCATAGTGGGTAACCATGGTCATGTTCTCATAAAAAATCTTTGAACTTCAATTTTTGAATTTAAAAACATAGGCTTCACTACCAAGAAACATGATTATGAAGTGCAACCATAGTCGTCTTCCTTGTTTATTTCTTAAATAAATTTTCTTCGATCCTTACTATCTTTAGATTATCCTTCAAAATAGATGAAATTCTTCTCAAAAATCATCTAAATTCTCATCTTTTCATCATATTGCTTCAATTGAGTCCTAAAATAAAAAATAACTCAAATCAATAGCAAATTCAATTAAATTATATTAAAATAGCTCGAAATATCTAAGAAAATAGGATGATGGATGAGTGCGACTTTACAATCATCAAATTTCCCTACACTTAAACATTTGCTTGTCCTCAAGCAAATTAATTAATCCTTAATAAGGATTGATAAAGAAAAATCAGGACAAGATTTTCAAGATGAACTACTATTATTCAAGAATCATAGAAATTTTGAATTATTAGACCTTGCATCCTTTAAAATTTTCTAACCAGCTGTACAGTCTTCTCTTATTCACCTTTTCAATGCATCTCGAACACACATACTAGAATTCAATAGTTAGTTCCTGTAAATCAATGTTTAATCATGCCATTTAACCAAGGATTCTCTTCTTGAATTAGTCATTCGATTAGGCAAAAACCATATATGATTCATTTCCATTTAGCTAAGATGTATACAAAATTCTCCTAACTCTATCGAACACTATAATCAAGAGTAAATACATGTTATATCTACTCATCCCTTACTCATTCCCCTAACATAAGGTTCTACTAACATGCTCTTTAATTTACTTAATTATCAAAGCTTCATTAGCGGTAGGAAGGCACCTTGCCTTTCTAAGGGACCAAGGTCAATCCTCACTTATTCAACTATTTTTATGATTAACATTAATAGCAAGAAAATGCCTTGCTCTTGTAAGGGACAAAGGCCTATCCTTACCAATCACTTATTTATCAATTTAGTCTTAATTATGCTCTCAACAAATTGGATTTTTAAGAGGAAATTACAAGAAATAAGTTTCGTTTACTTATTTACTTAGGATTATAGAATTCTAAAAATCAAAAGGGATAAGCATACATTCAAGTAAATTTTAGAAGTAACACATGACTAAAGTAAGCTCAACTTCAATGATTAATTATTTAATGTCTTGGAATCCCAGTCTAAATAGCATGTAACTCTTGCTTCATTGGAATTCCACTACTTAATTTTAATAACGTGTTCCTTATACAATAGTGACTTAGGAAAAATTCAATATAAGTACTATTCTCTTAGTAAATGGGAAATTCATTCGAAAAAATTGGGGCTAAAATAAACGATTTAATTTCTAAATAATAGTAACATGCCCCTTCCCTATACTTAATTAAGCACATTATTCTCATTATACCTAATTCTAAGTTAGAGCAAAAATTATTGCAAACAAATATAGTGAGGAAAAAAAATATGAACATAGGAAAAACAATACCCCCCCTGAATATTTGGAGTGGCTTGAATTATCCATGAGAATTCAACACAATTTATTGGAATTTTTCAACTTAAAATATCTGAATTAACACACTTAAAATAAAAAGATAAGAGCATATGTGAAAAAGAAACTTTTATTAATTCATTGATTTGGATGGACAAAAACATAGACTTGAAATTAAAACATGGAAATTCAATAGAAATTCAACAGACTAACTAACTAAGCATTTATTGGAACTAAACAATAAAATTATCAAAGTCGAAAAACACCTAAATAAAACAAATAACTCTAAATTCCGAAAAGAAATCTAATTCTCCTGCATTAGTTTCATATTAAGAATCAACATTGATGGGTTTGTCCTCTTTTTCACCTTTAGAGGCTTCCTCTTCTTCTTAGGTTCTAGATGTTGCTTCCTCATCTTCATCATCCCTTAAGTTCTTCCTCCTCACGACATCAATCAATTACTCATCCATTGGTAGAGAAATTTTCATCTTGACTTGGTCAATGAGTTTGCTACAAAACTCCATCATTCTACTTTGTCTCCTAAACAATCTTTTTAGAGATTGTCCCACAATCTCTCACCATTCAACTAATTTTTGAACTTGGGTTTTCAATCTCTTCAATTCTTTTACTAGCTCATCATTGGAGTTTTTGCTCTCCTTCCTTTTTAGGGGTGATTTATCAACCTCATAAGGAAGAACTCCTATCTGAAAAAAGGTTGGAAGGTTCATCGAAGTAGCATTCCAGATCATTATGAGTTAGAGATTGTCGACTAGAAGCTTAAGTTGCTTTACTAAAATAGTAACATAAGGTTCACAACCCAATTGGTTCATCTTAGAATTGGTTGCTTGATGTTGAATGTTGAATGCAAGAGCCACCACTAGGTTGATGTGATATCTTTCTATAAGGCTATAGGGGTAGATGACCTCATGAATAGCTACCACTCCAGTACTCTTCCCTCTCTCTGTAATTGTGCATATGAGAAGCCAATGGAGGATTCTATGGGTTGAATTTTCAAATAGGATCCTCTTG
This sequence comes from Lumnitzera littorea, assembly GCA_024138015.1. NCBI lineage: Eukaryota > Viridiplantae > Streptophyta > Magnoliopsida > Myrtales > Combretaceae > Lumnitzera > Lumnitzera littorea. Next base: position 75,155,983 of record JAMXBB010000005.1, on the reverse strand, counting down.
CAAATTTAGTACTATATCTTAAGTCCTTGAAAACCTCTATTAAATCCTCCTCCTTGGTTACCTCCAATGATAAGTTAGGATGGTCTCTCCAACCTAGGTTATAAGTGTTTGAGTAAGGGTTATAATTTCTTTGTCCTTGGTTGAAATTACCCAATGCACTAACTTGCTCCTTCTAACTATCTCTTGATGAGGCAAAGGGGTTTCTAATTTGACAGTTTGTGCTCAAATGCCTTACTCCACCACAAACACAACAGTACTCATAAGGTTGCCTGCTTCTACTAGAGGTACTTGCTTGTTTGGTTTTTTCTACTAGACCAAGCTAAGTGGTAAGTGAGGCAACTTATGCTTTAAGTCAACTTATTTCCTCTTCTTTATTTACACTCACTACCCTCCTTGGTTGAGCTCTCTTAAAATACCAACTATGAGCATGTGAAGCCTTTTGTTCAAACATATCAAATGCCTCTTCAACACTTTTGTTCATTACAGTTCCCCCTGCGATAGCATCAACCATCATCCATAACTAACTCATAAGACCATTATAGAAATATTCACTATGCCCCATACAAGAAACCATGATGAAGATAATTCCTTAACGACTCTTTAAATCTTTCTCAACTCTCAAATAATGACTCGCCTTCCAATTGTCTAAAGATAGTAATATTATTCTGCATTTTCATCATTTTACTCGCAGGGAAGAAATAAGACAGAAAGTTTTGAATTAGGTTATCCCATGTAGTAATGGAATTAGGTAGTTAGGAATTCAACCAACTTCTAGCTTTATCCCTTAGTGAAAATGGAAACAACCTCAAGCAAATAACATCATTGGACACCTTATTAGTTTTCATTGTAGCACATAATTGCAAAAAATTTTGACGGTGTTTGTGTAAGTCTTCTAATGATGTACCACCAAATTGATTTAGTTGCACCATTCCAATCAACGCAGGTTTAAGTTCAAAATTGTTTGCTTAAATAGTTAGCCAAATAATAGGTGGTTCAACTTCATTCAAATTTGGGACACAATATTCCCACAAAGCTTAGTTATTACCATTCCCATTTCCATTTCCTTCATGTCTATTGTTTTAATTCCCATTAACTCTTTTTCCATCTCCTCCATTAAGGGGTCCTTGTTGATTCTCTATTTCTCTCAATTCTTCTCTGCTTCTTTCCCTAATTCTATAATGAAAAGTCTAATCTATTTCAAGGTCAAATTCCTCCATTTATTCTCTTACCCCTCTTTGCATACAAATCAATAATCCTAAAATCTACACCTTTCCAATCTAACCAAATTGCCAAACTACAACCTACAAATTTCAATGCAAGAATGTAAACAGCACTCTTCTTAGCTCAACACAAATCAGCTAAGGACAAATTCAACACTTTTTAACCATTGCAATAGTAAAGTTTTAAACTTTAACCTCAATTCAGTTTTAATAATCAGTAGACTAGCTAAATTAACTCAATTGAACAAGAAAATAAATAAAGATCGAAACTTTAATAACTAAACTACTCAAAATCAATGGAAGTTAAACTAAGTACAAACTATACTATAACTACACTAAGGCCTAGTTTCTAAGTCCTCGGTTTATCTAATATCAACACAATTGCCTATTCCTAAGTAATGATGCCAAAAACTGGCTTGAGAATGATATGAAACGATGAATAAAATGGTATTTTTAAAGACAATTTATAATTAAAAATTTTTAAAACCATATCTATCTCTTAACCGACCACTATATCAGATCGTCTACAATAATAATACTAGTGAGTATTCACCATGTCGGTTTCCATAGGGAAAAGGGTTCGATTAACAGTTAAGTACCAGATCCTAACCTACTACTCTAATCTAAGCAAATCAAAGAGAGAAGTTAGAGTTGAAATTGAAATTAAAATGCAAACAAAAAGCGACAATTAACATAAATACTAAAGATGTAAGCTTGTGACATGTTTTCAAAGTAGAGGTGAAGGTATGCCATTAATATATTGGGAATGCTTTTTAACTGGGTTTTGATAAAATTCACTTGAGCTAGATCTCGAATAGGACATCTCACTCAACTATGTAGCAAAAAATCTCCTCTCAGTCTCATTTTCCTAGATGATCAACTAAATACTCAAATCCTATCACAAATTAAGAATTCTAATTCTGGAGATTAAGGGGTCAATCTCCTCTCAATCTCATAACCTATCTTAACCTATTAAAACTGCATTACGTAATGTGAATTTAATGAGGAACACCTCATCTCCTCTTAGTCTCATAAGTGTAAGAACCTAATATCGACATTTCACTGACTCAATGACTAAATTGGGGAATCACATAACTAATCACCCATCTAATGTGAATTTTAACCAAGAACAGACAAGGCCGATCACTGAATGGGTCTAAGTTTGTCAAAAGCTTGAAAGGAGTGAAAAGGAATGTATGAGAGAACAAACACAAACAAAAAGTAAGCAAAAACCCACAAACAATTCCAATGGATATGATGCACCAATGGAACTTTCTAGGACTCAAGGCACAATTCAATATGATGTACAAATTGGTCCGATGAGGTTATTCGCCACCTAGCCTTGCTTAAGGGTTATAATAAAAGTGACATGAGAGTAAACAAATAGTGTTTACAAGAGAAAAAATGTCAAGTATATTAATGTCAATCTGATTATCCTTATGGCTACAAATATAAGGGGTATTTATACTCAAGAATTTAGGGCAACATGCTCAAAAAGGAAAAGACAAAAAAGGTATCATCTTAAAGGAGTAATGTACAAAGTATACAAAGGGTAAAAAAGAATATTTATAGAAAAAGCAATGATTATAATAGCAGATCCTAAGAGTGGTCCTAGATACGTAGCAGCAATGCATTGATGGTACTGTTAGAGGGTGTAGGTAAAGTAGTACGAGTTGGCTAAGTAGCCAAGCAAGAGTTCCATGCAATCGCTGGTTCGTCCAAACAACAATATATAAGGATTCGTACAAGGCAGGACTCTTGGCCTCCCAGCAATAATGATGCCGAGTAAGTAGTCAAGTTGAATAGGACCAAGCTAGTGTGCAGAGTGTAGCCATCATCAAGGCATTCTTCTACTTGGTACATAATTTCCGAAAGATGACAAGTCATTCGACTCGGCATGCAAAGTTGGTCGATAATGAGATATTCAGCCTCAATAGGAGTCAGCTGAAGGAAGAGGATTCACCTTGCCAGTCCCTCTAGTCCTCAAGCTCAACTGCAGGTCAATAGTCTAATAACCTGATTCCCATCATTCCCTTCACGTTGATTTGGATTTGGGATCAAATCCGAACAATCTTCGGTCAACTCTCCATTAGGGTAATATGGACTAAAGCCAGTAATGTTAAAGATATCAGATACCCCATAATCTTTAGGCAGCTCCAACTTGTAAGCATTATCATTGATCTTAGCTCTTGTAGATAGCTTGTTTTTCCTCTTGGTCGGGAACCATTCCTTATTGAAGTGTAACCACACTAAGTCTTTCGATTGAAAATGTTTCGCCGTCCTACCCTTGGTCTTCTCTTGCATACATCTGGTGACCTGGTCAATGTGCCAAGTAACTTTATCGTAGATGTGCTAAAGAGATTATGCTATAGCTCTTACGTTAAGGTCCTCTTGCACGAGCACAGATGTAGGGGTATAATTGAAGGGTAATTCAGCATTAAATCCATAGACAACCTCAAAGGGGGTCTACTTAGTGGTCTCATGTACTATCCAGTTATAAGTGAATTCAATCACTAATAAGCAGACGTACCAATTAGCTAAGTTCTTGCCCACTATGGGTTGGAGTAGTGATCCCAAAGTGTGATTAATCGCCTCTATTTAGCTGTCAATTTGGAGGTAACAGAAGTACTGAGTAATAGTTTAGTACCCATCTAATGCCATAAGGTCCTCTAAAAATGGCTCAAGAACTTCAGATCTCTATTAGAGACTAAACTTCTCGACATACCATATAACCATACAATCTCCTACAAGAAAAGAGAAGCAATAGCCGAAGCATCATTAGTCTTGGAACAAGGCACAAAGTGTGCCATCTTACTAAACCTATCCATGACAACCATTATAGAATCTTTGCCTCAAGCAGTTTGTAGTAATCCAAGAACAGAGTCCATGCTCAATTCGGACCGTAGTTTCATCTGAACAGGCAGAGGCATTGCCTTTCCTTATTCGGTTCGACACTTAGCCCTCTTGCCCATGGCATAGCATTCAACAACTCGGTACACATCTCGCCTCATCTTCGACCAAAAGAATCGACTACTCAGCAATTCATATGTCCTTTTCTCCCCAAAATGTCCAGACAGTCCTCCATTATAGGCTTCCCAAATCAGTAGCTCCCAAAGTAAATAGGTCGATACGTACAATTTCCCTCCTCAAAACATGTATCCTTCCTTCATATGATACTCTTCCACTAACCTTCCATCGACAAAATGTGCAAGTATGGGTCCAAAGTGTAGATCCCCAGAGTACTACTCCTTAATGTTGGTAAACCCAGACAATTTGCTCTACATTTCAGTCAGTAGTGCATGCCTTCTCGAAATAGCATCTATAACTACGTTGCTCTTTCCTTGCTTGTATTTTATCACAAAATTGAATTCTTCAAGGAATTCAACCCATCTCGTCTGTCACTTCAACAACTTAGTCTGACTTCAAAAATACCTCAAGGACTCATGGTCAGTATTTGATAGGAATCAGCCTCCGACTACATCCATGCCGAAGCCGACCCATCTAAAGCCGACGCTGACCCTCCAGAAGAAGATGCTAACCTATTCTAACCCAAGGCTGAACAATTCAAGGCCAAAGCCAAATAGCTTTCACTGAGGTCTAACAAATGATAGAAGGTAGAGGGAAAGAATAGGGGCCACTCGGCAACAAGCCTATTGTCTACTAAAAAGATGAGAGATTATACAATCGAGGACTCGAGACCAAAGAACCACTTGGTACGTCCCCAAGAGACTAATGCTAACTAATTATAGCATTCAGCAATTATAGGCTAACCTCTCTAGTGTCTCGGCGAAGCCATGTAAGAAGCCAAGGACCCCTTCCCAAACCCATACATCCAACTGCTGAAGCCGTCCAATTCAAATACTACTCCTCCTAGGACATGCTAAGTTCTGTAAAACGCATAGTTTTGCATTCTTGTATATGTTTTCCTTTATTTTATTTATGGGTCCGATTCTTTAGGGTTTAAGGCCTTATACATTATTTATAATTTTGCCACTAAGGCTTAGGACTTGCTATAAATAGCAACATTTGTACTAAAATATATATAGATAGATAGAGACAAATAAATATACAGAGATATATATAGAGAGTGAAAACTTTCCTCTTTCAAGCAAAGCTATACTTAAGTTAGCGTTTGCTGGATTATTGAGTGTTAATTAGACTCTTTAATGGATTATTGAGTATTGATTAGACTCTTTAATAGAGACAAATAGATATACAAAGATATATATAGAGAGTGAAAACTTTCCTCTTTCAAGCAAGGCTATACTTAAGTTAGCATTTGCTAGATTATCGAGTGTTGATTAAACTCTTTAATCATCCCCGCATTCTTATCAATCTTGTTCTCAAATTATGGTGAACCCCTTTATTTGAACCAGTTAGTGAGTTGCATATAACCTTCATTTGAAACCCCGAGCAACATTTAGTGTTCGTGAGTTTTATCCAACTCTATTTCGAGTCAAACCTCCTAATCGTGTTTGTGTCTTGGTGAGTTATATCCATTCACATTCACCATCAAAACATTCTTATTCTTCGTACCTATTTTCCTTGCATACTCATTCCTATTCATTTCCAGATTCGTTGCCATTCTATTTCTCTTCCTTTAGATCCTTATCAGTATAGATGACGAATTCTCTCAGTAGTAGATAATGCTACCATACTTGCAGTGCTCAGATCAGAACCAAGAGTTCTTTGTCATATACAGAGTAATTTAGTTGAGGTCCTCTAAACTTCTCATTGTAGTAGGCAATTAGTTGGCCGTCCAGCACTAAGACAGCGCTTATCCTAATGCCTGACGCATCACATTCTAGCTAAAATATTTTCTCAAAGTCAGTAATATAGGGGCAAAGGTCAATCTTTCCTTCACCTCGGCAAAACTCCTCGCTTCCTTTTCTACTCATCAAAAGTCGATATTATTCATTGTTAGCTCAATAAGGGGAGTAGTAAGGGTATTGAAATTTTTTATAAATCTTCTATAGAAGGAAGCCAATCTATGGAAATTTCTTACTTTGGCACATATAGTAAGGGTAGGCCACTCAATGATTGCTCGAACCTTCTCATCGTCTACTTGCAAGTCTCTTCTACTTACTATGTAACCTAAGAATACCACTTCCTCTTAGTAAAAACAATACTTCTTAAGGTTGCAGAATAATCTCTCAACACGAAGGATATTTAGTATGGCTTAAAGATGTTTATAGTGACTCAGCATGTCAGCACTGTATATAAGGATATCATCAAAGTACACCATGATACACTTCCCTATCAGATGTCTTAATACATGGTTCATCGATCTCATGAAAGTACTTGGGGCATTTGATAAGCCAAAGGACATGACCATTCATTCATAAAGTCCATGTCAAGTTTTGAATGTTGTTTTCCACTTATCTCCTGGTCTCATTTGAATTTGATGGTAACCAAACTTGAGATCAATCTTGCTAAAGATCTTGGCTCTACTCAATTCATCCACCATGTCTTCCAATCACAGAATAGGATACCTGTATTTGATCATAATCTTATTCATAGCTTAATCTCCTCTAAATAGAGCTTTCGAGTTTTACAAATTAAATTCCTATATTCTATCCTTAAGTCAGTTCAATAGGCAAGTTTACCTTTCATTTTATAGCATGGATGAGAGTAAGGTCATCTCTACTAGGAAAATGACTCAAACACTAGTACTTAATAATTTTTCCTATTATCTAACAGTCAAATTCATCAAGTGATCGTTTATTAAGATTCTAAATGTTAACTAAACTACACTAATCTACAATCTAGAATGATTAATACAATGATTACAAGAACAATTGCGAAGATATACTTAACATGCAGGCTTGCTTCATCATTTAGTATAATCTTACCAACATATTTTGTTTTTGTCTTAATACTTATTATCTGTGGGAAATTACAATATGTAAGCATTCTTCTCAGAACTACTTACTTATAATCCTAATTATGTCTATTAGAATCTCTTCTTAATTAACAACCAACTTAGATTACATTAATGTCATGTTAATGTATCAATTCCCTTAAGGATGTAGCAACTTTTCTAATAATATCTCTATTATCAGGAGTAAGTTGTTCCAATGAACTAAATTTATTCAATAGAATTATCTCTTGATATATTTTATTGAAATATGTCCTAAGTCAATGTCGTGCACTATACTATACATAAATTTATTAAATGAAATTCATCGAAATTAACATTTATCAAGAAACCATTATTTCATGCACTTGATCATATTAATTGATGTAGCAAGTCCTAACGTACTATTTACACATAATGAAGAAACAAAACATATCAATAAAATGTAAAAATAATAAAGAAATTAACATAGAACAAGTAAAAGAGTGCAACCCTGTTTTGAATTCCACTATAGAAATCTGATAAACATACGAACAACGAATTCCCGTCGTCTCTCTCGAGTGATTCTGGGAAAGGTATAAGGTACAACACTTAGAAACTAATACAGGATAGAAACTGATACAGGATACAAACTGGTACAAGGATGGTTAAAAATGCCGATGTCTGTAAATAGGTGGTGTGTTGTTTTTTTAATGATATCTACTCTCTTAAAAATTTGATATCTATCCAAAGAATTCTCCTCATCAAAAGACTCGAATTTACCCCTTCATGGCACCACTAGACACTTCCCGGCACCACTAGACACTTCCCATGTACTAATTCATATGAAAAGGTTGAAATGAATAGTTACGCCCCTTTCTATCACATCCATGACTCGAGGCATAATAGTTTTGAAAAGAATTATTCTTTACCAATTACGGTTGTTATTAAGGCCATGAGCTCCTAGTCGAATTATTAAATCTCATCACACCCGTGAACATAGCCGTAATCATCCTTCTTCTATTCAATCACGGCCGTAATTAATAAAACTTTCCTTGATCACGACCGTGATTAAGGGCGTGACTAAGGTATATTCTTTATTGCTTCGCTATCACACCCATGATTGATGCTTCTACACTTATTTATTCTCCTTCACGGCCATGACTAACTTGAAAGTTATTCTTCTTGTGTATATTTCCTCCCTTTGCTCATGATTTACCTAAAATCATTATTTTATTCAATTAAGTACCCAATCTATAGAATTAAATCACATTTATGATCAATTCTATGCCTAAACATGCTTTGAAAGTGCAAAGTAATTTACACTTATCATGATTCGACTGTTGATACACATCCACTAGGTTCTATCCCTTTTCGACACTAAAAGCACCAACAAAATGCAAAGGCTAAGACTTTCACATACCCTCTCTCCAATAACTCATTGACTTAACGTTGGAGCTCAGAAGCCTACTTAAGACTCATCCGATAGGTTAGCTTATTCAATAGGGTATGTCGGGTATTAAGTCAATGCAGTATTCTATGCCTCAAAGTAGAAGCAATCCTTTAGGTAACTGTTTTAGGAACAAATTGGCGTACTCATCTAGCAACTCCTTCACTTCCTAGGGTAGTTCACCTCGCTCCTTCAACTCTAATAGTCGCCTAACCAATATGAAGGTCAGTGCATTGGCTTTAAGGGCCTCTCGGAGCTCAGCTCTACTCATCATCAAAGTCTTCCTCGATCTACGAGTAAGTTTTGTTTGTAGTTTATTAGCTTCTCTTGGCAACATCGAGTTCGATGTAATCTTTCAGCCATCCTTCTTGAACATATGCATGTTCTTATATCCATCATGGATAACTCTTCAGTCAAATAGCCATGGTCAGCCAAGCAATACATGTGAAGTACACATAGGCAGCATGTCATAGAGAATCTTGTCGGAATAATTCCTAATAGTGATCAGCAATAGTACTTACTGAGTGACATATAGTGCTCCCTTCTCACTCAGCTAATGCAACTTGTACTGCTTCAAGCATGCAATAGTCGACAATTTCAACCTTATGATCAAATCAATCGATGATACATTGGTGTAACTTCTACTATCCACAACTAATACACTTACTTGATCTTTCACCCTATAAGTGGTATGAAACAAGTTCTCCCTCTGCTCCTCCTCTCATGAGGATTCTATGTTCATTGCACAACGGACAACTAAGGCCAACTAGTCTAAGTCCTTGGTGAACACATCCTCCTCAATTAGTTCTTTCTCAACAGTGCTCTCCTCCTTAGGTTCCTCATCAATACTTACTACCTCTAGCTTCAAGATGTCTCCTTTGATTACCATGGTCCTTTGGTTCGAGCACTGAATAGCCATATGTCCAAACCCTTGACACTTGAAGCACTTAATCTGACTTGTCCTCCTACTAAATCCTTACCCTTTCTCATAAGTTCAAGTCAACACGTCACTATTAGGTCAGCCTTTCTGCTCGGCTCGATACTTGACTGAGCTCAATGACTTCCTTATCTAGGTTGGCTAGTCGATATTCTAGTTAATACTCAGCTTCTTCTCTGCCTTTCTACTCGTTGGGCTATTCGAATGGCTTCATCCATTGTAGTAAATCATTTGAGTTCCATAATGTCTCGAATGTTGCCTCTTAATCCAGTAAGGAACCTAGAGATTGTTCGTATTGGTGGTTCCTCCACTTCACATCAAATCATGAGCATTTAGAATTCCTAAACACACTTATCAACGATTCAACCTCCTTATCTCAACTCTTGAAGCTGAGTGAATGTATCTTGCAAATAAGTATCTGGTACAAATATATTTCTGAGTATTCTCTTCATCTCTAGCCAAGTATTAATCTCTCGGTAGCCTTCTCACCTCCTCATAGCCTGGAAATTCTTCCACTACATGGCTAGCATATCCAAAGAACTTAATAACAGCAGTCCTTACTTTCTCATAATCCTTGTACTAATAATAGTCAAAAACACGCTTTACTTTCTCTTCCCATTCTAATTATTCATCAACACTTCTAGACCCATTGAAGCTCGGAATCCAAAGCTTCACATGGGTAGATGCTCTGGGGACTTGCACTCACTCTTCTTCATCATAATACTCTTCCTCTTCTTCTTCTTCCAAATTTCCTAAGTCAATCCTTATTCTTACTCATCTGCCTACTCCTCCACCTCAAACTAGTTGAGCTGGGTTTTGACTTCTAACAGGTCTAATAGCTTATAGGGTATTAAGCACGACTTCAATAGGTCAATAAGCCAATGCATAAACAGCTCAAGTTAAATCTACTAAGAGGTTAGCCACTTCATCAAGTCTCTCATCAATGCTCCTAGGGGTTCCTTAAGACTATCGACTATGGTGGATAACTCTACTATTGTCATCTCCAACACCAACGTTTACACTTGGGTTAGTCATTTTCTCTGCAGATTCAAAGCTCAAACTCTTCAATTAAGTGATTTAGCAAACACTTCTACAAGCTAAAAAAGTAACAGCTAATAAGCACAATAATCAAATGAACACAGTAACTTACTCTATTTAACACATGCAAAACAAAGTATAAACAAAACTTCGAAAACAAGCCACAACTCAAACAAAACCTCATCTCTAATACCAAGATGATGTAAATCGTAACCAAGAATAGAGAAGGCTGGTCACTGAATGGTTCTAAGCTTGTCGAAAGCTTAAAAGGAGTGACGGGGAATCTATGAAAGAACAAATACGAACAAAAAGTAAGCAAAAACTCATGAACGGTTTCGATGGATATGATGCACCAATAGAACTTTTGAGGACTCACAGCATAATTCAATATGATGGATTAATTAGTCCGGTGAGGTTACTTGATACTTAGCCTTGCTTAAGGGTTAGGATAAGAGTGAGATGAGAGTGAACAAATAATGTTTACGAGAGGAAAAATGTCAAGTGTATTATCGTTAATCTGATTATCCTTGCAGCTACAAATGCAAGGGGTATTTATACCTAAGAATTTATGGCAACATGCCTAAAAAGGAAAAGATAAAAAGGATATAGTCTTAAAGGAGTAATGTACAAAGTATACAAAGGGTAAAAAAGAATATTCGTGGAAAAAGCAATTATTATAGTAACATATCCTACGAGTAGTCCTGGATACATGGCAGCAATGCATTGATGGTGCTATTAGAGGGTGTAGGTAAAGTAATACGAGCTGGCTGGGTAGCTAAGCAGGAGTTCCATGTAGTAACTGGTTCATCTAAACAGTAGTAGATGAGGATTTGTATAGGGTAGGACTCTTGACCTCTTGGCAATAATGATGCCGAACAAGTGGTCAAGTTAAACAAGACCAAGCTGGTGTGTAGAGTATGGCTATCGTTAGGACATTCTTCTACTCACACATAATTTCCAAAAGATGGCAAGTTATTCAACTTAGCATGCAAAGTTGGTCGATAATGAGATACTCAACCTCAACAAGAGTCGGTTGGAGCGAGAAGATTTACCTTACCAGTCCCTCTAGTCCTCGGGCTCTACCACGGGTCAATGGTTAAGTACCCTAATTCCCATCACTAAGTCTTATAATTATGTAAACCCAATGATTTTTAGGTGGCACTTCCTAAGACTAATCTCATCTTGATCTCATAATCACAAGAAACCCAATAAAATTTTCATTAAAGTACTTCAAAGAGTTCAAATGAAATACCAATCATCAAAATCCCAATCAAATATACATTCCTATATCATAACTACAAAGTTACACCATCTACAACATCTATATTATCACAAACCCACTAAAAACTACTTAGCTACTCATTATATCAATAATAATTGTAGTAAATGATAAGAGTATAGTAGCAAACTCCATGAGAAAACAAGATAACAAAATGATATTGAATGAACAAGACATTAAATGGAGAGAAAGTAGGTAATACTCATTAAACAAACTCAAATGTACGTCAAAATGATAAAAACATTCATCAAATATCATAAACAAGTCACTAAAATATGGAAACAGACAATGAGCTCGCAAAACTAAACCTAACAATGCTAAAATCCTAATTGCGGCTTGTATTTCTAGTTGCAAATACGACTACATATAATTTTAGACTACTAGTTGATTGGTGTGAAGGATCGGTAGACATATGTCATTTCTAAGTCACCTTAGTCTTTTATGAAACACAGCTTTTAAGGAGGATTAGAGTTTTAGTCGAGAAACCTTAACCTTAATATCTTATACTAATTTGTTGGTGCTTCTAGTAACAATCAATCGGTATGTGTGAATCCACCCCTGCATATTCTATTCACTAAGCTGTCCTCTCCAGCAATCAATCATCCAAGAAGTTGTTATGTCCCTTATGCTTCAACGCATGCTAATCAATTGGTAGCCTCCATTGATTTCAACCTCCTTGATCAAACGATAGGGGCCATCAAGACCATGGTAGCCCCAGTGCACCTATACGTAAGATATAAAATCAATCAAATTCATTTAGAATCAATACATTTTCATGCACTTTTTATAATTTTACACAAGTTAGTTTATTTGTACATAAACTCTAATTTCATGTAAAATTAACAAGTTTTTGCTCTATTTATGCACAAATGCAAGTTTTAAAATTGAGAAAAATTGTGTATTTTGAGCAATGATCAAACCTCAAGATAAAAAGATCTAGTGTTTACATGCATGGTGCATCGGGAGCCATGTGAACTTTTCACCAAGCGGGTGATAAAAGGACCTACAAAAATAGACTTAGCATAAACATCAATAGCCTAAGTCTTAAAGATTCAAGCTACCTTAACAGCCAAATTAATGGGCCACCTATTAGCAATACTATGTAAATATAAAACATCCCTTTCTTTCACAACTCCTTAACTATTCCCTTTACCTATAATATTCCTAACCAAAACATAGTGAATCAACCTTAAAGCAAGGTTAGTTAGGGTTGAAGCTTTTGGCTTCCATGGATTATAAATTCCTCCCCCTCTAGTTAAATCACCTCGTACAAACACTTCAAGCTATCCTTAAGGCAATTTATAGGGTAATTCCATATATTCCCTCCTTTTGATAAAATTAGTTGAGTATAGACCCATATGGATGCCTAAGTCATCAATCAACATGCTAACTTCATGGCCAAATGGAATTTTGCCTACATAAAGAAAGTTTATCAGTGCCTAACTTGAAGGTGCTACGAAATTCCAGAGTCAACTCTTTATACATCAATTCATTGAATATCAGTAGTCTATCTCATCTGCCAAACTCTATCAACTGTCTAATTCTAGCTTTATAACCAACCTGAGGTAATGCCTCCAAGTTGAAGTAAGTGAACTCACCAAATTCTTTTTGAGATAGGCAAACATATCTCTCCTGCTACCATGGATGGTGAAATTGAATAAGCAGGTATGTAGTACGCATACCTGCATTCTTACGGAATCCATGCTTCTCTCAAGGCATTTTTCTACAATAAAGAGAATAAATTTGATAATGAGAATAATTCATGTGATATAGACAATAGCTAATTCAATAAACTTAATAAAACTCAATTATCATTCCTAGTTAATTGTTAGTTTACATTTACCCAACTATGCACCATAGGTAATGATTAAATTAAAAGAAGATTTGTATAGTATAATGCCAATTTTACTAAAGTCATAGATTAATGCATTTACAAAGTTGATTAGGTCCTAGTTGCATGATCTTATTGACAAAGATACTAGCATTTAACATATACAAATTCCTCATATTTTTGGTCAATATAAGAAATTCTTGAAATAGCATAATACCATATAATGCTAATTTCACAAAATGTAGATTCATGAAATTAAAAGGCTAATAAGATATTAATTGATAACTCTGATTTTAAACATATTTCACATGGTGATTTTATAGTATTTTCCTTACATTTTGGGTTTTCTTTAAATAAATTGATACTTAATTGAGTAAAATTTTGTTTTCAAGGTTTGAACGTGTTCTAGGATCGAAAACGAAGAAAAGGAATCAAGTTTCACTCAATTTGAAGTTACACAGTCTGGGACATGGCCATGTCCCCAGGCTGTGTCCATCCAGAAAAATTTGCTAAGGTCAGAAAGTTACATGACCTGAGGATACGGCCATGTCCCAGGCCGTGTCTGGTGACGAAAACAGAATCCTTATAATACATATATAAAAGGACATATGAGGGTTTCAAAAAAAAGAGAGACATTAGAGAAGACGGAGAGACACTAGAGAAGAGAAGAGACTTGAGGAGAAGGAGAAGAAAAAGGTAAGAGCAACACCAACTTCAAGATTGGAAAGATTTTTCATCAACCAAAGGGGTTTTTTATGTTTTATTTTATGTTTTTTATGCAACTCGTTTTTAGATTCATTATGATAGCTTAGAATTCGTATATTTAGGATTATGGAACCTAGGGTTTCATATGACTTTTGGGTTGATTTATAATTTTCAATAAAATTTCTATCTTTTCTTGATTCAATTATGTTGTTTAATTGGTAATTGATAATCCTAGTGTATCAATTTATGATGTTATGCATGATGATTGAGAAATTACATGTATAATTAGATCTAAGCATAATTAGAGAGAATTACATGTATACTTAGAGATAAGATACATGTTTCTTCCGGAAAGTTAATTATTTGTATGGGAATTCATTATACATTAATGCAAATCTAAGTTATATTACTAAGTGAAGAGATTCCGGTAAATAATTTAGGATTAGGGTTAATATGCTTGAGAAAAGTAATAACTTTAATTGTGAATCCTTCCGGTCAAGAATAATAGAAATTGAATTGAACATATTTTAAGCGGTCACATGTTAAACACTAGGGGAAATAATTCCTAAATACATTATTGCATTCTTGAAGTCGTTCTTAGTTTTATTGCTTTCTAAATTGCTTAATCAAGTCTCATAATTAGTTTAGTTTGTTAATTTCAGTATTTTTAATTCATTCAACTCGTCACAATTTTCCGGTTAAATAATAGAGCTAAGATTAATATTAGTACTCGAAATCTCTAAGGGATCGACTCGGACTCATATCCGCTATATTAAAATTGATAGGTGCACTTGCGTGATATCATTAATCTTCAATCTTTAATTTACCCTATAATTTCATTATCTCGATTGACAATGAATATTAGCACTCATGATCAAAACTTGTTTTCACAATCCGATTGTACGATTACTAATTTTAACATGAATTTAGGATATTTGCTTAAACTAAATCTATGTTAATAATATCTAGAAATTCATGGATTCAACAATTACATAAAAATTTCAACATTCAACAAGCTTCAATATTTTCAACATGAATTATGTATATCTCATAGCATGAATAGTGTTAACCACTAATGCCATCACTTTCCTTCACTTTCTCATCTCTTTCTCACACTTTCTCATCACTTCCCTCTCATCTACCAAACTTGCATGTTTCAGGGTGTTTTTGGCAAAATCACATGGAAAACACATTTCATCTCATTAAAACTCCTAAAGCACTCCTAAAACTTAAGATCTAAATGCATGCATTCAAGTACGAAATCGTCAACAAAAGTCACATTTTTAAACAAATCTAACTGCAAATCTAAAAGAATAATCAAGGAAAGATGATGTACGTACCTTGATATCTAGCATGCAGTGTCGAATTGTGAGTTTTTGTGATGATTTAAGGTGTATTAAGAGAGAGAAGTAGAAGAATGTAGGCATGTGTTTGAGAATGAAACTAGATTGTTTTTCTCATTGTCTTTAAATTTTTGTAAACCACAAGCACGGTTCACAACCATATAGTTCAACCATGGTCTATGTTATGTTTTATTTTTCTTTGTCTAGGTGCATCCACAAGCATAGTCCTTACTCGTGGACCTTTCTTTCAAGTTTTCTTTTGAAATTCCTTGCAAAATTATTTACAAGGGAACATGTACCAGGTCTACAAGCATAAACCTTGGTCGTGATCCTCTCCAAACCTTAGATTCGTGTGATTTTACTTCCTTGACTTGATTTCTACAATTACCTTAGAGAAACTCCAAATTGGGATGAACAAAAAACAAACCAAATATCACTTCAATGGGATGACAACTATTGCTCATGTAAGTCAATAATTGTTCACGTAGGTGAAACATTGATTGACAACTAAATTTGACCTAACAAAATTTTAGGTTACCTCCCACAGAGCACTATTATTTTATGTCGTTAGTTTGACGATTAAATCCATCATAAGTATAATTCCTTGGTTTATACCTGCACACTTAACCGGTTAAAAGCGTACTAATAAAGAAACTACAAAAAGAATTGTTGGAAAGATTATTATAGAAGTGTTAAAATAATTAGAAATTAGGATTTTTGTTAATTATAACTAGGTTACTCGTTTTGGCTCCCTGGCAATGGTGCCAAAAACTTAATCAAGTGTATACCACACTAGCAAGCAAATGCATACCACACTTAGGTCAAGTTATAGTATAAAATAAAACAAACGTGAGTTCGAGTGTCAATCCTATAAGAAACTAGTGTATGAGAACCTAATTACTAGCAATTGACCTAAAACTTTCAATTATCTAACTTTATAATATAACGATAATTATGATTAAATAGTAAAGATGAATAAAGAGTAATAAAATAGGAACAATAAAATAAATATAAACAAGCAAAATAACAAAACTAATTAACAAGAATGGATCAATTAAAATAAAGAAGATATGATCCTTAGTGAATTGTTATTATTTATTCTTTAGTTCCATACAACCTTTCAATCTCAATTATTCCGTGAACCGTAGAGATTCCTAATCCTATTCCTATGGAAATTGGATTCTGAATTAGTCGAACTCACATCTTTAGCTAATTCTAAATCTCGAGGCCCTCTCTACCCACATCACTACTAAATAGAGTGTTTCCAAATCATATGAAGCACCTTGATTCTACTACTAGGTTTCCCTAATCCGAAAAGATTCAATGCCTAATCTCTTAGCATACTAAAATTCTTTTAATTACACTTGTCTGTTTACTACAAGCCTCACGACTCTACAGTAAACTTAGACATTGTTAGATATCTTGCATGAATTTTGATAACAACAAAAGGAGAAGAATGATAATGGATTATTAAGTATGCAAGTATTCAAACTGTTTCTCAAAAAGTCTAAAATTATAAATTAAGTTAGTTTCAAAAACTTATTCAAAAGGTTTGATTTGATTAAAAAAGAAGACAAGTTTGAAAATCTTTAGAGAATGTTTTAGAAGTAAGAAGAATCGATATAGCATTTGGGAAATTTGTTCACAAACGTCAAAGAAATGAAGATTGATACTCTTCAAAAGGTTATTCAAATAGTTAGTCTAGAAGAGTAACGATGAAAATTAATAGATTCGTAGCAAATAAGGCCTAGCTCTACTAGATTTGGTATATTAAGGAAATACACTTAATCCCATTTCACTTAAAATGGAATTAAGAATCTATGGGGATTATTTTTAAGTAAATGTATCTTTGGATAAATCAAGATATATACAAAAATGGATAAGGATAAGGTTGGTTTTCAATCTTATAAGATTTCATTTTTTTAAACTGAAGCTTATTTGGAAATTGCTGATCTAGCATATCTTACCGTATATATTCAAATCTGAAGCTCATTTGAAAGTTGCTGATCAAGCATATCCTACCAAGCTTAGAGAATCGAACTTAAAATTCAAATCACCGAGATCCTCTCAAAGATATCAATGGATTATCTAGACGTTGAAGAGGATAAACATGATTTAAAGACAAGTCTCATCATTTTTAGTCATTGGTAAACTTAAGTATAAAAGAAAAAGTGATTCAAAATTACAAGTACAAATCTAAGAGGCAAAACATTACACATATATTGGATCATGAGCAATTTCTACCATCTGAAAAGGTGGAGAACGAATTTCAGATACTACTTCAAAAAGTTGAACTAAAGAGGATCTCTCATCAATCATTACTTATGTTATCATCCAAAATCTTTTTAGATTCATATTATTATTCTCACTTGTTTTTCTTGTAAAATTTATTTGTTGTTTATAGTTGAGAGAAGTTAGATTATACTCTATGGATCTATAATTAGTCTAGAAAGGCTAAATAGACAGGGCAAAGTGTATTAAAGCCTATGTGTAGTAGTTGCTCGTAAACTTCTCATAATTTTGTCATAGTAGATTAAGTGGAATGGCACCAATAAAGTAAACCAAGTCCTCAGTAGTAAAGCTAAAAGAGAACAGTAGGTAGAAGGCCGATGAAGTTTTATAAATCTTAAGTTTGATATTTTCCTCCCTATCCTTTTATTTTAAGTTGCTTTCTAATTGTATACTAAATTATTAAAGTATTACTGTTCACTAAATTAAGTTATTAAGAGGGGTATTTTCATCTTGTGTCAAAAAAATTTTAAAGATATCAATTCAGCCCCCTTCTTAATATCTTATACAGAACCAACAATTGGTATCAAAGCCACACTTTAATATCATCTAGAGTTCAAGATCATTAGTGAACCAAGTGGTAGTTTAACAGTTCAGCCGGGTAAGGCACCATTTTCTGATAGAACTAGCTTTTCTTACTAGAAATTCAGAATGAAAACTTATGTAAATGTATCAAACTATCAAGCTTGGCAAGTTATTTTTACAAGAGATCACAAAGTTCCATTCGTTATCACAACAAATGACGATATTACTAAAGTTGAACTCGATTCAAAGGCTAAGAACTAAGAACTTACTTTTGAGTACTATTGCACATTCAAAATTTTATCCAATTGCCTCTTATGATAATTAGCACACTTTTGTGCAAACCTATGAAGGCATGAAAATAATTAAGGACACAAGAATCAACTCGCTGGTTCAACAATATATAACTTTTCAAATTCTTCCTAGTGAAGAAACCAAGGACTCTTTTAGTAGATTCACTACAATAACTAATGAATTGTCTTCTCTTAACAAAATTATTAGTGATGCAGATATGGTACGCAGGATACAAAGGATCTTTCCCAAAATCTATAATGTAAAGAAAACTACCATAGAAGAAGCTTAGGATTTGAAGACACTAACTTTGAGTTAATTGTGTAGCAAACTCATGGCATATGAAACTGACTCTCTCAAATCAAAAAGTACTTTAGAGGATACAAAGAAAAGAACCGTAGCTTTTAAAGTTAAAGAAATAGATGCTGACTCTAAAGAAGAAGATTCATCTAAAGAAGAAGACGAATATGTGACGCTTCTAGCTAGAAAGCTCAACATATGGGAATTTATTGATGACCTCTTCAATTTCAAGAAACTGGAAAAACTAAGTGAAATAACCTATCCTTTCTATCCTATAAAGTTAGGATAGAAAATCTTTAAGTAGATGGGGATTTATGTGAATGACAAACTTTGGCATTCACATAATGGAGGAATTTATGTTCACCCTTCAAACATTAGAAGAAGAGTGATCATTATTAAAGAAAAGGACAATGAAAAGAAAAGGAAATGAGGAAAGGAACCTATTGTGGAAAAACAAAGCAAGAAAGGGAAATTAGTAAAAAGATCAGTTGGGGTAGAATTCAGAGAAACAACTAGATCACCTTCAAGTAGTGATTTAGAAAGTACTAAGTTACAAACTGCTCCCTCAAAACAAGGCAAAAGTTTGGCTCTTGTTGGACAAATTTCTAAAGGATTTAAAGAAGTTCTTGGGAAGCTAATCAAGGATCAATTTACAAAAACGAAGGATTTGTTCAAAGCCTAGGTCAAAGAAACTGTTTCAGAACCCAATCCTCATAACAAAACTCATCCTGTTGATTTTCCATCTGAACTCCTTAAATAGACTCAACCAACTATTCCTTCATCTGAACCAACTATTCCTTTCTCAGATCCTCACTTCACAACAATTAAACCTCACTCCCCTATAGTTTCTACTCTACCAACCATTCAAATAGATTCAATCCCTATTCCAACATTTGACAAAACTCTAGTCATCTCCCCCATAATCTTCAGATCCTAAGTTTCCATCTTTAGAAACTCTAACACCTCAAATTGCCGCTCATGTCCTGAACCCTGAAGAATAAACACCTCTAAAAGGAAACACAAAAGCTCTTTCTATTGATTCTAACAAAGAAGCTACTGTACCTATTCTAGCTCAAATTATACCTACTTTTGTGAAGAACAAAGAACCAACCTCCACTATGAACAAACCATCTAAAACTACTACTTCTCTTAACAAGGCAATTTTAACATATTCTGGAAGATTTAAGCTTTGTGCTAGGAAGAAAACAAAAAGATCTTAGAAATAACTTTTCTTGTTCTAGTATTTTGTTCTAATCAAACTTTGTTATGGTATCAGTTTCCTTTGTTTTCTAATGACAAGTCCCTCTATGGACTTAGCTATGTACGTTCTATTCTTCAATGAAGTCTTTTTCGCCTATACATATTGTTTGTTTATAAATATTAAGGAGGGGGAGTTAATAAATAATCTCTAATGATAATAAAAAAGGAGGAGAGAAACACCAAAAACGATTGAGTTCTACACTGCGTATTGCTAATGTAAATTTTTATTAGTTGTTTTTCTTTTTACTATTTATTAGATATCGATTCAATTTGCCTTATGTTTTTAGATCTATAAAGTGTTTTTGCTATCATCAACAAGGGAGAGAATGTTAGATATCTCTCATGAATTTTGATGACAAAAAAAAAAAAAAAAGAGAGAAGAATGCTAATGGATTATCAAGTATGCAAGTATTCAGACTGTTTCTCAGAAAGTCTAAAATTGCAAATTAAGTTAGTTTCAAAAACTTATTCAGAAGGTCTGATTTGATTAAAAAAGGAGATAAGTTTAAAAATCTTCAGAGAATGTCTCGGAAGCTTTTATAAGAAGAATCAATACAATGTTTTAGAAACTTGTTTAAAAACTTCAAAGAAATGAAGATCGATACTCTTCAAAAGGTTATTTAGATAGTTAGTTTAGAAGAGCAATGATAAAAATTAGTAGATTCATAGCAAACAAGGCCTAGCTCCACTAGATTAGGTATATTAGCAAAATAACTTAATCCCATTTCACTTAAAATGGAATTAAGAATCCATGAGGATTATTTTTAAGTGAATGTATCTTTAGATAAATCAAGATATATACAAAAATGGATAAGGATAAGCTTGGTTTTAGATCTTATGGGATTTCATTTTTTTTTTTAAACTAAAGCTTATCTAGAAATTTCCGATTAAGCATATCTTACCGTATATAGTCAAATCTGAAGCTTATTTGAAAGTTGTTGATCAAGCATATCCTACCAAGCTCAAAGGATTGGATTTAATATTCAAATCACTGAAATCCTCTCAAAGATATCTATGGATTATCTAGACGTTGAAAAGGATAAACATGATTTGGAGATAATTTTCATCATTTTTAGTCATTAGTAGACTCAAGTATAAAAGAAAAATTGATTCAAAATTACAAGTACGAATCTGAGTAACAAAACATTACACAGATATTGGATCATGAGCAATTTCAACTATCTGAAAAAGCATAAAACGAATTTCAGATACTACTTCAAAAAGTTGAATTGAAGAGGATCTTTCATCAATCACTACTTATGTTATTATTTGAAATCTTTTGAGATTCATACTGTTATTCTCACTTGTTTTTCTGTAAAATTTGTTTATTTTTTATAGTTGAGAGAAGTTAGATTATACTCTGTAGATCCATAATTAGTCTAGAAAGGCTAGATAGGCTGAGCAAAGTAAATTTAAACCTATGTGTAGCAATTGCTTGTAAACTTCTCATAATTTTGTTATAGTAGATCAAGTGGAATAGCACCAGTGAAGTAGACCAGGTCTCTAATAGTAGAGCTGGAAGAAAGTAGTAGGTAGAAGGTCGAAACTCTATAAATCCTGAGCCTAATATTCTCCTTCTTATCCTTTTATTTTAAGTTTCTTTTTAATTGTGTGCAAAATTATTAAAGTATCACTGTTCACCAAAATAAGTTATTAAGAGGGATATTTTCATCTTATGTCAAACAAATTTTAAAGATATCAATTCACACACCCCTCCCCACCCCCTTTCTCAATATATTATACAAGACTAACAGACATCAAATTAGCAATCATAGTAAATGCTAATTGAAGACAATATATCCTGCGTAATTAGATCATCAAAGAATAATATCATAAATAAAAAGAAGAGTTGTTGCAAAAAGAACTAGATCTTAATAATGATTCACTATAAATGTCAAAAGAAGAACAATATAATAAAAGGAAAAGTCAAAGTAAATTGAGAGGACCTTACTAAAATTCTAAGCTACAAGTTTACCAAAAGGAGCTCTCTCTAAAAATCTAAGTCTAAGGATTTATTTATAAAGAGTAAGGCTATGTTTTCAAATAGAGACATAACAAAATAAAAGATTCAATAAATATTGCATATCCAAAAATAGAAGATGCACTGCAAAAAATGGAAGATTCGCTCATTAAGGGACAACTATGCCTTAGGTACATGGCCGTGGTGGCTAAGCATGTTTTTGTTCTTCACGCAAAAACTTTGATTTGTAGAAATTACTCAACAAATGGAACATGAGTGGGGACAACAATCGTAGACCATGGCTATGGTCCTTACTAGACTTCTTTTTCTACTCAATTCTCATCCAAACTTCCTTCACTTCATTCCATGATTGATGATGTTGCCTTAAATTACTCTAAAAAGCACTAAAAACCTTAAAACTTTGTAAAGTGCTCTAGAAATCCTTGAAAATAAAATTTAAACTAATTAAGCTCAAAATAATATAAAATTCACTGGATTAGAGTATAAAATAATGCAAAATAACCATAGAAAATGTATGTTAATTTTATGTTATCGGAGCCCCTTGAGCATTAGTTGTTAGGTTTTAAAATTATAAGGGGACTTCTCCATTCTTCTTCTTTTCTTTTAGTTATTATGTTTTTCTTTTAATAACTTAGTAAATCATTTTTGAACCCTATGTTCAAAGGGTGATTTTTATTTGTGAAATTTAATCTATGATTTTGCTTATTGCAATCCAATTACACCATTCTTATTATCATTAGATTAATATTTACTTAGGTTATTAGTTTTATGTTTAAGTTTGTTGTAGAGATGCGAGTCCTATAGTAAATAGACAAGTGAAATTATAAGAGATTGAGTATACTAAGAGATTAGGTATTGAATCTTTCTAGATTAGGTATTGAATCTTAATAGTGGGATCCAAGTGCTTAATCCAACCTTGTGATGCTCTATTCACAAGCGATTCAATAGAAAGGGTTTCAAGATTAGGAATTAGCTAAAAACACAAATCCGACTAATTCATAATCCGATTTCCATAAAAATAGGATTAAGAATCTCTACCGTCCAATATAACAATTAAGATTAAATAATCCCCTAGAACTAAGTCGTTAACAACAATAAATATTTATTAAGGAAAATGTTATTTCTTAATTATTTAGATCATGTCATTAAGTTGTTTAGTTATTTTGTTATTTCATTATTAATTAATTTTTTAATTTAATCTTTTATTTTATTGCAATCTCTACCTTCTTTCTTTAGTTTATTCTATTGAATCTTTTATTGTTAGAAGTTAGGTAATTGAATAATTCAAGGGTATCACTACTAAAAAATAGTTAGATATACTCAAATAACTAGTTTCTTGTGAGATCGAAACTCAAACTTAACATCCATTTTATCTATATTATAACCTAACTAGGTGCACTTAAGTATCAAAGCAATATGTGCCCAGTCATTCTACTATTACTTCAAATAACTCGCTAACCCTACAATTCAAACACGAACGTACATACAAAACTTCACTATACCCATAACAACTCAAAACCGCCACGTCCCAAACAGGAAAAGTTGTAACAATCCCACCATATAAACTAATTTAAGATAAAAGCTAACCTCACAACTACTATAATAAATATAGTCCACACAAGACGTATATGACTTAACTAACTTGAAGCATCCAGTCTAATACTTGTCTATAACCAAACCTATAGTATAACTTTTCAAAATACTTATTCACCATGACCTGTTATTCAATAATATAATAGTACTTATGCAACATTTCTACACATAGAGCTATAATTTATATTAGGAGTTTACAAAAGCCACGAGCCTTAAAGTCTATTTACAATAAAATAGGAAACTAATGGGCATCCTAAGGAATTCCTAATTAGTTCCCTCAAAACCAAAAGATAAGTCAAAATCCCAAATTCAGTAGATTCTTCTTTCCTCACTTTCCCAATCAACTGCACACTAACCTAGGGGTGGTAATATATGTACATCTCATAACTTTACTCCTCACCTGCAAAAGAGTCTATAGAGATGTGAGCACAACTAGCTCAATAAGTAGAATAGAGTCAGAAGAATATCATACAATCACAAGTAAGGTTCTTAATTATAATGAAATGAAATACAATGCAATTAATCACTCGAAACATTGCACAATATTATCAAGTCCATTGTGAAGTTAGAGAAATTACATCCGCTCTAACCCAAATTGAAGAGTTTTTCGTGACTCAAAATCAGACCAAACTTGAGCTTGTGTAATAGAGAACACCTTCCTCCTGTGACAACTTTCGAACCATGGCCCTCATTCTCACCGTGACCTTTTCGCCTATCATTTAGTTTAACTAAGAATAGGAAAAAGGACCATTTCAGCTATCCTCATCAAAGAGAGATGATATTTGGTCTAACACTACTAATCATTCCCCTAACAATTGCTATGCATATCTAGTTACATTAGCGGTCAAATCAATATTAGTTCCATTTAGGGGTAACTAGATAAGTTCACACAATATAGAACTATGACATCATACAAAATAGCATGCCAAGGAGTTCAACTCCTATCACAATCAGAATACTAATCACATATATGGTATGCACACAAACAGTTAATTTATAAGCATAAATAGAAGTACTCTTAAATCTCCAAATATTTTGATATAGTATCGCAACAAGCGGTAAAGCCACGATCTCAACTTACCTATCCTGACGCTTACTATGGAAGACTTGTATCGCTGACACTCTACTCACTAGAAGACCATATATATACTAAACCTAGATTTAGTTTTCATAAGAATTATGAAAATATTAGGGTTTGATCTACTCTTCTATTTCATTATGAAGTTATATATAGAAATATATATACATTTAAAGTATATTATTATTTTTCTTATATAATATAGTTTTATTATATAAGTTCTGATAAGTTATTAAGTATTGATAATTTATGTAGTTATATTATTACTTATAATATATCGTTTCAATCATATCAAAACATACTTTTAATCAGTCAAGATATGTTTCAATTATGATGGGACTATCATAGTATATAAATTTTCATAATATTATAAAAATATGTGTTGTATTATCTAAGATTATCTAATTTTAGTAAAAGTTGTGTCATTAGGTTTATGTAAACTTGGCGATACGTGTTACGAGTTCTATTTTGATAAATAACTTCTAAAAGATATTTTACCTATATATCCTTATAACAAGGGTTATCATATACTTATACATTCAGGAAAAAAAAAAGTCGTAAACATTTATATAAATATATATATGTATGTATGTGTCTTTATATATATATATATATATATATATATATATTATTTGCTAACATAAAAGATATATTGATAAAGGTTTTATGAAAACTCGCTTATACTTTATAGGAAATTACATAAATAATTTCCTAATGTACTTTGATGCTAAGCATAGTACTAAACATATATATCTATAGCCATTCTAATGTATGAACATATATATTCATATATATTATTTATATTACAACTGCAAGCATATCGTGCCGTAGTATGTATATGTATATATGTTTATATATTTAATAAGAAGGTAGAGGATTTATACTCAACTTTCACAATAATCCCATTTAGTCCGAGAGTTTATGTAAAATACAAGAATTGCAAATATACACCACCATGGTGTCGAAAACTTGTGTCTGCCACAAGTTTAGGCTTAACTTCATAATCAATCCAGGAAGATTAATGCATCAGTCCAATAAATTACATAATTCAATTGTTTTATTACATATATTTTTTATCTTATTAATTTTTTTTTTTCTGTTATGCCTTCAATAATAAGCTTTCTTCATGGAATTCATGGAATATACCAACACTCAAAAAGTCTTGTTTATCAATTTTTTTTTTTTTAATATGCAATTCGTCGTTATTAAACAAAATCATCCCTTAGTTTACATTTAATTCTTTTAAATTACTATAAAATATCTAAGTAGCCCATTCTACATACACCTTTATTACAAAACTATGTACAATATAGGAGTAAATTAAATTTTATAAACTTACTTTCAATACTTGAAGTAAAATTCCTTCGCCAATCTCCAAGAATATGCCCTGAAATTTTGAAGAGTTTTTGAAATTATCTATATTTTATACCAAAGATTTCTGTCGATTTGTGGATTTGTCATGTTTCATATTACCTTTATACTGTTCAAGCGTCTTTCGTTCCAATGAGAAATAGCCAAATTGTTGTTTAGGTGTCATCTACCTAATTTATTTAAATTTTTTTTTCCTACGTGAAGTGTCCTCGTGTAAGTTGCATTGGAGTATTAAGTTGCCCCGCGTCCATAGTTTCCTACCATTTTATTTATTAGTTTAAGTCTATAGGTAATTAGATAACTTAGCCTTTATTGAAGGGTACAGGTTTATATATGTATATACATAATAATTATTCATCACTTACCTTTCTTTCATGAGTTGCCACCCTACAATCAAAGTTTTCTCAAGTGACACATAAGTTTTCTTTTTTCATTAACTTTCCTATATTTATTTTGGTATATTTTAGTATAAATTAGCCATTCTAGGTAATTTCAAGTATATCTATACACGCGTATAATACTATTTAATACAAATAAACATACTTAAATATTATTCATGTTATTTTATAATTTTTAGTACACATATAATTTATCTTTAATAACTTATTAATTATCGAAAGTTGTTTTACACATTTTTAATAAATAACAATTAAAATATATTTATTGTATAAATTTAATATTTTACCATTTTATTATTTTATTTCTTAAATCCAACCTTGCAAAGTCACTTCTACTAACTCTTCTAACTTAGTCGTAAGATCTAAGTTCAATCGGATAAGTTTTTCTTAAAAGCTCTAAATCCGAGTATGGTTACCTTAAATACAATTTTAAGGGCTTACATTTTCACTCTCATTAAGAAAATTTTATTCTAGACATAATAAGTATTGACTTTCTAATCAAAATTTATTACTTACCTTTTTTCCTTTAAAGAGTTCCGAGTAACAATTCTTCATTATAAGCTCATTACAGCACTACCATTACTACAAACCAATTAGCCACTATAAACCAGTACAGTATAGCAACTCAAACACAACTACAACTATTTAGAACTTTAAATATAATGTAAAATTCACATTATAACCTCTATTTTTAGAATTATATGATGAGCTTAAGAGCTGAATTATCATTAGGGCTTATCAAGTATCAAGATAAGTCCTCATAAAGGAGAAATGTCAATAGAAAGTGGCAAAACATATGAGCTACTTTGAGGAAGCGAAGCACCAACAAGCATAACACAACCTAAATCAGCAACTTAATATGGCTTACAAAAACCAACCAAGTGTCCTTGCCACTAATTCTTACTAAAGGAACTAGATAAGAGAAATGAAATCCACTTAAGAAGCTTTTTGCTTGCTTAAGAGGACAATAGGGAAATATTCATCAACCATAATATGCAAGATGATGATTGCATATAAGGAATTAGGGATTTTATATGCACCTCCACTATGGTTAATTATACAAGGAAAAGACAAAAGAGTATCACACAAAAGTAGTTAAAATACATGTCTAAACAAGGTAAAACTGTAAAAGAATGAAAAATGGGAAACATCTTCTAGGATCATGCGTCCTTGTAATTGTTAAAACATTTGTCATTCTGAAACTGGGTGTAACTCTAGTAGAAATAGACATAATTGTACCGTGGCAACTCTTGTGTCAAGTGGAAGGATCTTTAGTAGATTAGTTGGTAAACAAGCTAATTAGCCAAGATTCAAGTTGTACAACAAACTAGTTGGGCAAGCCCAAGCTATCTATGATCTACAATTAAATCAACATTATGTCTTGATTTAGCTATGAAAGCTCGAACAAGAGTGAAATAGCTTAACCTCTAATGCAGCAAGTATCCATGAGTATACTCAAGCTCATCTTCACCAAGTTGGCCACTTAGAATTCCTAATGTTAAGTTCTAAAGGCCTTAGAGCCTCCCTTGAGGGAGTAGTTTAGAGCTCATCAATTGTTGTAGTGAGGTCAAATTCCTATTAGGTGGCATAGATAGTAAAATTCTTGTGTGTGCTTTCTAAGTTTCCAAAAACCTTAATGTTTCCCTTCTCCTTTGAAGAATAAAAACATGTTTTCAAGATACAAGTCCATGGTCACTTTTTGAAACATAGAAGATATTTTCAAGATGTTAAAACCTCCAAAGTTGCTTCTTCTCCCTAGTTTCCTTATTTTGCACATGTATATATCACTTTCACCTTTTTCTTCCTAATTTATTTGCCACAATTTTCATTTTCATTTTTCTTATCTCAATTATAATTTAATATAAACGTAGTGATATGGACGTCCATCTCCTAATAAAATAGATCAAATTCAAATCTCCCCCCATCATTATAATCAACAAAAAAATAAAAAATACAAATCCCATTACCCATTACTTTTATTCCATTACCATTTAACGAAGGCTCATTTGTTTGGTGTATAATATTTTCATGAAACTACTTTCCATAATTTTCTCTGTTTGGTTAAGCAAAAATGATACTCTTAGATGGACAAGCATATCCCAGTTAAAAGAAAATCTTTTCTCGTGTTTAGCCATTTTCCTGAATCTCCGAAGAAAGTGACTTACTGTTTTCAAAACTGTAAGTGGTTTTCCTAAGCTTATAAAAGGCTATTCTAAGTTATTTGTCTATCATACTGTTGCGTCAACACCTCAAAGTTCTTTCTCTCTTCACCATTTTTTTATTATGTCCTTCTCTTTTTTATTTACCTCCTTCTCTTGTTTTGTTCTAGTCCCTCTCTCTCTCTCTACCTTGTCATCTTCCTTTTTGACCTTCACTTTTTCACATAACTTTTTGGTTGTCTTTTCCAAGTTGCAACACTAAAAAGTTAAGGATATTGAAATATTAGCAAAAACAGCTTGATAAGGTATGATATATTTTTTGTCTACATGGATAGATTAAGATTATATTTTTTTCTTTAAATCCATTTGATTTGGATATCCAAAAATTACTTTTGCCGATGTAATTATATTGTTGATCATTAGTTTTGCTAGTAAGGGACAAAAAATTAAGTGTAAATTCAATATGTTTTATTTTACTTTTTTAGTAATATTGTGTATTTTCTAGCAATAAATTATACCTACCAACCTTTTACACTTTTTAGTATAAGTGTACTTATTAGTAATATTATTAAAGGATCTTACCTTCCTTTCAACATTGAATATATAAAATTATTTATTCATTAAAATTCATAAATGGTTGAACCTCATTAGATACATTCAAAGATTTCATATTATTTTTTTCTTTTAAAGCATTCAATTCCAAATAAAATTAAATATTTTTATTTCAAAATTTTCTAGTCTAAACTAGAACCAAAAAATGCAAACCAAAAAGTTTGGTTTACTTCCATTGAATTAGGTTTGAATTTTTAATTTTCAATTTTAATCTTACACCACACTAGTTCAATATTTTCACAACGATATTCTTTCAATTGATCCTTTATAACAATCATTTCCAAGAAAGTATTTAGTATGTATGTGTTTCTACTTTATTCAATATAGCACATCCGTATGTTAACTGGGGTATCGATGAACACAATATTTATTCTTAGAACAATATAAGATTTTTTTCAAACTTATCAAAGAGTATAATTATGATTATTGGAGATGCCAATGGTCAAAGACAGTTGGAATGTAACACTTTTTTTTCTTTTCTAGTAGTGTTAGAAGTCCAATGATAATTACGATTGTAATCTTTCATAAATAATTATATATATATGTATGTATGTACATATGTGTGTACTCCCACTTTGTTGGGAGTTGAAAAATGTATCAATGCATCAACCACTATTCACCATTATCTCAATTAGAACATTAAAAAAAATGAGAGAGAGAGAGAGAGAGAGAGAGCTTATCTATACTTTAGATTTAGGATATTCATCAAAAGAGATCTGTAAGTTGCCTTGTTGTTCCTTTTATTAAGGAAAAAAGCTTTATAATATTATATATTCTGTTTTACTTGTTATATGAGATAATATATAATTTGAGTGTTTATCTTCATTCTTGAATGTGAGATATGTTGTATAGACTGAAATAAAATTAATGTCTCCTTTTTACTTTTTTTCTTTCAAGTATTACTTTGTGTAATGTGTGTCTTCAATTTGCTATTTTTAATTTTATCTTAAGTAATTATTTTATGATCTTTTTTTTTATACGAAATTAAATTTTTTTAATTATTTAAATGTTTTCATATATAAATGGATGAAAATGAAATTTATGTTACAATAGTTAGTGCAGTAGAAATGGTTCTTTTGGCTAGGATTGTCATAGTTAAATGAAAACGACATTTAAATAAAATGCCAAGAGAGCTTTGTGAGAATAGAGACTATGAAAGAGAGTTGTATATGAATAGAATCTTATATAGTAGAGATATTCATTGCATCAACCAAATACATATGAGATCAAGGGCATTCTTTAAGTTATGTCAGATGCTTAAAGAGAAAAATTTATTGCGTAAAACCAAAAATGTATCCATTATAGAACAACTTCTTGTTTTTTGTCATTCGCTTAGCATAACGTAAAATATAAAGTAATAGGGGGAAAGTTCCGTAGATCCATTGAAACTATACATAGGTACTTTTGGATCTTTTTGGAAGCAATTTCAAAATTATATAGGTTTGTTGTCAAAGCGCTAAATGACATAGTCCCTCTAGATATAATAAATAGTCAAAGATTCTATCCCTATTTCAAGGTATGCCATCAAAATAATAAAACTTTCTATACATGATTTTAAGTAACAATATATCATGTTGGTTATAACAGTAATTACTATTAAGATTGTGTTAGCGCAATCAATAGTACAAATGTTCATGCATCAATTCTCTCTAAAATTCAAGGGCAATTTAGAGGTCGAAAGGAAGGCACTACATAAAACGTTCTTGCAACTATAACCTTTAATTTACAAATTATTTATGTATTATCTAGATAGGAAGGTTCAACTTATGATTCTCATGTCCTAAGTGATACACTATTAAGGCTAAATGAACTTAAGATTCCTGAAGGTATAGATGAATTTACTAAGATAAAATAAATATATAAGATAACTTGTTTATGGACAATAAGTGATATTTCACTGCAATTTGTTGGTAAATATTACCTTAGCAATACTAGTTATGGCATTCAACAAGGAATCATATCTCTTTATAGGTGGTTCAATATCATCTTAAAGAGTTTAGTCACGATCGTCTTCCCAAAAATGCAAAAGAGCCTTTTAATCTTCGTCATTTGTCTTTACGAACAACCATTGAAAGGGGCTTTGGAATTCTTAAAAGTCGATTCTGTGTCTTAGATGCAATACCTTATTAGTCATTTGAAGTACAAACTAATGTAGTGTTAGCTTGCTGCATCCTTTATAATTTGATTATGGGGGTTGAGTTGACCAATCCAATCACAGAAGAAGCATCAGGGCATTTTGAATCTCAAAGTTATCAAACATCTCAACGAAGTCAAAGGGAAGAGAGAGAAGAAAATAAGGAATGGTCAACGAAAAGAGATGAAATTGCTTTTGCAATGTGGAGCAATTATAGAGCAAATAGGTGTAGTTTGTAGTTTTTTCAATTATTAAACTCTTATTATGTATTTCTTTTCTATTGCTGAACATGAGTTTCCTAAACATATTCAAGTATTCTTTCAAATTTCAATTGCCTTTTTGTAACCATTTTGTGTTTCTATTGTTTCTTATTAAATAGTTATTCTTATTATTTTGTCTTTAAAATTTATTGGCATAATGGTCTATCTGATTTTGCTATAACAACGGAGAAAAATAATGGAAAAGAAGTGAATGTTATTAACAAAGAGGCAAAAGTTAAACACTTCAGATAAACTAGGTTGATGGAAGATTTGATCTTAAAAATTGTAACTAATGAGGCTCTTAAAGGAAACAAACCTTCGATAACATTCAAACCATCATCTTTCGCTTAAGTTGTAGATGCAAATAATGAAAAATTTGGAGCTAGTTAGTTTCCAAATCATGTTGAGAATCATCTTTGTACAATCAAAGATACATGGGCCACTATACAGAAGTTAAGAAATTGGAGTAGTTTTTTGGTGGATAATGAGGTGAAGATGATTACTATTGATAAAGAGGTTTTCAATGAAGAAGTTATGGTAATCTATTTGTAATATTTTTCTTCGCTTTAAATGACTATTGTTGTGGTGTCATACCTATTACTTAAATAATTTCTTTTCTTTTTTATGTTTTGTTCAAGTACATCCAAATGATGAGAAATTCTTGAATAAGAAAATTGCCATGTATAATGAAATGGCTTTAGTTGTGAGAAGAGATATTGCTATTAGCAATTTTGCTAAGCAATTTAGGGAATTCCAAAATCTATTGAATGTTGAAAATGGCTCTTCCCCTATTGAATTAGAAGATGGTGATGAAATGGTGAAAAGGAACTAAAAGAAAAGTCTAAAAATCCATTTAACCCTCAATCACATAGGAAATAAAAGCAAAACATTAATGTGATATTTGAAAATAAGGTATTGGAGCACTTTAGTTAGGTAGTAAGAGCAATCAGAGAATTAAGTAAGGATAAATTGGATGTTGACAAACTTTATAGTAAGGTTATGAAGATGGAGGAATTTGAACATTTCACTTTAGCTAAAGTATTTGATTTTTTGGTTGAAAACGAAAAGATTGCAAAAGCTTTTATTGCTAAAAGTGATGAACTCTGTCACATGTGGATCAACAAATTCATTCATAGGTAGTGAGGCAATTTAGTTTTGGTGGTTTGGATTCTATTAGTTTCTATTCAACAAATTGCAATGGTCGAACTTCGTGTTTTTAATTCATTTTCATGCTTATGTTGGAAGAAATTACTCTTGCAATATTTGTTGGATAATGTTTTACTAATATAATGGCTTTATGCTACCATCTTTCTCCATTTATGTTATGTGTGATTTCTCAATTTTTTTGCATTGCATATTTAAAGATATATATATATTGGCATGAGAATGTTCATTGAATTATTAAATTAAGGAAGATGATTACAGAGTCTAGCCAATTATAGGTAGCTCTTAAGGTAAAAATATAATTGCTGGAGTAGCTTATGTGTTGTTTAGGACAATTACTCTATGCAGAATCATCCTATACTATATTATCAGATATCATGTGATCAAGACTTGATTGTCGTTAAGGACAATTTTAAGCATTTTGCACTCTAAAAAAAGGGAATATGTTAGATTAGTGATTTCCATAAGATTGTTTGATTATTAGTATCACTCGTAAAATCCTAAATGTTTCACTCAGTTAAGCCCTATATTCTAGGATAAATTTATCTTGTGTTAATAAATTTATTTTATAAAAGATAATAAATTAATAAACAAACACCAGAAAACTTTGTTCACTATAAATTAACAAAATAGTTAAATACATGAAAAAATAATATTTTTCTGAAAATTGATATTAAAGGAAAACCTTTTCCACTAAATAATAGTTTTCCATGAAACAAAGGAGGCCTAATATTCTAATCATCATTGCACTTTCTTCATTAAACGTTTTCTGCATTTATGATTTCTCACCGTTTTCGCTATCTAATACAGGCGTCCTATGTTTTCTCTTGAATATGCCAAAAGAGTATTTAAATATCCAAGCACAACTAACTGCTTAACGAGCGAATACGGAATTGGCTTGGCTCCTTATGGACGGCTGGGATGCATCTGAATCAACCCAACTTGACCGAGCGGGATCCAACTGTTCTTCCCACAAGATCAAAGACGTGGTCACGCTCGTAGGACGTCATAACTCATAAACCCCACGCCAAAACCTCACTAGTCACCAACTGTATATGCTCCTCCCGAACCAACCTCTCTCCATAGCCACTTCCCTCTCATACACGCTCAGACACACTCGCGCACTCTTTCTTCCATAAACAGTACTTAACTGAAGAACAACTCCATTTTAGCTTTCTATTCAAGCTTGAAAGAAAATCTAATTCAACATTTAAATTCAAAAAAAAAATAATAATAACTAAAGAAAAATCAGCAATGAGAAGTGAAATTGATCAAAATCAAACAAAAAGGACGATATCGCTAGAGATTATCGTCAACAACAAGAAGAACCGATCGAAGCTTCCTCAGCAAAAACGATCGAAACTCTCTCCAATTCCGGTTCCGTTTACTTGCTGGTCAATCTCTGAAGTATCAGTCACTTCCAACTTCTTCGATGGCGAAACTTCTGTTGGAAATGGAGTGAACAATGTGAAGGAGACGAGTAAAACAACGAAGTCGATTGAAGTTGTGGATGTCTCGGAATCAGACTCATCGTGCTCCGGTAATTGCTTCGCTGTTAATGATTTAGGAGTCGAAGCAAAAGAAGCTGCTGAATCGATTGAATTATCGGAGCTCTCTTGCTTTTACCAACAATCTCCGGCAAAATCGTTTGAGGTTTCGAGCGAATTGTACCGGAGAATTGATGATAACGATGATGGAAAAAGAAACCAGCTCGAATTCAACGAAAACGAGGTCGTTTCAGTGAAATCTGGAGTCGGAGCATTCTCTGAGCGGCTGCACAGTTCAGTGAGTAAACAAAACGTAAACGGAGAATCAGAATGCTCGAAGTTTTCAAAAAATCACATCGAATCGAGCTGTACTACTTCGAATGCAGAAATCAATACTACTGATCAGAAGTTGAAAAGCGTGAAATACGAGTGCGAGCTAGCATGCAAGGAGGAGTTCGCGATCAACGACGTAGTTTCAGAGTACTCTTCGAGTCAAGATTCGTTCTCGCAGCTCCAGTCAGAGATTTTTGGAGAAAGTTCCGACGTAGATTTCTCGGATCACTCATCAACATTCTCATTTGATTCTGGAATTGAAGAACAATCAACTGGAGATTCGACTCCGTCTCCAACTTTTGCTCTCCTCCTTCAGTACAGAGAACAGTTTCGTATATCCAAATTTGCTTTACACAACCCGAACTCATCAAATCACATCAAAAAGGTTGACGTAAGCCTGACGCAATTATTGTCATGATCATCCGTGTCTTCTCAAATTCCGACAACTAACTCTTTTCTTTTATCACATGTAGGAAGTGAGATGTGAAATTGCTTACGACGAGAACGAGGAGAGCTTCCAAACATTAAGAAGCAGAGAGAGAAGGCAAGTTTTCTTGAGAACCTACGGCGAT
Organism: Lumnitzera littorea; assembly: GCA_024138015.1. NCBI lineage: Eukaryota > Viridiplantae > Streptophyta > Magnoliopsida > Myrtales > Combretaceae > Lumnitzera > Lumnitzera littorea. The sequence goes on along the minus strand of JAMXBB010000005.1, from coordinate 75,120,540 downwards.
GAGTATGGCACCGACACCATCGAAGAGCGATCGCGGATGGTGAATTGGATGATCGAGGTCAGTGATTACCTTAATTAGCTAGCTTTGTGAAGGAGAGAGTGAATAAGTAACTAAAAATTATGATCTCATTAAGCTTACAAATGAATATATAATAAATTCATTCGATTGAAATGATTTATGCCTATTCATCTTGATGCTGACATGATCTGATCCATTCGAATTAATCTTTACTATTTAAGCCGTATGTAATAATTGTTCGATCAACCTATTCATCTCGATGCTTATATGATTTGATCCTTTCGAATTAACCTTTACCATTTGAGCTGTATGTAATAATTGTTCGATCAGAAATAATTTAATAATATTAATATGTTATGTGTATTGATAAGTAATAAATAAATTTAAAAAAAAACTTTTGATATATGAATATATAATTTATACATTTTAAAAGGTATATTACTTCATCTTAAAATGATTAAATATTATTAATATTTATATACTATTTATCGATTTATCTAATATATTAACTATTGTCAAGACGTGAATTCTAAAGTGTATCATAATTACAAGGCTTTTGTAGTAATTCATGTATCATATTTGTCATGACACGATTTTTGTTCTGGAGAAAAAAAAAATTCTATTAGTTATGATGAGTTAAAAACTAAAATTTCATAACTAATCTCCAATTGACATCATTATTCAGCAACTTAGATGAAATACTACACTTGATTTTAAATTTGATTCGTTAAATAAAGTAAATTTCACATTTAATATTTTTACAATTTTGTCTGGGCACCTTTTTTTTTTAAAAAAGAAACTCAAAAAACATAGTATACATATTTTGCTATTCTTATATCATAATGACAAGTACGGATACTTTTCGGCGTTCTAGAAAACGTGAATTGTTCGTGTTGAATTTTTTGTTAAAAAAAAATCCGTATTGATCGATCCACGGAAAGAATTTTATGTTGCATCAGTAGTGCACAAGAATGAAGGAAAAGTAGGACGTCTGTTCTGTTTACTGCACATATCTAACTAAGAAGAAATCGATGGAATAAACATTAATAATAGCGGGAGAAAAGAAAAGTTCCTATCGATTCCGGGTTTTACATAAACCATTATATCATATCACAGCAGTCCACTTATACCTTCTCGTTTTCTGTACCGTGGTTCATCAATATATAATTATGGAACCCGTTACTGCTAGTTTATCATTCAGGCTTATGTTCAGATTTTTATGTCCTTAGACTCGCTAACTATGAACATTCAGTTTGCAACCCTTCAACTCTCACACAATATTTAGCGAAGGAAAAAAAACAAAAGAGAAGTAGTAATTTCATATAAATTATCAAATGGGATTGAAATGTATTATGTCTTCTGTGAACATGCTCAGCAATCGACTTTAAAAGAGCTCCAGAAAGAGACCTTGTTTTTGGGGGTGAGCCTCTTCGATAGATTCTTGAGTAAAGGATTTTTCGAAAGCCAAAGGAACGTGCAAATTGCTGGTATAGCCTGTCTGACATTGGCCACCAGAATAGAAGAAAATCAGCCGTACAACAGGTAACGATCATCGTTCTTTAAATGCTTTACCAAATTGCCATCTAATGAGCTATAACAACTGTTTCCAATATATAAGGGAATATTTTCCATCAATTTTATGACTCAAACTTTTGTATAATGGCAGCGTACGACAAAAGAAATTTTCCTTAGGTAGTGTTGCTTTTAGCAGATGTGAGGTCGTAGCCATGGAATGGCTGGTACAGGAGATTCTTACTTTTCAATGCACCCTCCCTACAGTTTTCAACTTCTTATGGTACGATCCGATGGACAATTCTTCAATTTAGCTTTTGAAGACCGAGCAATTTAATAAAGTTGATAGCTTGATCATGAGGGTTTATATGAATCAGATTGGTTTAATGGATCAACTATACCTCAACATTAATTGAGAAACATTTATAATCTAGTCTAGTGTTCACCGGTTGTTAGGAGAAAGAATTGCATTGATTGGTATCCATTCCTCAACTATTGTATTAGCAATTGTAGGATCTACCTGAAAGCCGTGAGAGCTGATCGAACAGTGGAGAAGAGGGCAAAAGCACTGGCAGAGTACGCTTTGCTAGACCATGAGCTACTTTGCTTCTGGCCTTCAACGGTGGCGGCTGCACTTGTTATCTTGGCATATATGAGATATTCATCCTGCAAACACATCACACAAGTAAGGCATTAAAAATTTGCTTGTTATAGAAGTCACTTCAATTGAAAGAGTTCCTACAAATTTTTTTACTCAATTTGTTGTTTCCCTTTGGTAGGTTCTTAAGCTATATGTAGTTAGTTCATGATATAGAAGGGAAAAATGAAAATGACAGGTTAATTTTGTCTTAAATTTGGCTCATTCTTCAATATGTTCATGATTTTACAGCCTTATTTCAGCATCGAAGATGATGATTTACCCAGATGTATGGAGGTATACGTATTGTCTTTTCATTTATAAATTTACGGCAAGTCCAATCACTGGGTACACTTTTTATACAATAATCTGATTCCAGCAACAGCCCAAGGCAACTAATGGTAAGTTTGCATGTTGACAGAGCTTGCAATGGAAGGTGAAGCACTTTTGCTAAATATCAGATGACCCCAGAGAGCTCAAAGTTCCCTTTATTTCCTCCAACTCCAGCTTTGTTCGGCAAATAAAAATCTCCTAGCGGGTACCATTCTTTCAAAATTTTTAGAATACATAATATGTTAATAGGGATAGAAGGCTGATCATGGATCAGTGATAGAATAAATCAAATATAAGGTAGCAGTACCACTTTTTATTAACCGAATTAACAATCAATAAAGGACGTTAGAGAAGGAAAAACAAACAACAACATACCTTTGTTTCATGCAAAGTACAGGGAAGCATCGGCAATTCTATATGCGTTTTATTTCATACCCAATAACAATTAATGTGGATTTGAATTTGGCATTGAATGGAGCTCCAACAACGAATACAGTGTCCATGATCAAGTTCCCCACTGCTGCTTTATGCATATTCTTTTTATCGATTTCTCAATCAAAGTAAGTTTTCATTCTCTTTTACGTAATACATTGTTTGTGAAATAATGCCTTACAAGCTACAGTAGTTACCTGTAGAAACAGCAAAATTGATAATTCAAACTGAGATATGTATCATAATGTTGTAAAAACCTAAATGTTTTATAAAATTTTATAGATTCGAAATTAATTACAAAATTATTATTTTCTACTTTACTTTTTTCCCTCCATTTGCAAGACCGAACCCTAAGTTACTTTGTTCGCTTCCATGCTAGACTTAGATATGGCCATATGGGTACGACGTCCTTGGTTTTACTCGAAAATTGACTGCCTCCATGTCTTAGAAGGGACGTTTTGGTCATATTACATCATTAGATGTGTCTAAATGCAATATTTCCATCAGCGAAAGTTTCCATCAACATGAGCCAATTAATATTTCCGTATAGTCATGGAGTGTTTTCATGGTACTACTGTTCGATAGGGATTCAATACCTTTTATGGGTTAAAATAGAGTAACGTCATCATTCTTTATTCTTACGATTACATTTTTGTTTCAAATGCAAATAGAACCAAATTTTAACACGGGGGATCCCATTTAAGATGACTCTATTGATCACAAACCTTCTATAGTGCTTAGTGCTTTACATAATCTGTGAATTGTTTTGGCATAATCTAAATTTCACATAAGCAAGAGCCGAATGGTCTTGTATTAATCTTATATAGTCTATTATGTACATCATTGAGCCTACAACAATCTTGAATACAGATAAAAATATATACCGATTGGCTTCTCAACTCTAATAATTAGATTAACTTAAGAATACTTGAATTCCCATCAATTATATCAAGATCTAATTATACAAGAGATTTTTCAATCTTCATACATAATATCAAGTTTTAATACCCTAAAAATATCAAACAACAATGAAAAACTCATAATTGAATTAAGAAAATTAAAACTTTCTTGAATTTCAATAATTAACACTAAACACATGGAAACCCTAGGTTTCACAAGTTTAGATACAATAATTTAAGTTTCAATCATGATACAAAATGTAAATTGCAGCAAAAAGAATGAAACTCATGAAAAAAAAAAAAAAAAGCCCCTTTGAATAATGTTGAATCTTCTCAATCTTAAACTTTAGATGTGGCTTTCTTACGACTTCTTCTGCCATTTGAGTCTCTCTTTTTAGGTGGGTGATATGTGTCTATAAAAAACCCTAAGAGTCATTTTTATGATGGAGCAAAAATAACAATTCAGTGGTGGTTGACATGAATTGAGACACAGTCATGTCAATTTGGTCGTGTACCTCACTATGGAAATTCAAGATTTTTTCTTTTTTTTTGGCAAAAAGTGGGCTCTTAGGTAGACACAACCTATGATACAGTTGTGTCATCTAGTCGTGTCAATTTCTATTCTCTAGCCTCGTCATGGTCTTAAAATAAGCTTCTTCGATGGATATTGTCATGTCAGTTAAATATATTCTATTTCAAAACTTTATAACTTTTTCATTTGAGCTTCGAAATGAGTGAAACTTGATTCATTTTTTTTAGTTTTCACTGCAAGAACGTCTTAAAATCTAAAAATCAAAATTTTACTTAATTAAGTATCAAATTAGTTAAAAACAAGCCAAAATCATAAAGGAAATGATATAAAATCACTATAATAAATATATTCAAATTATGACTCATCAATAAGCATTCTAGTAATTTGTTAGGTAACAGGTCGACAAACTCCTTCAAAAGTGCCTAGACCTTAACAAGTAATGCATCAATCTCCTTTAATTCCAATAATCTTCTTACCAGTAGGAATACATAGTACTTTGATTTGGTAGTTCTAGAAAATGCAGCTTAGGAAATCATTAAGGACTTTTACTTAAAAGATTTACATATTTGCACTTATGTCTCCTAAACTTCCCTCAGGCTCATTAGGGTTAACATAACCTTTTTACCTTCCTTCTAGAACATATATGTATTTTGATATCTATCACGAAGGACCCTCGAGTCAAAGAGACAATGTTGGCCCAAGAAAATGTGTAATGTACACATTGGTAGGACATCACATAATAAGTCATTCATGTACCTATCCTTAAGAGAGATTGGCACCCTCACTTGCTCAATCACTCAAAGTTTACCCTTCTCATTTAGCCAATGTATTTTGTAAGGTCGATAATTTCAAAGCACTCACCACTCCCTAGGTCGCAACACTAGTACAACTGCCCACATTGATAATTAGAGCATATAAGCTATCATTTACTCTGTAGTTTGTATGGATGAGGTTTTCCCTCTATTCATTCTCTTTAGAAGCCATAATACTAAGAACCCTCCTGATTACCATATTCAAATATTGTCCATGTTCAAGTCAGACTGAGACATACAAGTCTTCTTGGAATTTATCCAACAATTGTTCCACCTCAACTTTCGCTTTACCTTCACTAGCACTCTTAACTTCAAACTACGGTTCTTGCCCTTTAATAGTCATGACTGTTATGCCCTGAAGCGGCAGAGTCGAAACAGCCTTGCCGTGTAAACCATTCTAAAATAGAAGTTAGCCTTCCAATCGCTATCTTAAACCTGATCTACACAAGGCATCCACAACTAACCCACTTTAAAGTAAACAATTTGTAATTTAAATAAATCATTTACCTAAGAAAGTGAGAAATATATATATATACATTATAATTCAGTTATTACAATTAACGTTTATAATGTTTCATCGTTTTATATTTCCTAGTTATTACATTATTTAGAAATGAAAAATTCTAAAATAAAGCTTAGACCTTAAAAATATATGTTTGTTCTTCAAATGTTTTTCCTCTCTCCCTAGGATCCAGTAGTTGCTAGCTTCAGAGTAGTTGTAAGCCGCTTTTTAGCCAGCACCTGCATGATATCTATAGGAATGTGAGCAACCACAACTCAGTAAGTTAAGGTGAAGGACTTAAAACTATACCATAAACACAACAAGGTTATCAACCAACTTATTAGGTGTAATGTATGTTTAAGCAAATGCTATCACACGACGTTGTTTAGCCCGTCGTGAAATTAGAGAAATTGCACCCGTTCTAATCTAAGTTTAGGAGTTACTGTTAATGTAACAACTCACGACCAAACTTAGGCTTGTGCAATGGAGACACCGCTCCTCGCATGACTACCTTCGAACCATTGACTTTATCTTCGCCGTGACCTCCTCTTTTGTCACTTGGTTCGACTAAGGATGAAGAATGGACCATTATGCAATCTTATATTATCCCTTTCAAAGGGGTCGGTATTTAACTGGAGAATCTTAGATTTCCCCTAATGGGTTGCTATGTAGGTTCGATTATGATTACAAGTCGTACATTTGATTAGGTCCAGTTTAGAGTGATCAATCATTTCATACAATACAAGCTAAAACAATAAACAGAATCATAGCATCACTTATAATCAAGCACATGCACACAACCAACTATCAAACAAACACAACCAAGTATAATCTTAAGCCTCTAAAATACAATAACGTATTAATCCCAACTTACCTCGACTCCTCGTTCACTTACTCAAGATCCGACTCGCTCAGGTCATCGTCGATCATCCCTATAGCACAAACATGGTTTCAGTTTTTCATAGAACTATTATAGGTTGGTTTTATCCTATAATGCTTATTATCATCTTTTGTTTAGGGTTTAATATGTTCAGTTATCTAGTTTTTCAAATCTTTTACAATTATTCTGGGTTTGAGGTTAGGTTCGGGTTCAGTTTTCGTAACGAGTTCTAAATTAGGTTTTAGTTCGATTTTTAAGTACTGTTTTATACCCGAACCCTAGAAATTCGTTTCAACTCATAATGTGAAATTAATCACATTACTTCCAAATACCCTAAATACCATCATTACCTCTAGTTAATATTTTATTCTACTTGGTACATTTAAATCCTTATTAATGTATCAAATTTACTCCTAATGTGAGAAATTTTTATATTTTTCATATAATTACATAAATTTAAGTTTTCTATCAGATTTATTATATATCCCTATTATTTATAAAATATCAATTTTTATCCTAATATCTTCTATTTATTATATTTCTAATAATTGCATATTATGTACCGTCACTTATTATGTACATAATACACATCTAATATTTCCATCACTCTAATTACCATCTCCCAACATCAATTATTAATTCAAAATATCTATATTCATCCTAAATCAAATTTTACACCTAATTACTCTAATTTACAAAATTAACTTAAAATTTATTATTTTTCCCTATTACTTATTTACTACATAATTAGGCTAATAATTACATCTAACACCCTAAATGCTACAAGTATCATACTTTATCATATTTCAACATCCTAGAACATATAATTATTCACTAAATTAGTAATTAACTAATTAATTACTTAATTAACCCTAAATTACCCATTTTATGCCTTATTTTAAGGACTAAAAATTATCTAAAAATTTTGAAAATTAATTTTTGAAAATAGGTTTCATAACACTGTTCTATATCATTTAAGCAGTCTACAAAAAAATTTTGGGCTCAAAATTACACTCCTAAAGTCATTTATTTATAAACCGAAATATGCTCGATTTTGCATGATTTCTTAATAACCATATATCACGGGACATATTTTCATCAAAATAATATTTTTCCTAAAAACTACATACAAAAATATTCCAAAATAACAAAATTTATGATTTTCTAAGAATATTTACTATTTTTATAAAATTACACAAAATCAGGCTAGAAATCGAACTCACCGATTTGGGTGGTTCCGGCCACCGTCAGTAGCCATGGGTGTATCGGCCCACCTGGGCACTACCACCACCATGTGGTGATGATGGCTGTCCACTCTGAGCTGCTCATCGAGTGTTGATTCCCTTCTAAGGCCTTAATTACATAGATTTGAGTAATTTTTTGTAATTAATTCAAACATTTACTATTTCGACTCTCTCTATTTTTCTCACTCTCCAAACTGACCAAATAAGCTTCTAAAATTTTCTTGCTATTTATAGAGCATTAGAGAAATTATTGTGTATTAATTAGACAAGACAATTGTCTTATCTCTTCTTCTTTTTTTTTTTACTTTCTATTTGTTGCATTTTAATTGGTTGATTTCCTTCTTTAATTTTCATATTGCCATACCCCACTTCTAGACTTTTCCTCATTTTTCTATATTTCTCTTAATTTTTCCTTAATTAATTATGAATTTTCTTTAATTATTTAGTATTATTTTAGCATATTTCATGTATTTTAAGTAATTACGCGTATTTCTACATATATATAAATTCATATATAGTACAAATAAATATTCTCAAATATTATTTAGGTCATTCTATGATTTTTAGTATATATTAATTTATTTCTAATGATTCGTTAATTATCGGAATACATTTTATGCATTTTCGATAAATAACGAGTTATAAATTTAAAATTTAAAAATTTTATATTCTTTTATTTTATTGCTTATTTTCTTAAATTCGAACTTATAAGATCATTTTTACTAATATTTCTAGCTTTACTTATAATTTAGGCTCGATCGAATATTTTAACTGATCGGAACCCTAACTGACTAGTTGTGAGGCTTATAATGACTTATTGATTTGAGTACTAGTTAGTTACATGTTCGAAACCAAGGCACTTGAAATATTCAATTTTTCAGGTTTTCCTTTTAGAGCTTTAATCCATGTCCTTCTTCACTTTAATCTCCTCGATCTTAATCTTCCTATTATTATCATCAGGTCAACCAAAGTTTTGACCTCATTGGTTCACTTCAAAATTGTAAGGAGGTCAATTGTTATTGGGATAGCTTTAGGCAACAACATAAACTTGACTTGATGCTTTAACTTACACTTGAAAATTACACAATGATTAACTCAAATTAAAACAAGTAAAAGCCAACAAGTGTATCGGATCATGCAAGTAGTATAGATAGTGAGTTAAGATCGTATTTTACATAGAGCTAAGTACTAAGTACTAAGTACTAATTACTAATTACTAGGCTAATTGAGTCAATTCTTAAGTTAAGCTATCAAAAATTCAATTGAAATATAGTAAAAACTAATTAATAAAATGAATACCAAACCAAATGTTCTAGTTATACTTTGAGGGTCTGGAGGTCAAGGAGATGTGAAAATCAATTTAGGATTTACAAATCTATTCTCATTTGAATCAATATAATACCTTAATACAATATTTGAAATTAACTAAATATGATTCTACTAAACTCACAAGAACTTACCTACCCTTAAAATAGTAAGGTTTTAATTATAGTATAAATCATCTTATTAATATGATTTATTTATAATTATCAGGTAAATAGCAATTCACTTATACTAGAATCACTATTTTAGTTAAAAATAGGTTCGAGCATGTCTTCATAACCCAAACCATATTTATAACTGCATTAAGTATGTAAGTTCATAAATTTAATTAAAATTTGTATATCTTTATAACGAGCTTTTTGAAAAATTCAAGTTATACTTATTACGAGTTATCAAATTCTTTCAAGTATCATTTAACTCTATCTATCTAAAATATGGTTGTCAAATTCATGAGTCTACTTGTAAGCTTTTGTGAGCAATTTTTTAGTCAATTTGCATACAAAATCTTTTAGGTGTAAAGCTTATGCGTTAAAATTTTTAGACTCATAACTTTTAGTCCAATTCGACCGAGTTTGCTATATTGCTTCAATTTGCGTCTAAGATTCCAACGGGCCACTCGGAACTTGAAGGAAGCCCAAATCGCAACAGCCTATGACCCATTAACGTGAATAAAAAGCAAGAAGCAAACGTGCATAGGTTCTTAAAAATGAGTAAACTAAGATCTTTAGTCTGTTCCTCGCTACTTCGAATTTACCACTGGTTTTCTTCTCCTGGACCTCAGTTCTAGTCTTCTCTCCACAGTACTTTATGTTCTTCCACTCGACTTTTTAGTCTCCTGTCTCAGTTCCTTATCTTTCCCACCACCCCCCCCCCCCCCCCTTTTTTTTTTTATTTATCTTTCCCTTTATTTTAGTATTGTTTCTCTTTCTCGTTTCTTTATTCGCTTATCTGGTTATTTTCTTTCTTTTTTCTTTTTTCTTTTTGTAATTTTATTGCTCGATCTCTTTTCCGCTCGTAAATTGAGGAAGGTGATAGTTGATTTTTCTTATTATCGGTTTGCTCCGTAGGAATAATGATAAATAATTATATTAATCCTGTTATCATGATATTATTCTTATTTGTTTGTAACATGTGGTCTACTTTTATTCTGAAATTGCCTCTTGTTTATGTACGTGGCCATAAATTTGTCCTTGCTGTCTAATTGTTGTTTGAAGAACACGGTTTTAGTTTTTGGCTATTATACAATTTATGATGCTGGTACCTAATAAATTATTTCATTTGTCTTACTTCATGAGGTAGCGAAGAAAGTATTGTACTGTTTTGTTCAATAATAATAATAATAATAAATTGTTATTATAAGTTGCTGCTATATCATTTAAAGTAAGACCTCATAAAAAGTATTAATTATTGTTATTCAAATTATGTCCCTAAAACTTTCACTGGAATGTTGTCCTCATCATGATATTGGAGGATGGTGTTTTCAAAATAACAAAAACATAAAGCCTTTGTGTTTACGTTGATTGGTTATACAAAATTGAATATTTGTAATATTATTTTGACATGTTAAGTTAAACATATGTAAGTTTTCTATATATAATAGACTTAAAGGTTGATTTGACATGTATTTTGAGTCAAAAAAAAACCCCATTAATTATAATGTGATATACCGAGCATTGAAAGTGTTTTCCTCCAATAGGAATAGGAGTAGATTCTTTTGATCCTTTAGCAAATATTATTAAGGAAAGTGATTCTATTATGATGTCATTAATTTATGAAAAGAAAACTTGATATGGGGTTTGGATGAAGGAACCTATAATTCCCAATGCGCTATAAGTCTATGACTATAATTTTTAATGTGAGTTATGACTAAAATTTTTGTTGAGTTTCTTTATTTTCATTATCTATTTTAAGTTTTTTTTATGGATATTATGAAATATATAGAAAGTTTTGAAAATTATTTTATATGAGTTGTAAAAACTTATGTTTTTATGTTCCAAACTCATGTTCAAAGTCTATATAAACTCGCAAGTTTAATAACCATAACCTAAAGAATAGTGGCTAAGCACTAATTAAATAAATAATAAATACAATAGCTAAATTTTCAAGTACTCAAAATTAATATTAAAACAATTCATGAAACAATATCAATTCATCGAATTCATCATTACAAACCCTATAAACTAATAAATACAATATCTATGATCGAAATTCAAATAAAATAACAAAAAATAAAGAATACCTCCATAAAAGTTTATATTCACCACTCGTTTAAAAGCCGGAATATCCTCTTATCAGCTTTGGTGTCCTAAAATTAAGGACATCATGCCCCAAAATAAACAAGAAAATGGAGTTTCTGTTTGTGATCTATATTTCTCAGCAACTGTAAACTATCGACTCTCTATTGTATTATTTTCTATTCTTTTTGTAAGCTGCCTTTTCTCGACTCCCTGCTTCCTCTTTTTATATCCTAGGTATTCCCCTTTTTCCCCTCAAAATAGGCTGCTCTTATGACCTATGGGCCCCCTTACTTAAATTAAAAACGTGTGTCTGGTTTCTTCCTTCATTCTGCCCCTCAATGACATGTCCACTCATTAAATAGGATTCTCCACATGTGTGTAAATGAAATTAAGGGCCTCCTGTTCTGTCCAAATCCTGCTGTTGTCGTGGATGTATTTGCTTGATGAGGCCCTCACGTGCTGTGTCTTAATGTGATTCAATTGGGCTCACTTCAATTAATTAAATAAATAACATGGCTCAAGCGCAGCTCTCGATTTTGATTCTTCATGAATCACTGTCGAAACCAGAACTTAATTAAATAAATGCCGAAGTTCTTTTAAATGAAGTAAATTTACTTTGCTTTCTCAGATGCACCCCAAGTTTATAGTCCTCACTTGCTCTTTGTAAAATTCAGTTTCAGCTATTGTCCACTTGTTCGGCTTTGGGCCGGTTGCTGCTGTCGGAGGGCTGTTCGCGTCTTCTCGGTACGAACGGGGCTGCTTAACCATAGTTGGATCGGCTGTTTCATGGAGTTGCACAGCTTGCAGCTCGTTTGCTTCGCTGCTAGTCACCGCTTCGACAAGGGGCTCTCGATTTGGTTCCCGTGACCTGCTTTGTTTTGAAGAGCTTCTTGGCTTTGGTCATGTGTTGATGGAGCGCTCGGGACAAGTTGGAGAAGGAAGAGCTGCTCCTATTTGAATTGCAGCAGTCAAGTTCACTTTGGTGCTCTTGGACCTACCGCACTTTAGTTGTAGTTGCGCATAAAAGGAGCTGCTCGGGTTTGCTGATGGTCGTGTGGATACTACTGCACGGGCGGCTGCGATTCTCAGCTGTTTTGCATGGAGTGTCACAGCTGCTGCTTGGATTTTTCCATGGAAAGCAACTCGGTATCTGGAGCTTGGCATGCTTGGTTCTCGGCCTGCTTTCGAATTGTTAATTTAGCAGCTACTCTTCAATTATCTAGCTGCTGAATTCCTCAAATTGTACTTCGTCTCTGCAGCAAATGTGCTTGGACAGCTGCTAAATTTGCTCGGCCTGCTGTAGAGTGTTGGGAGGCAATTGGGCGCTTAGTTTTTGCTTCACTGGAGTTGCTCGGATCAGGGACTGTACAAGCTTAGATCCTCATGAAGTGGAGTTGCTTGGATGAAATTCAGCTGCTCGGTAATTGGAGAGGCACGAATCAGCTGCTATATTTTGTTATAGCTCAGCATGCTGTTACTTGGTCAGGGGCTGGCGTCCTTCGCTTCTCAAAAAGCTGACACAATTGGAGCTCGGGTTCTAGTCTTTTGGTAGAGCTTGGATGTGCTGCTGTGGACGTGTATAGCTGCTGGTGTAGAGGTCAGCACTGTCAGTAGTTGCAGGTTGGAGAGTCGTGTTTTGGAGCTGCTGAAGTACTTGGTTCGTCTTGCAGCTGTTTGATCACTTGGGGTCTTGGTTCGTGTGGAGAGCTGCTCGGGACTCAGGGAAAGCTCTTCAATGCTGATTAGTGTACTTTGGTAGATGCTCAGGTTGCTCTTGTGGTTCAGAACTTGTAGAGCGCCCTTACAAGCTGCTCTCTATGTTACCTTTCAAACAAATCAAAAGAAATTAATGAGCTGATGTGGGTATCCAAAATAAGATAAGACAAGTTGGTCTCAACAAGGAATCGTGAGATGAAAAATGATTTGGGCATTTAAGAAGGGCAAATGTTCTGCTCGGCATGTGTGGACAGCAGCTCAGTTGTCATGTGGAGCCCGACTCGGGTGCTCGGTCAGTTTGAAACTGAATTGAAGTCGCATATGCTGCACCCTTTAATTATCTAGCTGCTTAATTCTAAAAATTGCAGTTTAAAGTGAACTGTTCTACCCACGGTGTTGAAGTTGCTGCGAGGATCATGCTATGTGCTTATGCAATTCTACTCTAGTCCTTGAAGAGTAGCTTTATGCTGCTACAAAATGAATGGAACTTAGAATATTCAGCTGAAAAACTTTACAATCGAGCTTTCAAACTACTGTACATGTCTGCTGTTGTTCTCTTCCTCATCGCCGGAGTTGTTCAAGACTGTTCTCTCTAAAATATAAGCTCGACAAATGATATTGTCTTGAGCGTGTGGACTACTTTCTTTTCAATTCACTGCTGTTATATTGATTCAATCTGCTCTTGGGCGTGTATTTATCCACGAGCTGCTAAACTCATGTAGCACACTTAGCAGACACAAATAAACTCCAAACAATGGTTTGCCCCTCTTGTCGAATGCATCCGCTACTGTCAGTGTAGTGGCTGTCATGTGACATTCTCTTTACTAACAGCTGGTTTCTAAATCTTCATCCAATCGATTTGTTGTGCCTTCATAAAGACATGACAACATAAAAGTGGATCTCCCCTAATGATTTAAAAAATTAAACGTTGCACCCTGACATGAAATCTCACAAACAAAGACAAGTCATTCAAGTTAAATTTTGATTCTTTTCTCAAATTTTTGAACAATTGGTACGCCAATATGCACTTTAATCAATTTTTCAGAAAAATCCATGACAAAAGTGCATATGAATGCATGAATATGTGCCATAAGTGGGGATAAATGTGTGATTTTGCACATTTATTAGTCAACCCTTTAGAGCTTGGTTATATTGATGGCACCATTGCTTTCTACTCTCAACATAATCTAAATAGCTTCATCTAGAGTAACAATCCCTTATACTTCCACTACATTCCCTATCTCATACCGTAGGCTAGATATGAATTTAACAATGGTCCTATCCTTGGGCTTCTACTCCTCTACGTCACATTGGATCATGAAGAGTTGAAATTCTTAGGTATAGTCATCTACGCTTCTGCCACCTTACTTAATCTCTTAAAAGTGTTCATGTCTTATTCATCATGCTTGGGAATGAACCTATTCTATGGGACATGATTCATTTCATTGCAAGTCTTGATCTCTCATCGAGCTTGCCAACATGTGGCCTACACCTTCTTCCACTACATTGCCACATCACCTAAAAAATCTAGTAGGGCTAATTGAATTCTCATATCATTTCATAATCATAACAGTTAAATATCTTATCAATCTTCCCTTCCCAGTCTAAATATTCATCGATACTACTTGTTTAGTAAAGTTCAGAATCTTCACCTTAATGTTCTCCATTCCTCTTAAGACTCAAGCCTTTATTTCTTTAAAGTCTAGAAAGTTGTTGTCTTCTTATTCATCCTTGATAACTTTTTCCAACTCAATTCTTCTCTATACTCGATACCTATTTATCCCTACTCCTCCGGTTTAATGTCAAGCCAGGTAATGTTGTTCACTAACATCTTACTGCCTATTTACTCTGGCTTATCTTCCCTGAACAAGTCAATCATCTAGTCCAACAGGTTAGAGATTAACTTTACTAGCACCGATAAGTCAACCATTATCTTGAATGCCAAGGTATATCAATCATTAGCAATTTAGTCCATGAACGTAGTCATCTCAGCCATCATAATGACTAAATCATCTATTTTCTCATCTATAGTGTGAGGTTTTTCATTCCCATGCTACCCATGGCTTAGAACATCACTCTTGCAATAATTCCACTATGATCACTCGACATTGACATTCTTGCCACAATATAACACAAAAGCACTCAAGACAACCTCAGCCAACAACACACCACATATAACCTAAGTAGCATAATTTGCTTTGTTTTTAGATACAAAAATAGACTAGTATAAAGTATCTCAACACTCACCAATAATGCACCATTCATATCACGAACTGAGAACGACCTAGTCGTGACAAACACTGTATACTTTACGAAGAACTCTTGATTGGTTACCCTTCCAATTATGAACTCTTTATACAATATATAAGGCTCTACAACCACTAGTTTCCTAAGAACATACAGATTCATATGATATCATCACACAAACATATTTATATAAAATTTAAACTACAAAGTTTACAATATACAGTAATTTAGTATGTCTAAGTCTATATTACTGGTAAAACAAAAGTACATAAGTAAAAATCTACATAATTTGTTCTCTCTCAATACATTGGATGGCTCACTCTTACCCAAGTCCCTAAGCTAATCTGTAATATCCCCCGGCTAGCCTCTACGAACAAGTTATCCTGCAGTAAAAGTCTAAGGGGGTAGAAGCCTAAGCTTAGTGAGCAAAACCCTTAGCCACAGCACAGGCAAGTTATAAATATATTATATTCATACATATGAATGAATGATTAAATAGAATGCCAAACAATACGTATAGTTAACTAGTCCATATATGTAACTCAGATTTAACACCCTCCAAAGTCAGGGTTGGAGTATACGCGGCACCATCAGATCCGGGTATTATACTAAAACTTATTTTACTGCGAAACTCTACATTCCATACTTAAATCGAATAAGTCTTTTATTTTCATAAAAATCAAGTTCTAATATAATTGTGAGTGGGCCCCTACAGTCCACACTCCCCCCTGAATAGAGGCCTTTAGACTCGACCCTTAGCCAAGCGATTGGCGCCTCCAACACCTAATATTCTTATGGGCCAGGCTAAGGTCATTTTGTACGAGTGCACCATACAGAACCAATAAATTTATAATAACAACTCTCGAATGGCCTCTCTTTACCTTCATATGATATGACGGTCGAAATTATGTCTGTGAAATGCATATTGATGCATGTACCAGTTTCTTCTTATGAGCCGAGTATAATTAAGTCCAATTATGATGTGACCATTCAATAATGTACACAATCATGTTCTACACTACCATGCAACAAACAAAGTATAATTTATACTTAAGGTAAATTCACAACTCAATACGTAATAACATACACAAGCATTTCCCAACCCCACACAACAGTCAATTAACAATAACATTTAAGTCCACTATCTGCAATCACATACAAGTATGGAATCATAGGGTAAATACTAATTCGGTCATGACGACTTGTTCTAGTTGTAGTAATCAATCGAGAGATCCTCGCCCACCTCGGGATTACCTAATCATTACGATATAATAACACTAGTAAGTAATTGAATTAACTAGTAATTCTAAATATCTATCTACCTAATTCTACTTAAATTACTGTCAATTTTTATCCAGTTAAACTTTATCACTAATCGTATATAACTTTTTTGTTTTATTTATGAATTTATAGTCGTTTTTCATCATTTTAGGATACACGTTCACACGATGATGTCCATTTTGGATGTTAAGACTCGTGTTTTATAATATGGACTAAATTTATGGAAATTTTAACTATTGAAGCTTAATTATTCTTATTGCTTATATTTATATCTATGTTTGTACTTAATGATTTAGTAGCCCTTAGATTCTTACACTTAGAGAATTTTATCTTGATATTACTAATTCATGTACTTAATTAAGTTTAATCCAATTTAAGAAGTGTATTAAGGTTTACTAATTTATGTACCTAATTCTTATATACTTTTGTTATTTCTTATTTTATAAACTTATGATTATGTCATCAATCGCTTGTGTCATTGCTTATGTTATCATTTACTTATGTCATAGCTTATATCATCATATGATTACATCATTGCTTACATCATCTTTTACTTACATAAGTCGTACCTCATGCCTAAGTGTATTATGTACACTTATATATATGTTAAGTGTATATTTATACCTTTACTCTACTTGTATGTATACTAGTATACCCATACATATACTTATACCGTATTTATACGTATACATATACCCATATACACATCAGTGATATATGTATTTTCGTATGCCTAAAATTCCTCTTAAGAAAGCTTCTCTAATTTCATTCTTTTTGTATTTTAAGGGTGTATTTAGCATGGTATAGGTATGTATAGTTAGTATATGTCTTAGTTTAAGTTATGTACATAATAAATATTTATGTACAAAGGTCTTTATACTTGTATTTCTCTAGTATACCCTTATGTACCCATACTTAAAGACATATACGCATGCATCTTCTTCTACTTTATAAAGATTTCTACTCTTCTACACATAAAGATTGAAGCTTTAAGCCTTCTTTAATATAGATGTACATAACACATAAACTACTCAAACTAATCTATCTCTTCATCTAACTAGTGAATAATATAAAGCAATACATAATAACATACCTTAGTTTGCTCTTGAAATCTGGATGCAACTTTGGAAAAATTAGGAAAGTGAAAGGGAAAGGGGAGGTCACGGTTATGGAGGTGGGTTAAGGGGCTTGATTTTGTTTTGCCTTATGTTTGAAAAGAAGAAGAAAGTGGGGTCTAGAAGGGAAAAGGAGTGGACGGCAAAATGGAAAAGGAAAGGGAAGAAAAAAGCTAAAAGAAAAGAAAAGAAAAGAAATCATTAGAAGGAATGGATATTTTCTAAAGTGAAAGTGACATTTTGTTGACTTTTCTACATGTTGACTTAGTCAACCTTTTGACCTTGGTTAACATGTTTTGACTTAGTTAACTTTCCAAAAGCATATGCCATTTAGTATATATAATGTAGTAATTAAGGAAAATTAAAAGAAAAATTAAGGAAATGAAAGGAAATGAGACATTTGGTGAATTGATTAGTAAAAATAGATAATGAGATCTTACTTTAGGTATTTATATCCTATATACATCATTTGGTAGGCTACTTAGTATAACTAGTATGAAAAGTATCAATTAAGGTATTAAGGTTTACTACATGTAACCTAAGCATCAATAAAACCCCTAACTCTATGTAATACTATCCTAATTATATACTTAGAAGATGAATGTGATCTATGATACAATATCTTAGTTTCTAAAGGATTACTTAAGGATTCTAAATATGTATGCATAATTGAAAGTTATCTCTAATCTTTCACTAATGATTTAGCAAAATACGAAAGTTATATTATCAATTAGGGTTTTAGGGTAAATTATGATGAATTAGTGCTCATATATCTTTAAGGTTATAGTTTTAGGGTTTTTATCACTTTCAGATGAAATTTTTAGTATTTATATATGTTTAGAGTAGAAAAATTTTATACGCAATTGACTAGTTATTTTAGGGTTTTCAATTTCATTAGCCTTATCAACTCTTAGATTATCCAACATACTTAAGTCTACTTCAAAAGCTAGATTGAAAAATTTAGAGGTTTACAATCCACCCCAATATTAACACAGTACCACAACATTATACCTAAGTATACTAAACCAACACTTAACACAACCACAAGAACTTTAATCTTTCAAATGTAATACGCAAAAACATGCCTTCGGTTGAAACCTCAAGCTTTGGTACCAAAATTTATATGGTATGCTTAAGAGCAAAATTATCACTAAGGCTCACCATAATAGTAATAGATCCCTCTAGATATCAAAGAAGAAGGTAGGAAACTAACTATACCCAGTAGCTACATGAAGCTACTCTTCAGATATGACACACCAAAGAGCCCAATATAGCTTAATCTCTAACTTGATATGATTCACAAAGTAGAAGATCAAGGCCCACCCACCACTAACTCCTAGCTACTAATTGAAATTAGATAAGAGGGTGAAGTAAACTTTGAGAGGTAATCTCATGAGAAGAAGAATATTCAAGTATCATTCAAAAGATAATTACAGTCATAAACCCCACAAATTTTACGTTTTAGACATGCAATCAAACTCGAATATTAATAGATATTTCCTAGAGTCTACAAGATTGAAGTAATTCAAACCGATAATCACTTTACATTAAAACCCTAAAACTAATTCGAAAGCCCCAAATTATAGTTAATAACCAAACCATGTACAAAAACCCTAAACCTCAAATACATGTAACCTTAAATTGAAATCGTAAATCAAATGAAGACCTTAAATACTAAATGTCATACCCCAAAGCAGTAGAGTCATAATAACCTTGCCATACAAACCATTTTAGGATAGAAGCTAACATTATAGCCACTATCTTAGACTTAATTTACACAAGCAGTCAACGACTAACCTGTTTTGAAGTTACAATTAACAAATTAAAAATATTTTTTACTTACGAAAATATAAAATTATACAAACTAAGATTTAGTAATCAAATCTTACTTTACTCAAATAATACATAAATTAGTGTGAAAAGATTTACAAATAAGGCCCAATACTTTAAGAGTGTAACTAAACCTTAGTTTTATATCCTCATTGATAGGAATCAAGCTACTAGGCCTTTAACTTGCAACCGAGCCTAAAGACTAAAGGGACTCGCAGCTAAGCTTAAGGACTAGAGGGATTGGCGAGGTGAATCCTCCTACTCCAACCGTCTCATGCTGAAGCCAAGTTTCTCCTAGCTACCGATCAACTCTATATGCTCAGCTGTATGACTACTTACCTCTTGGAAGTTGTGTATCAACTTGAAGAATGTCGAGACATTAGCCAAACCTTACACATCTGCTTAACTATGTTTAAGCTAACTAATTGCTCGACATCACTCTTGCCGAGAGGACAAAAGAGTTGCCTAGGACTAATCCTCAATCACCCTTGCTCGGACAACTAATCTGCTCATATTCTTTTGTCTGCATCCTTCAATGGCATCGCTAATGCATCTTTACCACATGTATATGACCACATGTAGAATCTACTATACTAATCGTTCATTGCTTTTCTTAAGTATTCATTTTTATCCTTTTGTATTCTTCTACATTACTTTTTTTTTATAATACCCTTTTTGTCTTTTAGCTTCTTAGGCAAGTTGCCCCAAATTCTAGAGTATAAATACCCCTTGTATATGTAAACGCATATAATTAGATTATTATTAATACAGTGAATATTCTTCCTCTCATAAATATTGATTGTTTACTCTTATTTTACTTTTATCCTAACCCTTAAGCAAAGTTAGGTGGCGAGTAACCTCACCAAACCATCTTGTGTGTCATATCAAGCTATCCCATAAGTCTTCGAAAGTTTCACTGGTGCATCATATCCTTTGAAATTGTTCATGGACTTGCTTACTCCTTCATTCATCTTTTGTCCTTTCACCAGCTTCCCTATTATCCTTTTCAAGCTTTCAACAAGCTTAGACCCATCCTTGCGACCAGCCTTGTCTATCCTTGGCTACGATACGCATCATCTTGGTATCAAAGTGAAAGTTTCATTTGATTCATAGTAGTTTGTTTCAAAGTTCTATCTATGCCCTATTTTGCATGTATGAAACAAAGCAAGTTGTTGCGTTCATTTAGCTATTATGTTTTGCTAGTTGTTAAGCTCCTAGTTTGGAGGAAGTGTATTGTGTGGTTTAGAGAGGTAGTATTAGCTGTAACACCTATTCAAAGAGTTTAAATCTTGGAAGAATAACAGAGTCAAGTGTTAACGCTTGTGCTGAGGATGACAATAGTAGTGTAGTCTACCATAACCGACAATCTCAAGGCACTCTAAGAAGTACTGATGAAAGACTTGATGAGGTAGCTAACCTCTTAGTGGATTTAACCCGAGCTATCCATGCATTGGCTTATCGACCTGCTAAAGTTGCGCCTAACACCCTACAAGTTGCCCAACTCATTAGAGGTCAGAACCTAGCTCGACAAGTTTAAGGTGGAAGAGTAGGTAGACAAGTAGGAAGAAGAATTGACTTGGGAGATCTTGGAGAAGAGGACGAGGAAGAGTATCATGAAGAGGAAGAGCGAGCTCGAGCACCTCGAGCATCCAATCATATGAAGCTTCAAATTCCGAGCTTCAATGGGTCTGAAAGTGTGGATGAATACTTACATTAGGGAGAAGAAGGTAGAACGTATTTTTTACTGTTACCAATATGAGGATTACGAGAAAGTAAGAACTGATGTTGTTGAGTTCTCCGAGTATGCCACTATGTGGTGGTAGAATTTCCAACCTATGAGGAGACGAGAAGGATATAGAGAAATTAATACTTAGCTTAAGATGAAGAGAATACTAAGAAACAGATTTATGCAGAATACTTATCTACAAAACACTTTTGTTCAACTTCAGGAGCTGAGATAAGGAGGTTGAACTGTTGACAAGTATGTCCAAGAATTCCAAATACTTATGATCAACTATGAAGTGGAGAAACTACCAGCGCGAATGGTCTCTAGGTTCCTTACGAGTTTGAGGAGTTGATGTACCTAGGAGCTTAGTTATCACTAGGACTTACCAAGGCAAAATTGAATTGAAATGAGTCCTTCGAGATATCGAAGAAAATTAGAGGGAAATGGTCCATAATCGAAGAAAAGCAGTTGACATGAAGCTGCTTGGAGGATGTGACTCACTAACGAACACAACACGACTTGATAACTCACTTGATATGACGTACAAGTTGATGTAAGGGGTATCGACTTGGAGAGGATTATCTCATAAGAACAGAGTATTCAGTATTAAGATGTAAGTTATCTCCGGCTTACAAAAGAAAAGGACTATTTATAGTAAGTTCCTAGGGCAGCATTACAAATAAAGAAATTACAAGAAAGTATTTACAAAAAGGGGATTCTTAGTACATACAAAAAGGGTAAAAAGGACAACAAACCAAAAATGGAAAAGTAGTTAAATGTTAGATGAGGTGGACAGGTAGCAGTACAACATTGGTCTCGTACAAATATTCTCTAAGCATAACAGGCGAGAAGGGTCACAATGTTACGGTAATAAAGGAGTCAGGATGAGAGAGATGGTGGTATGCTAAGAGAAAACTACTCAACCGTTTAAGTGAGTCTCTCGTCACTTGGTAAGTAATTCTCGGCAACAGTTAGTCAGAGTACTCGGTACAGGGTCCTCGATAAAGGAATGGTTAGCATTATCACTACTGAGTGCATAAATCAACGTATGACAATGTGGGGAGCTTAAGGAGTTTAGCCACCTTTCTTCAATGTACAATTTCTCATCATTAGTAGGTTACCGAGAGAGAATTCTTCAAGAGAAGGATGGGAGGCCTCAGAGGCACACATGAGTAATGGGACCGCTAATCGGCAATGCATCCGTTTCCCTGGGTTTTTGAAGATTTGCCCTCAAATCTTAGCCTTCTTGATCATCGAGCACATATGGAGTTAAGTCGACAACGTTGAATGTGGTAGATACGTCAAAACCTTCAAGTAGCTCAATCTCGTAGGCATTATCATTAAGGTATCTCAAGATCCTATAGGGTCCATCCGCTGTGGGTGATAGTTTGTTTGTCCTCTTGCTAGGGAAGTGTTCTTTGCTAAGATAGATCCAAACAAGGTCCTTAGGAGCATAAATGATTCGTTTCCTTCCACAGCTTCCCATTTCCTTCTGTCAAGCCACAGTTTTGGTCAATTGCTCGGCAATTCTTTAGTATAACTTGTGAAATTCCTTGGCATGTTGTAGGCCGGATTGACTTTCCCCTTGTGTAGACAGACTATTAACTAAGTCCAAGGGTAAGTTCGGGTTAAGTCCATAAACAACCTTAAATGTGATGTTCCAGTGGAGTTGTAAGTAGAGCAATTGTAGGCAAATTCGATGATTGGTAGGCATAAATCCCAGTTACGAGAGTTCTTTCCAATAGTGGCGCACAAGAGATTACCAACGTTTCTGTTAACTACTTCAGTTTAGCCGTCTGTCTGAGGGTGGCAAGACGTACTAAATAGGATCTTAGTGTCAAGTTTCCTCCATAGGGTTTTTCAAAAGAAACTCGTGAATTTCGAATTACAGTTAGACACAATACTTCTCGGCACTCCATGTAGTCACACAATTTCCTGTAAAAAGAGATTAACGATAAATAAAGCATTATTAGTCTTGTGGTAGGGAATGAAGTGACCTATCCTGTTAAATCGATTGACCACCACCATGATCGAATCATGTCTTATTGGCATGTAGGGAAGGTCGGGCATGACATCCATGCTTATATCGATCTTTGGCCACTCAAGAATTGGTAGGGGCATGTATTCTCCATAGGGCTCTCTCTTCCCTTTAGTATACTTACACACCTTACACCCCTCGAGTATTCGGTGTACATCCTTCATCATCCCAGGCTAGTAAAAATGCTCCTTCAATATCTCAATCGTTCTCTTTTCCCCAAAATGGTCAGCCAAACCCTCGACATGAGCTTCTCGAACCAGTAGTCCCCTTGCAGAACCACTTGATATGTACATCTGCTTGCCCTTCATCAAGAACCCTCACTCAAGTAGAATCTGTCCACAGCTCCTCTATCATTGTACTTAGCTATTAAAGGCCCAAAATGTGGGTCATGCTCATATCGATCAGGTAAAATGCCAAATTTAAGCACTTTAGCTTGCAACGTCATAATGAGGGTATGACGATGAGAAAGTGCATCAGCTATTGTGTTGGTGCTTCCCTTCTTGTACTTGATAACATAGCAAAAGGTCTCTAGGAACTTGACCCACTTGGCGTAACACCGAAAAAGCTTCTACTGCCCACGAAGATGCTTTAGAGATTCATGATCATAATAGATGATGAATTCTCTCGACAATAAGTAATGCTACCAGTTTTGGAGTGTACGGATAAGGGCATAGAACTCCTTATCGTAGGCTAAGTAATTCAAGCCAGCACCTCAAAGTCTTTCACTAAAGTAGGCAATGGGTTGGTGTTTCTACATGAGTACAACACCAATGCTGACACCAAATACATCATATTCTACCTTAAAAACCTTCTCGAATTTGGTAAGGCAAGTACTAGAGTAGACCTTAGCTTACACTTCACATCTTCAAAACTCCTCTAAGCCTTTTCTGTCCATTTAAACTCAACGTTCTTCTTGGTCAATTCAATCAACGATGTAGTTATGGAGTTGAAGTTTTGAATTAATCTTTGATAGAACAAGGCTAGGCCATGGAAGCTCCTGACTTCAACTGCACTTGTCGGCGTAAGCCACTCATTAATAGCCTTGACCTTTTCCTCATCAATGCGAACTCCACTCCTTGAAACAACATATCTAAGGAATACAACCTAGCTCTGACAAAACACACATTTTTTCAAGTTGTTAAATAATTTCTCAGTACAGAGTATGTTAAACACCAATCTCAAATGTTCAATATGAACAAGAAGGTCGACACTATAGAGCAAAATATTATCAAAATAAACCACAATGCATTTACCTATCAATGCTTTAAGTACATGATTAATGAGTCACATGAATGTATTCGGCACGTTAGTTAAACCAAATGACATAACCATCTACTCAAATAGACCATCCCAAGGCCTAAAGGTTGTTTTTCATTCATCTCTTGGTCTCATTTGTATTTGATGATAGCCACTCTTTAGATCTATTTTCAAAAAGATGCATGCACCATGCAACTCATCGAGCATGTCATCCAACCACGGGATTGAGTACTGGTACTTAATAATAATCTTATTGATGGCATGACTATCAATACACATCCTCCATGATCTATCTTTCTTTGGTACTAGCACGGCTAGGATGTCACATGGGCTTATGCTCTTATGGACATATCCACGATCCACCAACTCATCAACTTGGCTGCCTGTTCAAGATTGAGTCTATAAGCGAGTCAATTTGGTAAGGCTGCTCCAGGTTGAAGATCAATGCAATGCTCAATTCCTCTCAAGGGAGGTAATCCTTTTGGCATCTTGAATGGAAATAGGTCAGCAAATTCTTGAAGTAGTTGTAGCACTTCAGCATGTAAGTTCTCGGCTTCTCTAACCTCTAGGAGTCTCCCGACCAAGAGGAGTACATAGTCCTCGAGTTTGACCTCTTGTGCAAACTAATCTCGGGAAATCACTAAGGACTTCCGCTGTAGAGATCTCACAACCTTTTCCTGGGCTTCTTGCACTTCCTTAGGACTCATCGATGTCAATATAACTTTCTTCTCATCCTTTTGAAACATGTAGGTGTTTCTATACCCATTGTGTAACACCCTTAAGTCAAATAGCCATGGTTAACTGAGTAAAATGTGGGATGCACACATGGGCAGGACGTCACATAGCACCTCATCCCTGTATCTATCACCAATATTAATTAGCATTTTGACTTGCTCGAAAACGTGTAATCCTCCTCTCTCGTTCAGCCAGTAAATCTTGTATGGCTTAGGATGTGGAAGAGTTGGCAATTTCATAGCCTTAACTACCCCTTGCATGATGATGTTGGTACAGTTCCCTCCATCAATGATCGCAGTGTATAGCTTGCCATTTACCCAACAATTTGTATGAAAGAGGTTCTCTCTCTACTCGTTCTCATTAGCTACCAAAGTACTGAGAGATTGCCGAACAACAAAGTAATACTTGGCACCACCCTTAGGGGGTATCTCAGCTCCCGAATCTTCCTCAAATTCTTCTAGCATTTGATCGATTACCACTTCTTCCTCTCCTTCACTCATACTTTCTACTTCAAATTGGGACTTATCTCCTTTAATGGTCATGACTCGGCGGTTCGGACATAGATTAGCCACTTATCCATAGTCGAGACACTTAAAACATTTGATTTCTCGAGTTTTCCGTCCTGACCTCTGACCCTAGTCTCTTTGGATCTCAGGTTCCTTGGTCTTGCTCTTACCTTGGCCCTCGTCTAGTCGACTCGGCATGTGACCTCAGTGTTCAACCTTGAATCTATTTGATGCCCTGTCACTGCCTGCTCTACTCAGCATGCCATTCCTACTTGGCATCATGGTTCTATTACTCGACATTCAACTAGCTTGGCTCCGTCGTTGCCTTTTAACTCTCTAGGCTACATAAATGGTTTCATCTAGAGTTGTGAGGCTTTGCAATTCCACGACATGACCAATCTCAACTCGGAGTCCCGAGATGAACTGTACTATAGTTCAGGTCTCAGGCTCGTCAACATCACATTGTATCATGAGCAACTGAAACTCTCGGATATAGTCATTTATGAATCTATTACCTTGCCTCAAGTCTTAAAGTCATTGGAAAGCATCTTGCTCATAGTGTTCAGGAATGAACTTATTTCTCAAAACTCTCTTCATCTCATTCCATATTCGAACTTCACGTAGGGCCCTCAAATGAACATTTTGTAGCTTCTTCCATTGCATTGCGGCAAACCCAGAAAATTTTAACACGACCACCCTAATGCGGATAGCATCTTCATAATCGTAGAAGTCGAATATCTTTTCAATCTTCTCTTCCCAATTGAGGTAGTCATCAACACTATCAGACTCGTTGAAGCTTAGAATCTGTACGTTAAGTTGCTTGGCACCTCTTGCCGCTCTGAACTCACTCTCATCCATCCCATCATATTGGTCTTCTTCCTCTTCATACTCTTCCACTTCGTCTAACTCTAACCTTCTTCTCGCGACTCTATCAGCATGTTGAGGTGGTACTTGGTTCATAGAAAAGGCTTCCAGAGCTCTCTCGTTCATTTGCCTCCTTGGCTTATCTCTCATTTCTCGACCCTGCTCAGTAACTCTTTCACATGGTCTAGCCTCTAAGGCCCTATTTACTGAGACAGCTAAGTTGGCTACAATAGCAATAAGATCTTGTATTTACTTATCAGTAGTACGTGGTGTTTGTTGGCTAACTCGACCACAACCTTGAGCATCACTCTGGACATCGTAAATCTCTCTTTGTATACTAGGGTATGACATTCTCAATACAAGCTTTAGCAAGGATACTCCACTCAAATGCTTTCTACACACAAATATCTTAAAATAGTAGACATAGCAGACTAACACTATACAGCTCACGGTCTCAACCTCAAGCTCTGATACCAGGAACATATGGTGTGCTTAGGAGCTTAGTTATCGCTAAGACTTACCGAGGTAGAATTGAATTGAAATGGGTCCTTCGAGATATCAAAGAAAATTAGAGGGAAATGATCTACAATCGAACAAGAGTAGCTGATGTACAACTACTCGAAGGATGTAACTCACCAATAAACACAACACGACTTGACACCTTACTTGATATGATGCATGAGTTGATGTCAAAGTCTACCCTCCACTAATCCCATGCTACTCGGCAAGATTAGATAAGAGTGTAAGGGGTGTGGACTTAGAGAGGATTGTCTCACAAGAATAGAGTATTTAGTATCAAGATGTAAGTTATCTCTGGCTTACAAGAGAAAAGGACTATTTATAGTAAGTCCCTAGGGTAGCATTACAAATAAAGAAATTATAAGAAAGTATTTACAAAAAGGGGATTCCTACTACATACGAAAAGGGTAAAAAGGACAATAAACCAAAAATGGAAAAGTAGTTAAATGTTAGATGAGGTAGACAGCTGGCAGTGCAGCATTAATTCCATATGAATATTCTCTAAGCATAACCGGCGGGAAAGGTCACAATGTTACGGCAATAAAGGGGCCAGGATGAGAGAAATGGTGGTATGCTAAGAGAAAATTACTCAACCATTTAAGTGAGTCTCTCGTCACTCGGCAAGTGATTCTCTACAGCAGTTGGTCGGAGTACTCAGCATAGGGTCCTCGGTAAGGAAATGGTCGGCATCATCACTACCGAGTGTATAGATCAATGTATGACAATGTGGGGAGCTTAAGGAGTTCAACCACCTTTCTTCGATGTACAATTTCTCATCATCAGGAGGGATTAAAGGCCTTGGAGGCACGTACAAGTAATGGGACCGCTGACCAACAGTACATCAAGAGTGACATCTAGGACGTTGTAGAACTCCAATGATTTACCACAATGGATGAATCCATACGAATTGCTCAGCGAGTCGAAAGGTAAAGAAGAAGCCAAATGTCGACCTAATCACCGACTAGCCAACCTGTTTAGTCTAGTTGACCTATTCAGGGAAATTACCAAAGTCAACCAAGTGCCAACCTGAACAAATGAGGGGATGTCAAGACTGACTAGAAAAGCTAAACAAAAGGTATGAAAAAAGCTAAGGGTCTATTAGGAAGACAAGCCAAATCAAGTGTTTCAAGTACTAAGGGTTTGGACATATGTTTGCTTAGTGTCTAACTGAAATACTATGGTCATCAAAGGAAACATCCCGAAGCTAGAAGTGGAAAGTACTGATAAGGAACCTAAGGAGGAGAACATTGTTGAGAACGAAGTCTCTTCGAAGAATGAACTAATTAAAGAGGATATGTTTATCGAGAATGTGGATCAGTTGATCTTGGTTATCCTACATGCAATGAACTTGGAACCTTCACACGAGGAGGAGTAAAGGGAGAACTTGTTTCATATCACCTGTAGGGTAAATAATCAAGTGTGTACGTTAACTGTGGATACCAGAAGTTGCACCAATGTAGCATCAGCCGATCTAATCATAAGGTTAAAGTTATCGACTATCATACACCTGAGGCCATACAAGTTACATTGGCTAAGTGAGAAGGGAGCACTATATATCACTTACCAAGTACTACTGCCAATTGCTATTGGAAATTACTCCGATGAGACTCTCTGTGACGTGTTGCCCATGTGTGCTTCACATGTGTTGCTTGGCCAACCATAACTATTTGATAGAATAGTTATCCATGACAGATATAGGAATACGTATGTGTTTGAGAAGGATGGCAAGAAGGTTATAATAAACCCAATGCTGCCAAGTGAAGTTAACAAACTACAGGCAAAACTTGCTCACAAATTGAAGAAGACTCTAATGATGAGTAGAAACGAACTCCGAGAGGCCATTAAAGTTGACATGCCAACTGTCATGTTAGTTAGATGTCTATTCGAATTGAAGGAGAGGGGTAAACTACCCCTAGAAATAAGAGAGTTACTGGATGAATATATAGATTTGTTTCCAGAACAATTGCTCAAGGGGTTACCCCCTATCCAAGGCATAGAAGATTACATTAACTTAGTACCTGATGTCGCCTTATCAAATAAGCTAACTTATCGGATGAGTCCCAAACAAGTTTTTGAGCTCCAACAACAAGTCAATGAATTACTAGAAAGAGGGTATGTGGAGGAGAGTCTTAGCCTTTATGTTGTTTTGGCGCTCCTAGTGCAGAAAAGGATTGTACCTAGCAAATGTCTATTAACAACCGAGCCGTGGACAAGATAACAATGAAATACAGGTATCCTATCCCCAGGTTAAAAGACATGTTAGATTAACTAAGTGGAGCTAAGATCTTTAACAAGATTGATATGAAGTCTAGCTACCATCAAATTCACATGAGGTTAAGAGATGAGTAGAAGACTGCATTCAAAACTCAGTATGGACTCTATGAGTGGATGGTCATGCTATTGGCTTACCTAATGCCCCAAGCACTTTCACACAACTCATGAACCATGTGCTAAGAAATCTAATGGAAAAGTATGTCGTGGTGTACTTTAATGACATCATAGTCTACAATGCCAACATGCCAAGTCACTATAAACATCTCCGTATTGTATTGAATGCACTTCGTGTCAAAAGATTATTCGGCAATCTTGAGAAATATTGCTTTTGCCAAGAGGAAGTGGTATTCTTAGGCTATGTAGTAAGTGGAAGAGGTTTACGAGTGGACGACAAGAAGATCTAAGCAATTGTTGAGTGGCCAACTCCTATTACATACGTCGAAGTGAGAAGTTTCCATAGATTGGTTTTCTTCTATAGGAGACTCATAAGGAATTTCAATACACTCGCTACACCCTTTACTGAGCTAACGAAGAAGAACACTGACTTCAAATGGGGAGAAAAGGAGGAGAAGCTTTGCCAAAGTGAAGGAAAGATTAACTTTCGCACCTGTCTAGTTTTTCCTGACTTCAACAAAGTATTTGAGCTGGAGTGTGACACGTCAGGCATTGGAATAAGAGCTATCCTAATGCAGGAAAGCTGACCAATTGCTTATCATAGTGAGAAGCTCAGGGACCTCAACTAAACTACTCTTTGTATGATAAAGAACTCTTGGTGATGATCAGAGCACTGCAAGTATGGAAGCATTATCTACTATAAAGAGAATTTGTCATCTATGCTAACCATAAATCACTGAAGTATCTCTGAAGTTAGAAAAAGTTGTCAAAACGAGAAGCGAGGTGGGTCAAATTCCTTGAAGGATTCAATTTTGTCAATAAGTACAAGTAGGGAAAGAGCAACATAGTTACATATGCTCTTTCAAGGAGACATACGCTCCTAACAAAACTACAAACCAGATTATTTAGGTTTGTAAGTATCAAGGAATAGCACTTCGAAGATCTACATTTTAGACCTATACTTTTATATTGTGTTGATGGAAGAATAAGGACTTGAAGAATGCCCAGATAGTAGCTAAACCTTATGTGTCTACTCAGCCATGTTTAAGCCAACCAATTGTTCGACATCACTCTTATCGAGAGGACTAAAGAGCTGCCCTAGACTAATCCTCAATCACCCCTGCTCGAACAACTAATCTACTCGTATTCTTTTGTCCGTATCCTCTAATGGCATTGTCAATGCATCTCTACCACGTGTACAGGACCACGCATAGAATCTGCTACATTAATCATTGTTTTTCTTGAATATTCATTTTACCCTTTTGTATTCTTGTACATTCCTTCTTTTAGGCAATACCCTTTTTGTCTTTTCCTCTCTTAAGCAAGTTGCCCTAAATTCTCGAGTATAAATACCCTTTGTACATGTCGCCACATATAATCAGATTATTACTAATACACTGAATATTGTTCCTCTCATAAACATTGATTGTTTACTCTCATTTTACTCTTATCCTAACCCTTAAGCAAGGCTAAGTGATGAGTAACCTCATTGGACCATTTCGTGCGTCATATCGAGCTATGCCATGAATCCTTGAAAGTTCCCCTGGTGCATCATATCCTTTGGAATTGTTCATATGTTTGCTTACTCCTTCATTCATCTTTCATCCTTTTGCAAGTTTCCCCATGACCCTTTTCAAGCTTTCGACAAGCTTAGACCCATCCTTACGACCAGCCTTATTTGTCTTTGGTTGTATGAATCAAGTACAATCTCTATTAACCCACTATAAATACCAGGCAAGACCCCCAAGTAAGAGGACCCTCTTTTTCATTCTCTCACTTCTATAATCATTCAATAACTTTATTCTCACAATAAGAGGGCTGACTTAAATGTCGGCGTGGCTGTGCTGGAGCACCCTCCAACGCCCCCCATAGTTGTGTTTTTGTCTTACAGGTGTTTGTACACCGAAACAAGAATCACTCATCAACAAATATCAATTTAAGATTATTACACTTGAATTAACTTGTGTGTATGTATTCTAAATTCATAAAATTTCCTGTCAAAAATATAAGAAATACACATATAAGTATATTATAAAGTTGAGATAAAATATATAAAATTTACACTTATCAAGAACCTAGCTTAAATTAAGAATAATTGTAAGAGACTTAAAAGCTTAAATAATTAGATATAATAAAACCCTAAACTGAAGATAACATAAAGAGTTACATAATAAAAATTATATAAGATAGTTATATAAGTACTAAAACAACATTTGTATCATAAGGATTATTGATAATGACTTGTATAAGTCTTACCTTATGTCAGTTAATGGGAAGTTTAAGCAAGTTGGGATCAATATATTATTGTATTTTAGAGTACTTGGAGACTTAGGATTATACTTGATTGTGTTTGTTAAATAGTTGATTGTGCACATACATGTGTATATGTGTTTCTGGATTTAATTATATGATTCTAGTTTAATTTTTTGAATTGAAAATTGTATGATTTGTATAAAATGCTTGAACACCTTAAACCATATCTAACTAAATATATGACTTATAAGTCTAAAACATATCTGCATGGCAATACATTAGGGGAAATGTTTAGGGTTCTCTAGCCAAATACCGACCCCTTCGAAAGACATAATGCTGGATAGCATAATAGGTCCCATCTTTATCCTTAGTCGAACTAAATGATAAGAGTGGAGGTCATAGCAAAGGTGAATTATGGTTTAAAGGTAGTTGCGAGAAAAGCAGTGTTGATGTGTCTCCAGGGTCGTACACACGAAGAGGCACCATAACAAGCAAGAATAAGGAAATAAAATGGTGGTTTAGCAAATCCGTGAGCTATCTAGCTAAATATGATGTACTAATAAAATCCTTTACAGCCTACAATTCACCATATATGATGCACTAGTCCAAACTAAAAGGTCACTTTCCACTATTCCTTGCTAAAGGGAATAACTAAGAGTTAAAAAGTAATGAGAACACTAAGGTTGCTCAAAGGATGTTTAAATAATCTGATATTGATGAATCTATCTATGTACAAGCAAGTGGGGGTTTATATACTCATCCACTAAGGTTACCTTACATGTATGAAAAGACAAAAAGGGTATCCTTATAATTAGGTTACATAAAACATACCAAAAGGGGTAAAAAGGCAGAATATTCAGTACAGAAAAAGAAGAAATCACTCTAGAATGTTATGCTAAAAGATACGTATTGCTTAGTGACTAGATATTAGAAATATGATATAAAGTAAGCAAAAACAGAAGAGCAATGCAGTCAGTGGTTGACCTAATTTGGAATAGGTTGAGAACCAATTTGTTCTTCTAAAGATAGGTCAGCTTGATTTAGGATCGGATGCCTGTAGTTAGATCAAGAGCTCACCTTAGCTTTCCTTAAGCTATCTTTTGGGATAAAGCATCACTACTAGACAGGGGCAGATTTAATACAAGTAAGGATCTGATAGTCAAGTTAGTAAGAGACTAGCTCAGGATAGGAATTCTCGTCTTAGCTATGGATTAGAGCTAGTATCCTTTAAGAGAGTTCTTAGAGTTCTCTAGCTCGGCTATATGTGATCGGTCCAAGGGGTCGATTCCTATAATCTGCTTGGGGGTCAGAAAGATTTGTCCTCAAATCTAGAGCGGTCTTTACTCTTTCTTCTAGGGCACTCGCAGGGTCTTTTGTTGGTTGGTGCGAAATCAAGTCAGACACATTAAAGGAAGAGAAAACACCATAGTCATCAGGCAACTCAATCTGGTAGGTGTTACAGTCAATCTTCTTCAGGACCTTAAATAGACCATTAGCTCAAGGAGATAGTTTGTTCTATCTCAAGTGTAGGAATTACTCTTGACTAAGGTAAATCCATACTAAGTCTCCTAGTTGGAAAGAAACAGTTCGGTGGCATCAGTTACCAATCTCTTGTTGTCTCTAATTGAACTTAGAGATCTTCTTAGTTATAAACTCATGTAGCTCTTACAATACTTGGGCTCAGTCAGCTCTGAATTAACTCTCTTCAGCAACTACTAGGGTACTGACCATGTCCAAGGGAATTATCGAATTAAGGCCATAAACGACCTCGAATGGAGTCTTCTTAGTGGTGCTATGGATAGTCCAATTGTATGCAAACTTTACAACTAGTAGGCATAGATCTCAATCCTTCAAGTTCTTTCCACAACAGCTTTGAGTAGATTGCCTAACGTTCTATTCACCACTTCAGTTTGGGCATTGGTCTGGGGGTGGCTATTAGAGCTGAATATAAGTTTAGTTCCAAGTCTTTTCCAATGAATCTTCAAAAAATAGCTCAAGAATTTTGTATCCCGATCTAAGACAATAGTCTTCAGTACCCAATGTAGTCAGACAACTTCCTACAAAAACAAATCAGCAATATATAGAGCATTATTAGTTCGATGGCACAGGATGAAGTGTACCATTTTGCTGAAGCGGTTTACGACAACAAATATAGAATCTTTTCCTCTAGATGTCCAAGGCAACAATAGGACAAAGTCTATACTGAGGTC
The DNA here is from genome assembly GCA_024138015.1 of Lumnitzera littorea. Taxonomy (NCBI): domain Eukaryota; kingdom Viridiplantae; phylum Streptophyta; class Magnoliopsida; order Myrtales; family Combretaceae; genus Lumnitzera; species Lumnitzera littorea. Next base: position 75,086,494 of record JAMXBB010000005.1, on the reverse strand, counting down.
GACCTAAGGTAAGGTTGGCGTCGACAAGGGCATGTACTCTCCATAGGGCTCTCTCTTCCCCTTAGCTCACTTGTAAGCCTCACAACAACCAACTACCTTATGGACATCCTTAGCCAAACCAGGCCAATAAAAGTTTTCCCTTAATAGATTAACTATCTTAGTTTCCCCGAAATGACCAAATAATCCTCTACTATGAGCTTCCCTAATCAATAACTCACGCGTGGAGCAATTTGGAATACATAACCTGTGGTCCTTGAATAGATAGCCATCCTTAAGATAATATCCTTCAACAATTAGTCCCCGATACTGTTCAACAACAGGACCAAAGTGAAGGTCATTAGCATGTTGCTTAGTAATGAGTGAGAATCCCAATAATTTTGTTTGCAAAGTGGTCAACAAAGTTTGCTATCATGACAAAGCATTAGTAACCACATTTACACTTCCCATCTTGATAAGAATCAACCCCCTAAACCAATCACAAGAAGTTGACCTAGAGGACTTCAAGGGCTAGCATGGAAAATACTAGCTCTAAGCTATAATCGAGACAGGGACTCCTTTTCCAATCCAACCTCCTACTGACCTGTCTCTTAGATCCTTATGTGTATCCAACATGCTCCTACCCAACTGCAAAGTCCTGATCTAAAAGATAACCCAAGAAAGGCTGGCCAAGTTGAGCTCTCCAACCGACCACTGGCGCCTGACTCTAATTCAGCTGACTTCCTAACCAGACTAATTGGTTGCCAACCTGATCCAAATTAGGTCGGCCCTAACTACTAACACTTCCTGTTTCTACCTATGTTGTATCATACCCCTGATGTCTAGCCATTAAGCAACATGTGTCTTCTAATACAACGTTCCAAAATGATTCTTTCTCTTCCTTACTAAATATTCTTTGTCCTTTTTACCCCTTTTTAGTATAATTCCTGTAACATGATTGTAAAATACTCTACTCTCATATCATACATGTAAAATAACCCTAGTAGGCAAGTATATAAACCCCCACTTTCCTTATACGCGACATCATATCCTTTTTAATATAGAAATTACTCATTTGAGCAACCTTAGTGTTCTCGTTATTCAACTCTTATCTATTCTCTTTAGCAAGAAGTAGTAGTGAGTGACCCTTCAATTCAAACTAGTGTGTCATATCCGGTAAATTATAAGCCGAATAGGATTGAGTGGTAAGTCATATCCATTCGGTAGCTACCCGGACTTTGCTAACCTTTTTTTTATTTGTTTGTTTTGCTTCATTGTAGTGCCTCTCCGTGTGTTCCACCTCGGAGATACATCACTTCTTGTACCAAATGACATACGAAAACTCCTTCATAAACTCCAACCACTTGGCTTGTCTCTTTGAGAGTTTGTTCTAAGTCCCAAGATACTTCAATGATTCATAGTCAATGTAAATAACAAACTCTCATGATAGGAGATAGTGTTGCCAAATATTGAGGGATTAGAAAAGGGAGTATAACTCCTTCTCGTATACAGAATAGTTCAAGGCAAGACTACTAAGTTTTTCACTATGATAGGTGACTGGCCATTGCTCCTAAATTAAGACAGCACCAATTCTAACTCTTGATGCATTACATTTTAATGCATCTCCAGGGTTGGAAATATGGTGAGGCACCATAATGAAGTGAACTGAAAAGAACTAAGAAAAAGCTAGCGAAGTCCATGCAGCTACCGAATAGATATGACACACCACTGGATCCTACTCGACCAACAATCTGTCAAATATGACACATTGGTTCGAATTGAAGGGTCACTCGTCACTACTCCTTGTGAAAGGGAATAGATAAGAGTTGAATGATCATGAGAACACTAAGGTTACTTAAGTAAATAATTTTGTATTGAAAGTTGGATGATTCCGTATACAAGAAAGTGAGGGTTTATATACCTATCCACTAGGGTTGCTTTATATGTATGAAAAGAGAAAAGGGTATTGATAACTCTGATTTTAAACATATTTTATATGGTGATTTTATAGCATTTCCCTCACATTTTTTGTTTTCTTTAAAGAAAATGATACTTAATTGAGTAAAATGTTGATTTCAGGGTTTAAACACGTTCTAGGCTCGAAAACGAAGAAAACGAAGAAAACGAATCAAGTTTCACTCAATTCCGAGTTCAAACGAAGAAGTTATGAAGTTTTGAAGTTGTGTAGAAATTTTGCCTTAGTGCAGAAAGTTACACGACCTGGGGACACGGCCGTGTCTGGTGACGAAAATAAAATCCGTGTAATACACATATATAAGGAGGTCTTAGGGTTTAAAAGAGAGGGAGACATTACAGAAACGGAGAGACACAAGAGACAAGAAGAGACTTAAGGAGAAACAACATCAAGAAGCGATAACGACATCGATTTCAAGATTAGAGATTGTTCATCAAATCAAGAGGGGTTTTCATGCTTTATTTTATATTTTTGATGAAACTCGTTTTTAGATTCATTATGATAGCTTAGAATTCAAGTATTTACGATTATGGAACCTAGGGTTTCATGTGATTCTTGGATTGAATTATAATTTCAAGAAAGTTTCTATCTCTTCTTGATTCAATTATGTCGTTAATTATTGATTGATAATTCTAGAGTGTCAATACATGATATTATGCATGTTGATTGAGAAATTGCATGTGTAATTAGATCTTAGCATAATTGAAGAGAATTACATGTATACTTAGAGATAAGATACATGTTTCTTCCGGAAAGTTGATTGTTTGTATGGGAATTCGTTATACATTAATGCAATTCTAAGTTATATTACTAAGTGAAGAGATTCCGGTAAATAATTTAGGATTAGGGTTAATATTCTTGAGAAAGATATTAGCTTTAATTGTGAATCCCTCCGGTCAAGAATCATAGAAACTAAATTGAATACATTTTAAAAAGGTTACATGTTAAACACTAGGAGAAATAATTCCTAAATACATTATTGCATACTTGAAGTCGTTCGTAGTTTATTGCTTTCTAATTTGCGTAATTAAGTCTCATAAGTAGTTTAGTTTATTAATTTCAGTATTTTTAATTCATTCAACTCGACATAATTTTCCGGTTAGATAATAAAGCTAAAGTTAATATTAGTACTCAAAATCTCTGAGGGATCGACTCGGACTCATATCCGACTATATTAAAATTGATAGGTGTGCTTGCCTCGTATCAAGTTTTTGGCGCCGTTGCCGGGGATTTTTGATATTAAGAACGCTAGTTGCTTTATTACTTTAACCATTTTTTTTTCTTTTCTTCTGTTTTCATTATTTATTTTTATTACTTAGAGCTGCAATTGATTTTTTTATTTCTTGCCTTTGTAGTGCATGACCCGCAGTAATTCGGAAGATTTGGTAGAACTCGATCCTGAAATTGAGAGAACTGTCCTTCAAAATTTGAGATCGCGACCAAGATAAGTTGTGGCGACCATAGACGACGAATCAATTGTTGAGATCAAGGAAGAAGGTAAAGAGGCCAACTCTCAATTCATCGAGCAAGAAGATCCACCATACATGGCTAATAACGGGAATGAAGCAAATCAGACCATGTCCGATTATTCAAGACCTACACTTATTGGAGCTGACTCCAGTATTTCAACGCCAACCGTCGCAGCTAATAATTTCCAAATTGCACCTAACATCATACAAATGGTGCAACAATATGTTCAGTTTGATGGTCTCCAAGACGAAGATCCTAATGCCCACATCTCTAGTTTTCTGGAGATTTGTGATACGTTTAAAATCAACGGAGCCACAGATGATGCCATTCGACTGCGACTATTCCCTTTCTCCTTGAGGGGAAGAGCAAAACAGTGGTTGAACTCCTTACCAAGAAATTCAATCACAACTTGGAATGAATTGGTAGAGAAATTTTTGGAAAAGTATTTTCCACCTACAAAGAACGCTAAACTTCGGAATGATATTTCGTGTTTTGCTCAATTGGAAGCGGAGACGCTTTATGACACATGGGAGCGGTTCAAGGACTTGCTCAGGAGGTGCCCACATCATGGCCTCCCACTATGGATGCAGATTCAGACCTTCTACAATGGTCTCAATCTATCCACTAGACAGATGATTGATGCATCCGCAGGAGGTACTTTGAACACTAAGACACCTGAACAAGCCCAAAATTTAATTGAAGGAATAGCAATGAACAACTATCAGTGGGAAAGCACTAGAGCCAAGCAAAAGGCCATGGGAATTTATGATGTGGACTTGACCACTGCTCTGGCAGCTAAGGTGGACTTGTTGAGTAAAAAGATTGATGCACTCTCTGTTAGCCCTCAACAAGTGCAATCAGATGTAAGTGATTTTGGTATGCAGGGGTATAGAGCACAAGAACAACTGGAACAGGTGGATTATCTAGGAAATCCACCTAAGCAACAAAATAACCCCTACAACAACACTTACAATCCAGGATGGAGGAATCACCCCAATTTCTCATGGGGAAATAAAAACCAAGGCCAGCAGAAGACCAACTTTGGCCCACCTGGGTTTCAACAACCATTCCCACCTCCTCTCCCTCAAGAAAAGAAGCCCAGTCTGGAAGAACTTCTTACAAAATATATTCAAGGCAATGAGGCTCGCTTATCCAATATTGAATCCTCGTTGAGGAATCAAGAGGCTTCTAATCGCAATCTTGAGAACCAAATTGGTCAACTTGCGAAGCTAATCTCTGAAAGACCACAGGGAACACTCCCAGGGAATACCGAGGTTAATCCCAGGGAACATGTTAATGCTGTGACTTTGAGAAGTGATAGAAAACTGCAAGTGGAGAAGAAGGATGGTGGGGAAGCAATTGAGAAAGAAGTGGAAGTCAACCGTAAGGAAGATGTAAAGCCACTAAAATCAAAAGAAAGTATGGAATCACCGAAAGTGAAGGAGTACAAGCCTCCCATCCCTTACCCACAGCGCCTTAAGCAAACTTACATAGATCCGAACAAGGAATTTGGTAAATTGCTTGATATTTTCAAACAATTACACATTAACTTACCTCTTGTTGATGTTATCTTGCAGATGCCAAAGTATGCAAAATTTCTAAAGGATCTTTTATTGAATAAGAGGAAGTTGGAGGAGCTTACAACTGTCACATTGAATGAGGAATGCTCGGCACTTCTCCAGAAAAAGCTGCCACAAAAATTAAATGATCCAGGGAGTTTCACTATTCCTTGTATGCTTGGCAATTTGTTAGTAGATAATGCTTTGGCAGACTTAGGAGCTAGTATAAATTTGATGCCGTATAAATTGTTTAAAAAGCTAGGGTTAGGAGAACCTAAACCAACGCGCATGAGTCTTCAATTAGCTGATAGGTCTATCACATGCCCTAAAGGCATCATAGAGGATGTTTTAGTGCAAGTAGACAAATTCATCTTTCCCGTGGATTTTGTTGTACTTGATATAGATGAAGATATTGAGGTGCCAATCATTTTAGGTCGACCCTTCCTAGCCACTGCTAGGGCTGTTTTTGATGTTAGTAAGCATAAGTTGATATTACGGGTCAGGGATGATGAATTAGTTTTTAAAACTCCAGAGGCAACAAACAAATTTCTTGACCCAGAGGACATAGGTCACAATGTTAATGCCACTAATGTTGTTATATCTACATGTGTGCAGGAAACGCTTGCCAAGGATTCCTCAAGTTATTGCTTGCAAAAGGGAGATGAAAATTTGGTGACCAACCCCAATTGTGTAGAAATGGTATCCCAAATAAAAGTTCATGAATCTATTGTGGACAAGAAGGGGATTGATCAACTCCATAAGTCAAAGGATCCTAGGTTAAAATCTTTCAAAGAGAAGCTACCATCTTTGGAACCAAAACTATCAAGAAATCATTTGGAACATGCTTTTGTGGTGAAAAGTTCAAAACTTCCAATGACAACCGCATCTAAGGTAAAAGCGGACAAGATAAGGAAGTTTCGGCTACATGAATTTGATAAGTGGCATGATAAGGAGAGAAACTATGGAAGTTATGCACCAATGAAATGGAATTGGCAAGGTCGATGGCCTAAAGGTAAATTTACGCTCGTATGGAGAGTTCGAAAGCGAGATACAGGAGGAGTCCTATCTCAAACTGAATGAAGAATCATGAGAAGACGTATCCCGTCGAGCTGAAGACGTATCCCGTCGAGCTATCGACGTTAACTAAAGCGCTTCTTGGGAGGCAACCCATGTCTAACTTTGCTCATATTTTAGTTTATTTAAATTTATTTATTTTTTTTTTCATTTATTTATTTATTTATTTTTCTCTTTGATCTAGTTTTGCTTTGTTTCTTTTATTTGTTTCAATTTTAATCATAGGCTTTTCCCTTTTTAGTTTCATTTTTTTTTTCTCTCTTTAGTTTTATTTGTCTTATTTTTCTAGTTTAAGTATTTTTATTTATTTATTTATTCTTTATTGATTTATTTATTTATTTATTTTAAGTTTCTTGTATTTTTAAATCCATGAATTTAGGTAAAAAAAAAAATTTTTTTTTTTACACGGGCGAGGGACACAGTCGTGTCCTAGCCCGTGTCCATCCAGACGTTCAAAAATGTCCACCCACAGAAAGTTACACAGGCAAGGGACACGGTCGTGTCCCAACCTGTGTGCACCCAGAATTTTCACCAGTGAACAGAAAGTTACACAGGCGTAGGACACGGTCGTGTCCCAGCCCGTGTGCGTCCAGACACCACTCGAGAACAGAAAGTTACACGGGCGTGGGACACGGTCGTGTCTCAGCCCGTATCCGTCCAGTTTCCATACATGAGCAGAGCAAGTCATACGGGCAGGGGACACGGTAGTGTTCCAGCCCGTGTGCATCCAGGTAAAACACGATGGCACAGAATGTTACACGGGCGTGGGACACGATCGTGTCCCAGCCCGTGGCGACCCAAATAACACGGTTTTCACACACGACCGGTTTATTTAAATTATACACCCTCTTACACTCTCACAATCACACATATCTCTCTTACATTTGCTCTCATTCTCCCTCTTCTCTCCACAATTCCTACATTCCGCACTTTGATCCAAGTAAGTTTTCCTCATTGAGTTTCCTCTCTCTTCCTCATGCTTAAGCAGTTTGGTTATTTGCATTTGTCCTTTTTGTGCGTATTGGTTTTTCTATTTAGCCTGCAAATTTTCTTTTGATTGTTCATCAACGCCATGCATCATTGCTTTGAGTTTCTTGATCTTACATGCATCATTGCTTTGAGGGTGGTGAAGAAGAGACTGATGAGGGTGGTGAAGACGAGGAGGCTGGAGGAAGTGATGAGGATGATGAGGATGGTGATGACGATGATGATGCAACCATAGCAGAGGCACCATTTGATGAAGATGATGCAGCGACGGATTCCGATCCCTTTTCTTAGTTCATTTTGTTTTCGTTGTTTTTAGTTGGCCAAGGCATGTGCAATCAGACATGTAATGACGATGGCTTCCTTGTTTTGAACTTCGTTACCTTGTTTTCGACTGGCTGGGAAGTATTAGTTTCTTTTCATTGCATATGTTTCCTTTTCCCTGTGCTGCTTTTTCTTGATGTTATGCTTTCTTAGTGGTACATTGGGGACAATGTACGTTTTTAAGTGTGGGGAAGGGATATATATGATTTTGTTACTGTTTAGGAAACCAATTATTCATATTTGACCCAATTAATTTTTAAGTTAACTTACAATAGGTGATTAACTGGTATTGAGCAACTATGTCATGTTGATCATTATTGACCTTATGATACTTTACTAGAATTGATTAGTCAAATTTTTGGAAGGCAATGTTACGAGTTATTTAGCTTAGGATTTTAAAACTTGAGATTGGAGCAACATCACTAGTTGAGAGTTAGTCATGGTTATTTTTAAATTTACTTTTGTGTATACCTTTTTCTTAGAAATTTTTAAGAGCCCTATAATTTTTAGCAAACAAACAAATGAAATTCTTCTTTTGAGAAACCCCTGAAATATCATAATGGTTGGAGGTCAAAAGTAATAATAAGTGAATGAAAAAAATTGGTAAGGATTCGTCTTGGTCCGTCAGAAGAGCGAGATTGAGCCCCAATGCCAATTCTAATGAAAAAAATTGATATGGATCGGCCTTGGTCCGTCAGAAGAGCAAGGTTCTTTCCTGCTATCAATATAAGAAATAAGTAGGTATGGATTGGTCTTGGTCCGTCAGAAGAGCGAGATTCTTTCCCGCTACCAACACAATTGTGCTTAAATCAGGTAAATTCAAAAGACCTCTCAACAAAAGCATGAACTAGGGGGATGATCAGAGGAAGAGTGGATGTAAAATGTGTTTGTTTTAGATTATGGTGCTTGGTGAGATGGAAGAGAGAATTGTATATATTTTAGTCGAATGGATAAAATTTTTATGACTCTTTCTCAGTTGGCGGATGTTAAATCTAATTTTTAGTTTAAGAATCCTTGGTTAAATGGCTTGGTTAAACTTTGATTTTCATAAATTAACTAGTGAATTCTAGTATTAAGTATTGTTGGAGCATTCGAATATGGTCAGATGAAATTGGTTAACTTTATTATTGCAAGTTAGTTGAGAATGATTTTCTTACCTTTCTTCGGGTCAAGTGTATTCTTTCACCGGTTTCCTAAAACAGTGATAAATTTTGTTTAGTGTTTCTTGTCCTGAAAGTTTTGTTTTGATTTATTTGCTTGAGGACAAACAAATGCTCAAGTGTGGGGAAATTTGATAACTCTAATTTTAAACATATTTTATATGGTGATTTTATAGCATTTCCCTCACATTTTTTGTTTTCTTTAAAGAAAATGATACTTAATTGAGTAAAATGTTGATTTCAGGGTTTAAACACGTTCTAGGCTCGAAAACGAAGAAAACGAATCAAGTTTCACTCAATTCCGAGTTCAAACGAAGAGGTTATGAAGTTTTGAAGTTGTGCAGAAATTTTGCCTTAATGCAGAAAGTTACACGACCTGGGGACACGGCCGTGTCCCAGGCCGTGTCTGGTGACGAAAATAAAATCCATGTAATACACATATATAAGGAGGTCTTAGGGTTTAAAAGAGAGGGAGACATTACAGAAACAGAGAGACACAAGAGACAAGAAGAGACTTAAAGAGAAACAACATCAAGAAGCGATAACGACATCGATTTCAAGATTAGAGATTGTTCATCAAATCAAGAGGGGTTTTCATTCTTTATTTTATATTTTTGATGAAACTCGTTTTTAGATTCATTATGATAGCTTAGAATTCAAGTATTTAGGATTATGGAACCTAGAGTTTCATGTGATTCTTGGATTGAATTATAATTTCAAGAAAGTTTCTATCTCTTCTTGATTCAATTATGTCGTTAATTATTGATTGATAATTCTAGAGTATCAATACATGATATTATGCATGTTGATTGAGAAATTGCATGTGTAATTAGATCTTAGCATAATTGAAGAGAATTACATGTATACTTAGAGATAAGATACATGTTTCTTCCGGAAAGTTGATTGTTTGTATGGGAATTCATTATACATTAATGCAATTCTAAGTTATATTACTAAGTGAAGAGATTCCGGTAAATAATTTAGGATTAGGGTTAATATGCTTGAGAAAGATATTAGCTTTAATTGTGAATCCCTCCGGTCAAGAATCATAGAAACTAAATTGAATACATTTTAAAAAGGTTACATGTTAAACACTAGGGGAAATAATTCCTAAATATATTATTGCATACTTGAAGTCGTTCGTAGTTTATTGCTTTCTAATTTGCGTAATTAAGTCTCATAAGTAGTTTAGTTTATTAATTTCAGTATTTTTAATTCATTCAACTCGACATAATTTTCCGGTTAGATAATAAAGCTAAAGTTAATATTAGTACTCAAAATCTCTGAGGGATCGACTCGGACTCATATCCGACTATATTAAAATTGATAGGTGCGCTTGCCTCGTATCAGGTATTCTACACTAGGTTACATAAGACATACCAAAAGGGGTAAAAGAGACAAAGAATATTCAGTATGGAAAAGAAAGAATCATTCTAAAATATTGTGTCAGAAGACACGTGTTGCTTGAAGGCTGGACATTAGGAATATGATATAACGTAGGCAAAAATAAGAATACGTTACAATCAGGGGCCGACCTGATTTGGATCAGGTCAAGAGCCATTCAACCTAGCAAAAAGGTCAACTGTCTTAAAGTGAAATGCCAGTAGATCAAGTTGAGAGCTTGGCTCGGTTGGTTTTAGGCTGTCTTCTGGATTAGGACTTCGCCATTGGGTAGGGGCATGTTGAACATACAAGAGGATCTGGCAGATAGGTCGACTAGGGGTTGAATTAGGATAGGAGTCCTCGTCTCGACTATGGATGAGCCCTTAGAGTCCTCATGCTCGACTTCTTGTAATCGTCCTAGGGGGTTGATTCTTATCATCTACATGGGAGTCGAAAAGATTTGTCCTCAAATCTAAAGCGATTTCTATTCATTCTTTTAGGGCACTCGTAAGGTGTTCTTTTATTGATTGATGGGGAATCAAATCGAGCATATTAAAGGTAGAAGAGACACCATAATCATCAGGTAACTTGGTCTGGTAGGCATTGTAGTTGATCTTCTCAAGACCTTGAATGGGACATCAGCTCAAGGTGATAGTTTGCTTTGTCTTAAGTGTGGGAATCACTCTCGGCTAAGGTGATAGCTGAACAGAGCTTTAAAGAGATCGAGGAAAAGCTTACCTTAGCACCTATCCTATCACTACCAAATTTTGACAAGCCCTTTAAATTAAAATGTAATAGGAATCAACCCCTTGGGCCGATCACACGAAGCCAAGGTCAAGGACTGTAAGGGCTCGCACGGAGAATACTGACTCCAAGCCATAGCTAAAACGAGGACTCCTATCCCGATCCTACCCCTAGCCGACTTGTCTGCCAGATCTTCATGTGTGTTCAACATGCCCCTGCCCAACAGCAAAGTACTAATCTAGAAGACAGCTTAGAACCAGCTGAGTCGAGCTCCCGACTTGATCCACTAAAGTCTACCTTCAAGACAACTGACCTTTTTGTTAGGTTGAATGGCTTCCGACCTGATCTCAATCAGGTCAGCCCCTGACTGTAATGCATTCCTGTTTCTGCCTACATTGTATCATATTCTTAATGGCAGCCTCCAAGCAACACGTGTCTTCTGATACAACATTCTAAAATGATTATTTCTTTTCCATGTTAAATATTATTTGTCTCTTTTACCCCTTTTAGTATGTCTTATGTAACCTAATGTAGAATACCCTTTTTGTCTTTTCATACATGTAAAGCAACCCTAGTGGACTGGTATATAAACCCCTACTTTCTTGCATATGGAATCATCCAACTTTCAATACAGAATTATTCACTTGAGCAACCTTAGTGTTCTTGTTATCATTCAACTTTTACCTATTCCCTTTAGTAAGGAGTAGTGGCGAGTGACCCTTTAATTCAAACCGATGTGTCATATCCAGCGGATTGTTGGCCGAGTAGGATTGGGTGGTGTATCATATCCATTTAGTAGCTGCCTAAACTTTGCTAGCTTTTTATTTATTCTTTTCAATTCACTTCGTTGTAATGCCTCTCCGTATGTCCGACCCTAGAGACGCATCATACTGACCTGCTAAGCTTTCGTCAGGTTTGTCCTGCTTTCCTCGGCTCGGCTTAAATAGGTCAACATGGTACAGGGGCTCGAGAGAATGTTGGCCCAAGTCGGGTTGAAACATTTCTCCTCTGCTTTTTAACCCTCTATGCTATCTTGATCGCCCCTTTTAAGGTACAAAACCTTTACACTTCTACAATGTTGCGAATCTCAAATCTGAGTCTAGAAATAAACCTTGATACGATACAAGCTTCTGGTTTTCCACGTTGTCTCTAATCATAAGCATCTGGAACTCTCTGACATACTCATCAATAGACCAACTTTCTTGGCGAAGCTCTAGTAACTTTGTAAACTTATCTTGTAGGTGCATCTCGGGCACAAATCTGCCTCTTAATAACCTTTTCGTCTCCCCAAGTTTTAACACCTCGTCTTTTATCCCTTGCTCTGGCTACATTCAAATTTTTCCACCACATTATGGCATACTTAGTGAACTCTAGTGCAGCGAGTTAGACTTTGACAGCATCTATATACCCATAACAATCAAACACCTTCTTGACTTTCTCTTCCCACTATGAGTATTCATCGGCATCTCTACTTCCATTAAAGGGCAGAATTTGAACCTTAACATTATCTAGTCCTCGAGGAGCTCGGCATCCTTGTCCATATGCTTGGTAATAGTTAGCTTTTTCTTCTTCTTCCCTAAACTCTTCAACATCCAACTCCTTATCATCCTCCTCAATCTCTTCTAACTCCAATCTTTGTCTAGTAACTCCTCTAACTCAAAGGGGTCGAACTAGGTGATGAGCTCAACCAGCTTGGCTATAACCCATTTCTTAAATATTTTTAGGTAGATTTTACGGTGGCATACCCTAGGTGATAGGAATTAGCTTCTGACCATATCCAAGCTGAATCTTTTCAATGATTGCCGAAGGCGAGCTACAGCGAGAAGGACGAAAGGAAGGAAAATAAACACTTAACATCAACTCTATTATCAACCAAAGTGCTAAGAAACCGTAAGGCCAAGGATACGAGAGCAATGAACCACTCGGTACAGCACCAAGAGACTTATGCCGACTGAATCTAGAATGAGCAATTGTGGGTCATCCTCTTTGGTGTCTCAGCAATTGCAAGAGTTCAAGGACTCCTTCTTGAACTCATACATCAAATTGCCGACCCATCCGATTCGGATACTATTGCTCCCAAGACATGTCGAGTGATTACATGTTGACTTTTGTAAAACGCACAGTTTTATATTTTCGTATACGTTTTCCCTTTTTTTTTTTGTAGGCTCAATTCTTTTGGGTTTAAGGCTTTGTACGTTATTTATAGTTTTACCACTAGGGTTTAGGACTTGCTATAAATAGCTACATTTATACCAACATACGAAAGATAGATAGATAGATATACAGAGATATATACAGAGAGTGAAACTTTCCTCTTTCAAGCAAGGCTATACTTGAGTTAGCATTTGTTAGATTATCGAGTGTTGATTAGACTCTTTAATCATCCCCATGTTCTTATCAATCTTATTCTCAAATTGTGGTGAACCCCTTCATTTGATACCCCGAGCAACATTTAGTGTTTGTGAGTCGTATCAAACTCTATTTCAAGCTCAAACCCTTGATTATGTTTGTGTCTTCGTGAGTTATATCCATTCACATTCACCATCAAAGATTTGATCCCTTATTATGTTGGTATTAGAGCTTTAGAGAGATACGTATGATAGTGTTCTTCAAAGTTTGGTTCTAGTTGCTATGGAAGTATTTGTTGGTTGTAGGTAGCTGTAGAAATCGAGTAGTAATCGTTTCTGGGTTGCTGCAGTTTTATTGTAAAACATGTTTGTTCAATTTTCTGGTAAATTACTATACGAATAAGAATGTCAGAGGATAGTGTCAACAAAACTGGAGACAGTCCTCGTGAAAACTTGAGGTAACGTGTTGACAAGATCGGATATCATACTCAAAACCTCACTGACTCTATCCAAGAACTCATTGGATTAGTCAAGGGCCGTAGATAAGATGGCTAAGAGGAAAGAAGGGAGAAAACACCCATAAGTAGAAGTAATTCTAATGAACTTGATCATGATGACCGACAGTGGAGAAGAGCTGGCAAACCGAGAAGAAGAGAAAACCATCCAATGCCGAGAGGAAGAAATGATAGGAGTGTTGACTTCGAAACAAATCAAGAAGCTTGGAGAAGAAAGCCAAGGTCAAGAAGGAACATGGTTGACAAGAGTTCTAACAGAAGTGGCTGAACTGAGGAGAATCAACTAGCTCGGAATGTAAGGGATGAACCCTGAACACTTAGCCAAGGACTTGACAATATAAAGCTTAAGTTGCCGATCTTCTGTGGAAGTAACCGACTTAAAGAGTTCCTTAACTGGGTTCCCCGAGTCGAGAAATTGTTTAAGTGCTACAAGTGTGATGATCGAACAAAGGTTAAGATGGCTTTACTATTCCTTGTTGAATACGAGTCTTTGGTCGGATAAGCTAGTTACCAAACGAGATGCTGAAGGAGAGGAGCCGATTAGAACTTAAAGGCTCATGAAATGATTGATGAATCAACACTTTGTGTCGACTTATTTTAAGCAAGAGATGCTCCATGCTTTCCAGCACTTAAGACAAGGTCAAAATACTATTAAAGAGTATTTGCAAGAGTTTAAGACCTTAATGACGAGATGTGAAATTACTGAGCCATAGGACCGCACTATTTCTAGATTCCTGAGTGAACTCTGAGACAACATTACTGACATAGTTAAATTACAGCCATTTAACTCTCTAGATGAGCTAATTAATTTGGCATTAAGAGTGGAGAGGCAGAGGAGAAGAAGGCTTCAAAGGCTAAGTAGTGAACCTCAACAAGGCAGCCTTGAGCTTGAGAGGTATGTCAAGAGAAGGTAGGAAAAGAAGATGGAGAAAGGAGAGCCTAGCCGACTAACCCATGCTAAGAAAAAGATTGCCGAGAAAGAGAAGACACCTGATAACAAAGCCTGAGAAGTGAAGTGCTTCAAGTGCTTAGGCTACGGACACATTGCGTCCCAATGCTCGAATAAAAGGGTCATGGTCTTAAAGGGTGAAGGGCCCGACACTCAAATCGAGAGTCAACGTGACAAGAGCTCAAACGACCAGTTAATAGAAGAAGATGTCTATCCCGAAGACCTCAATAAACTCTTAGTTATGGCAACACGAGCTAACCTGAAGGCAGATCCTAGACAAAGGGAAAATTTATTTCACATGCAGTGCTTAGTGAATGAGAAGACCTATTCCCTGATTATTGACGAAGGTAGTTACACCAACATCATTTCTGCCAAGTTAATAGAAAAGAAGAAATTGTCAACCTACCCATACCCCCGACCTTATGGACTGAAATGGTTTGGTGACAAAGGTATGGTCCATGTGTATAAAAGAGCATGGATCGCATTCAAGGTAAGGCAGTATGAGGATAGGATTGACTTTGACGTAGTGCCTATGAATGTCGTGAACCTACTTTTCGATCAACCATGGGAGTTTGATTGAAAAATGATCCATGATGGATTCCTCAACACTTACACTATTTGGAAGTATGGAAAGAGCTATCTCTTAACCCCAATGAGCATTGAGGAAATCTAGAGACATTGGCCACCCACGGTACAACAAAAAGGGAGAAGGAGCTTATTCGGCATCCCGGCCCGAGCTCAACACTTAATGTCGAGGATAACTTCCATTTAAACCCGTGGTAATGATGGGAATCAACCTTCGACCATATCCAAGCCAAGGCCTTTCAATGATTACCGAAGGCAAGCTGTAGCCGAAAGGCTGAGGGGAAGGAAAATAAACACTTGGCATCAGCTCTATCATCAACCGAAGTGTTGAGAAACTGCAAGGCCGAGTACGCGAGAGCGAAAAACTACTCGGCATGGCACCAACAAACTTATGCCGACTGAATCTAGAACTTGGCAATTGTGGGTTGACCTTTTTAGTGTCTCAGCCAAGCTACGCGAGAGTTCAAGGACTCCTTCCCAAACCCGTACATCAAATTGCCAACTTCGTCTACTTCGGATACTACTATTCCCAAGACATGCCGAGTAACTGCATGCTGACTTCTGTAAAACACACAGTTTTGTATTCTTGTATATGTTTTCCCTTATTTTATTTGTGGGCCCAATTCTTTAAGGTTTAAGGCCTTATATGTTATTTACAGTTTTGCCATTAAGGTTTAAGACTTGCTATAAATAGCAACATTTATACTAACATATGGGAGATAGACAGACAGATATATAGAGATATATATAGAGAGTAAAACTTTCCTCTTTCAAGTAAGGCTATACTTAAGTTAACATTTGCTGGATTATCGAGTGTTGATTAGATTTTTTAATCATGCCCGCGTTCCTATCAATCTTGTTCTCAGATTGTGGTGAGCCCCTTCATTTGAACTGATTAGTGAGTTGCATATAACTTTCATTTGAAACCCTGAGCAACATTTAGTATTCGTGAGTCATATCGAACTATATTTTGAGCTCAAACCCTTGATTGTATTTGTGTCTTGGTGAGTTATATCTATTCACATTGACCATCAAAAGCCTTCCTGTCTCTCGTACCCATTTTCTTTTTAATACCCATTCCTGTCGTTTAAGATCCGCTGCCATTTCTTTCTAGATCAATCCTTTGATTCCCTATCATCTTAGTATCGGAGATTTGATCCCTTATCACTATGGTTGTTACTTGTTAACTTGCATCGCTGTAACTAGACTCTCAACAAGGTTTATGAGTCTATTGAGTTTGTCGTCAACGGATCCTAGGGTATTACTACCATTGACTACGACTACGACCAGGTTAAGCACTACTACTTTGATCACCAATAACACCCTGAACACTCGAATTTGACATAGTATAATACTTCCCATACAGATTGACAATTTACTAACAACTTTAATACCCAATAGTCACTTAAATAGAATAGGAATAAACTTGCTCTGTTTTTGTAATGAAAAATAGAGTAATTATGGAACCATACTTACTATCACACAAATATACTGTAGTAGCTATGGAAAGGATACAATAGCCACTAACAATAAAGTAAACCAAAACTTTACTGCAACTTCACACACTCCCTTTCGGAATCGTGCTCTGATACTAGCAAAGTTAATGCATCTCTGAGGTTGTACACACGAAAAGGTACCACAACAAGCAAGAATAAGGAAATAAAATGGCGGTTTAGCAAATCTGTAAGCTATCTAGCTAGATATGATGCACCAACAAGATCCTTCATAGCCTACAATTCGCCAATTATAATGTACCAATCCGAACTAAAGGGTTACTCGCTACAACTCCTTACTAAAGGGAATTGGTAAGAGTTAAAGAGTAATGAGAACACTACGGTTACTCAAAGGATGCTTGAATAATTTGATATTGATGAATCTATGTACGTACAAGCAAGTGGGGGTTTATATACCCATCTACTAAGGTTACCTTACATGTATGAAAAGACAAAAAGGGTATCCTTACAATTAGGTTATATAAAACATACCAAAAGGGGGTAAAAAGACAAAATATTCAGTACGGAAAAAGAAAGAATCACTCTGGAATGTTATGTCAGAAGACATGTGTTGCTTAGTGGTTGGATATTAGAAATATGATACAAAGTAAGCGAAAGCAAAAAAGCATCACAGTTAGTGGCCGACTTGATTTGGAACAAGTTGAAGACCAATTTTTTTCTTCTAAAGAGAAGTTAGCTTAATTCGGGGTCAGATGACTATGGTCAGATCGGAAGCTCACCTCAGCTATTCTTAGGCTGTCTTTTAGGATAAAGCATCGCTGCTGGACAAGGGCAAATCTGACATAAGTAAGGATATGATAGTCAGGTTTGCAAGAGACTAACTTAGGATAGGAATTCCCATCTCGGCTATGGATTAGAGCTAGTATTCTCCGAGTGAGTCCTTAGAGTTCTTTAGCTCAGCTCCACATGATCGATCCAAGGGGTCAATTCCTATCAAGTGTCTCCATTACACAAGCCTAGGTTTGGTCGTAAGTTATTGAAATGTGCACTAAACTCTTTAACCTAAATTAGAGCGGGTGAAATTTCTCTAATCTCATGATAGAACAGACAACTTCGTACGATGGCATTTGCTTGTACATGTATTGCATCTAATTAATTTGGTTGATAACCCTGTTTATGTTTGATGTATAGTGTTAAGTTTCCGTCCTAAATTATTGAGCGGTTGGTTACTCACATCTCTTTAGATGTTATTGCAAGTGCTAGCTAAGAAACGGTCATATTACTACCCTGAAGCTAACAATTATTGGAACTTAAGAATTGAGGAAACAAAACTGAGGATTAATTATACTCTCAAGTTTGGATTTTATCTTTAAAGCTTTCAATATCAATTTATGTATTACTTAAATAGATTAAGATTAAGCTACTAAATCTTGTAAATCTACTCGAGTTATTTTAGTATAAATATATATTTTTAATAATTTCATAGGTAAATAACATGTTTAATTTATAAATTGTTTACTTCAAAACAAGTTAATCGTAGACACCTTGTGTAAATCAGGTTTAAGATAGCGACTGTAAAGTCAACCTCTATCCTAAAATGGTTTGTACAGCAAAACTATTACGATGTACCGCTTTAGAGCATAACACTATGTAAATATATACATATATGAATACATAATTTTTTTTTCATACAAATATAATTTTCTCTTATACACATTATATTATCCAATACATGATACATTTTGCTAGTGTTTTTTATTAGATATAACATAAGTGTAATATACCTTAATGATTTGATCTAGTTGGTCAAATACCCTAACCTAAGCCTACCCTTAACCTACTAAGATATTTTAGTCTAAATAGTCCCATATGATTCTACCTAATTGGAGACAAATCTTCCCACTTTTCCCTAAAATTGAAGCCAACCATACATGTTTCGTACATGCCATGTTTTGAATTTTGACTAAGCACAAGAAGGAAAAAGAAAATCAAAACAAAACCTTATCTTTTCTCTCTCCTTACGCTATGTTTGGAAAGAGGAATGGAATTAGGAGATGAGAAAAATGGGAGGAAAGAAAATAAAAAGAAAAAGTATAAATCCTCTTGTTTGGTTAAGGAATGAAAGAAAGTGAGAGGAAAGTTTATAATATAAATTTTTTATTTTGTTAAAATATCTAATGAACCCTTAATTCTTAAAAATATAAATTCATGTTAAGGGAAAATTTGTCATTTTAAAAGAATTCTCTCCTTTTCTCTCCAAATGGGAGAGAAATGATTTTGGTGAGCCCAAAAGAAAGTTTTCCTCCTGAAATCCATCCTCTCCCCCTTTCCTTCCTTTTCCAAACAAGGGGGAAAAAAACTTTCCCTTCAAATTCCTACCCTTGCCTTTCTTTCCCTTAATCCAAACACAGTGTTAGCATCAGTTTATGGTAACAAACACAAAATATCTTTTTTCAACTTTTCCTACATTTAAGCACTCCACCCCCCTCACTTTCTCTCCCATTTTCTAAATCGACACCCTCTTCCCATGTTTTCTCATATTCCCTTCTTTCTCTAAATTATTTTTCCAAAAACCCATCATAAATATGTTCTAAAATATTTCAAACTACATTCTTAACTAATTATCAAGCTAGCTAAGTAGACTTTGAGGAAGTTGAAAGGGCACTACCGAAGAAGCCATTAAGCCACCATTTTCAAGCCCCTTCATAAGAAGTAAATTAGTCATATTCTTTCAACTTCTTTTCACATGTTTCTTTTTGTCTTTCTTATAATCCAAACATTTTATGTATTTTTTTTTCCTCTTCCTTCATAGCATTTAAAAGAAGATACGTATATGTAAAGTTAATTTTTATAATTTAAAGCTTTTGCATAAATGGATATTTCATTATACATATAATGTGTATATATATATATAGATAGATATATAGATAGATAGATACACACACCTTATGAATGATGTATTTCCTTAGAAATTCAACAAAAACTTGTTTAATATATATGTATGGGATGAAACATATGTGTAGTGGACCCCTAGACATATTTTGATGTTCTACAAAAATAATAATATGTAAGGAAGTGTGTGTGTGTGTATATATATGTATATATTTCAAGAACTAAGAATGAACATATACATAAATATATATATGTACATGTACAATAGATGGAAGTTTGTAACAATTTTTACTAAGCATATTTTTATTTTTCTTAACTTAAAATGTCAACAAATAAAAATTTATATATGTATATATATTTTTCGTATGAATTTCGAAAATAAGATATAAATATATATATACATGTATATGGGCAGAAGCTATAGAAATGTGATCTTAAAATGTTTCTCCTTAGTTAGTCAATTTTATAAAAATATTAATATAATATGCAATGAAATTATACTATAACTAATAAAACATATAAAACCAACAAATTGGGAAAAATTACAAGAAAATTCCTTCAAAGCAAACCCACAGTCAACCTTCAAAATATGAATCCAAATTTTATTTTCTCATAAAGTGATAATTAGAAATTAGTTTAGGATAATTGCAATAAGATTAATTAGAATAATGAGCAAATTATGGCTTAAATGGATTAATTTATGCAAATAGGATAAAATAAACTTAGAAGCCCATGATAAGGCCCATGACTAGATCTGCTCCAAGGGAAATGTACATAAAAATTTGGTTTAATTAAAACATGAGAAAAAATTTATAAATCAATTAGGCTCATAGGTTATAAAATTGAAAGAATAGAAGAAAAGGTTGATTTGTGAGACCTCGGTCTTCGACCAACTATCGAGGACTCAAAGTGGTGGCACATTCCAAATAAATATAGAACTTAGATAATATGACTTGTGAAGTGATGAAATAAAGTGATTATAAGCAACATGAGTTATAAGTATAATTATGTGAAATAATCATAATTACCTGGAATTGGTAAATTTAGGGTATCCAAAAAAAGTTCTTTGAATTGGACAATATTCTAATATAAGGTCCCAAAAGTTAAAAGAAACGCTTTGGTAAAATTTATTTTGTAAAAGTAAGTCAACAAAATAATTAAGTTTATAAAATCGCATTTTTATTGGTAGTGAAATATTTATGTCATATATCAAAATGCCTTAAAAATAAATTTACCTAACTTATTATAATAATTATTTAGAGTCAATTGAGAGTAAAATAGCTAATATAAGCATCCCATATACAACTGTATACCTGAAATAAGAAAAATAACTATATATTACATAATATACCTAAGGTTATGTTATGATTAAGTTAAACAAATTCAATTTATGCATGGGACAATTATAAAACTCTCTTAAACTAGGAACGAGGCATGGTGCAAAGTGGTATAAGGATGGTAATACATTTACAAATAGTTGGGTGATAAAAACAATGAAAAAATAAGAGGAAAAGGAGATTTTTAGCTTTGGAGATTTCACTAACTAAAGAAAAAGCTCCATAAAATCGCCAAACTAAATCTAGAAATTTGTTTACACAATTTAGGATATGGGAAAAATGTTGGAAGGCTTTGAAAGTATTAATAAAGGATTTTACAAAAAAATAAAATAAAAAAAGAGAAGAAAAAGGGTAAATTTGGTGAAATTACAAGTTCTCTAGGCTAAAGGCTACCTAGAAGCACCTATAAATAGAGGAGGTGGTGCCAACCTTAGCGGACACATCCCCACCCCCCAAACGATGGTTAGAGTTGTATGTAGCGATAAGTTTCGGTTTTTCTCAATTTTGATTCTATTTTTCTAAAAATTATGATTTTTGGTTTCCCTAAGTAATTTTTCGCATAGAATCCAAAAATGCAACTATATTTCTCAAATTCCAACTCAAAATATGTGTTCCTTAAGAAACTAAGCTAAAAATGAACTTTTATTCCAATTTTCAAAAGCTTAAATGATGTTGTTTTGATCTCAAAATTTATGTACAAACATTTCAACATATCTACTTTGATTCCATGAAAATAGCTTTCAAAAATTCGAAAGTTGAATTTTAGGGTTTTTTTTTTCTATTTAGCATGCATGTAGTTGAACTTTCCTAAAACAACTGTTTGATTAAGTCTTCAAATGCTAGTTTATTGCTATATTTGAGGTTTGAAGTGTTGGGTTAGAGTGTTGAAGTGAGGAAGCAAGGGTGTATATATCACAACTCAAACAATATCATTGCCATGGTAAATTGCTATGTACCCTACAAAGATCTACAATCAACCCCCTTGTTAATCACAGGCCTTCTATTTAACACACAAAGCTCTTTCCACTCTATATTACCCTTAGTCATGTAAGCTAATAATATCAAGTATATTAACTAAAATTACTAATTAATTATGTAAATTACTCAAAATAAAGCATGGAACATAGTGTTTCACAAAGAAAAATATTACAGTACATACTAAATCCATATAAGTCTATCTAACTACAAAATTATGCTAAACAAAAGAAATAAACAATTTTTGGCCATTACTATATGTAAACATCACATTTTTGCCCCTTCTTTTATTTTTCAAAATCTTTTAAAATAGATTAAAGGGTCATAAATTAGGAAAAAATACAAAAAAAAATAGAAAATTAAAGAAAAGCCCAAAAAAGTATAAATAATAAAAATTTTAGAAAAAAATAAGAAATTTTATAAAAATAAAAAAAATAGGAAAAAGCATAAAAAATAAAAAATTTAGAAAAAATACAAAAAAGGGAAAAAATTTTAAAAATAGAAAAAATCACAAAGAATTGAAAAATTTGAAGATTTAAGGAATTTAGAAAATAATAATTTTTAGATAGTTTAAATAGAATAGATTTTTTAAATAGAATAGATTTTTTAATAAGGAGAGGACCGTTAAGTCTGAGATTAGATTTTAATCTAACCTAGCCCAATTGCACATATGGATAAGGCATAGGCCAACGATATAATGAATAAGCATTTGGACTTAAATTGGGTTTGGCTTAGAGGTTAGGGGTTCAAATCTCATTCGAGGCATAAAAATGCCTTTTATCCTTTTCTTTTTTACACTCTACATACTACCACATGTCAGGGCATCACTAGGCCACGTATTACACTACGTGTTTGATTGTAACACATGGCATCTTGTGATTGACTTTAATAACAAATTTTCTTTCCCCCTTTTTCTTCTCCCCTTTCCTTTTTCTTTCCCTCACTTTCTCATTTAAAAAAAGAAAGAAAAGAAAAAGAAAAACAACCACAAAACACATAGACACTCTCGGTCCACTTTCTCTCTCTCATTAGATCTGCACTCTCTCTCCAGTGTCTCTCTCTCAATTGATTCTCTCTCTACCCTTTCTCTCTCTCACTGAACCAGACATACATACACACACTCTTGGCCTCTTCTCTCTTTTGAACAGATACGATCATCGATATACAATCACATATGAACATTAGAATCACTTGTAAACGCTCTCTCTCTCTCTCTCTTATGATCATTTTCTCTCTCTAGAATTCAAAGCTCAAAAGCTAATCTTGAAAAAAAAAAATGACCATCTAATGAGCTTACCCAACTTGAGAGCTTTCCATTCCACACCCTTTCAACCTCCATTGTGGCTTCTACTGTTCGCTATCATCAAGCCTTGAACACACTCAAACCACCACCCTCTACTTTGACAACCACTACCAACAGCTAAGTTAGGCTGTAGCACTTGGCCTACGTTTAGGTCATTAAAATAGCTAGAACCATGCCCTGCCGCAACTGCTATCACGAACCAACCTAAGTCCGCAACCTGACCCTACTCCAACCCAACTGACCTAACTCGTGAACTCTAAGTTTGACCCGTGTGTGTGGCTCCAATTTGGTCAGAAGCCTTTACTACTCAAGCTTTGGTTTTGTTCGTTTTAGTTAATTTGTTTTTTTTTTTACTCATTTCATTTTGAATGTAAATGTAATAAAAAAAAAAGAAAGAAGAAAAAAGGAATAAAAGAAAAACAAGCAAACAAAAAGAAAAAAATAAAAAGAATTGTTTACTCGTTTAGTATAGTAAAAATAGATAAAATAAAAAAATATATATAAATAAATAAGATAATATAAGAAAAATAATAATAATAATAATAATAATAATAATAATAATAAATAGGTTAGTGAATAAACATCCATCTTATCACTTAGAAAAACGTTTTTTTTTTTTCCAAATAAGCAAAATAAATCAATCCATATTCAAAGTTAAGGCACTTTAGAATTTTCCAAAAAATAAAATCTCCAATTTAGGACTTTTTTTAGAAATTTTCTTAAACAAACCAAATTAGATTAAAAATATAAATCCAGCGTATTTTCAAATTAAAACAAACTCAACCCACTAAAGTTTTACAAAAAGAACTACATATATCTAATCTCGAATAACAGGTACGTAACGTAGGCACCTATAAGGCGACGGTAAAAAAAAAAAACCTAATTTTCCTTTTTTTGTTTNGAAAACGAAAGGAATAAAAGAAAAACAAGAAAAAAGGAAAAAAAAAAGAAAAAAGAAAAAGAATAGGTTTTTTTTTTAGTATAGTGGAAATAGATAAAAAAAAGGATAATATAAAATAATGAAAATAAATAGGTTAGTGAATAAACAATTGTCTTATCACTTAGAAAAACGTTTTTTTTTTTTCCAAATAAGCAAAATAAATCAATCCATATTCAAAGTTAAGGCACTTTAGAATTTTCCAAAAAATAAAATCTCCAATTTAGGACTTTTTTTAGAAATTTTCTTAAACAAACCAAATTAGATTAAAAATATAAATCCAGCGTATTTTCAAATTAAAACAAACTCAACCCACTAAAGTTTTACAAAAAGAACTACATATATCTAATCTCGAATAACAGGTACGTAACGTAGGCACCTATAAGGCGACGGTAAAAAAAAAAAACCTAATTTTCCTTTTTTTGTTTAGATTATATAAGTTATCCAATTTAGGTAAATAATTGAGTTTTGTTTTATAAAATTGAAAAGTGATTTTTTAAGTTAAGGTTAAAATTGGAAAGTTTATAATACCCATAAGGGTTTAAAGATCATAACCCCCAGATCCAGATCTAGATCTAGATCTTTAGTTTCTAAAACCATTTTTTATAAAATTGGTTTAATCGATATACAAGTAGTTAAATTATAATCAATCCACCCAATTAGTTATAACTAAACTTTTTTTTCCCGACTCTCGTCGGGTAATGACTCTAATATATTTTCAAAATAAAAACCAATTTTTCTTTAAACCCTTGTCAAGGGTTAGTATTAAACGGGTTAAGTTTAATACTAATTGGTTTAGAGAAATTTAATTTACAAAAAATCGAGTGCAAAAAACCTAGGCTTGATAGCTTGGCAACTCCATCAGGGACCTCAAGAAGGCTAACCACTTAAATACTTTCCAAATTAAATTTTCTTTTAAAAATACTATTGCCATTTATTTATTTGTTTATTCATTTATTTAATTGTATATTTATTTATTTATTTATTTTTGTTATTAACTTCGTGTATATATTTTGCTTTGATTATTGTATTTACTTTGCATATCACATGCATTAGGACATGGGGGGGCAAGTTAGTCATTTGTTGCATCAAAGATGCAAGGTAGGTACGGCCAAGCCATCTTAGGAACCTAGGAGGGAGGTTATTGTATAAGCTCTAGGTGCTGTGGTATAACCACTGCTCAGAGTTGATTAGGCCACCCTACTTAAGTTCATTATGACCAATGAAAGTGTTTTCTAAAAATAAGTGAGGTCATAAAAGCTTACTTAAGGACCTTTTAGAACTTACCCTAATTGTATATACTCCCCTTCAAGCTTAAGTTAATATACTACCCTTAAGAATTGTAACCCTACCAATCGATTAAGAGTTTTAATGCAATCAAGTTTTTGAAAATTATAAAAAGGTTACAACTTAAGGAGTAATGCATTAACCCAAATGATCTTAACATTCGCATATTTCCATATGCTTTCTTTTGTTGCATTGATGACTGATTCTTGTTCAAAATTATGTAAACTTAGAATGGCAAACGACCAAGCAAATAATCAAGGGAATGATAGGCCACAAGACATCTCTAAGATTCATGAATAGATGCTGAGAGATGAGATCGCTTACTTAAAGGAAAAGCTTGAATGTTCTGAAGCTCATAACTGGGCCTTAAGGTCCCTTTTGGCACAGGTTATTATGGATACCTATGAGATGATAAAGGACCTTAAGACTCATATACAAGACTTGATATAAGGTTGTTCCAAATTCACATCTAAAGAACCTAGAATAAACATCAAGTTTTAGAATAAATGTTAGGTTCTCTACCTTTTTTTTTTTTTTTTTTTGTATTCTAATCTTTAGAAAAATAATAAAGTTCTCTTTAGTTCATTGTTCTTCATTCCTTAGCATTCCTGTCTTTATGAATAGTTCTTCAATAAATATCATTGTTCTTCATTATTTAGCATTCCTGTCTTTGTGAATAGTTCTTCAATAAATATTTATCTAACCATTATTCCTTCTCATTTAGGGAGATGTAAATAAAATCCATAGTCATGTAAATTGGAACCGTAAAAATCACCATCCTTATTTGTAAATATTTTTCTTGTTTTCTGTAAAATAAAACTTTATCTTTCTCTCTCTCTCTCTCAAAAAAAGAAAAAGATAACAAAAGTTGAAAAATAAAAATGAAAAGAAAGGTTACTAACAACTATAAATCCTTATGGGCTTAAGGAGCTAGGCTAAACTTAAGCCTTTGTCCCACTCAAGTAACCAACCCAAATACTTGGTTTCCAACCCACATGAGGCCCCTCAACCTATTAAGGAAGGTAATATGAGCCCTTCGACCCACTTAACCCAAACACTACTCCCTGGACCCATTCAATTTAAACATTGACCTTGGGCCCATTCAACCCGAACACAAGCTACTTGGCCAAGTAACCAATCCGAACATGAACCACAGCCCATCAAGGTAGCTGACCCAAACAAAATCCCTAGCCCATAAAGGTAACCAAGACAAGCCAAAACCCTTAGTCTATTTAGAAAGCCAAAACATAACCTAGAGCCTTGAACTCAAACCAAGTTAAATACTAGGGCATGATTTGAGAAATTGAGGGGCAAAGTCAATCTCTACTATAAGCCAAATGAAAAGTAGACTCTTCCTTAAGAAATCAATAACTCACTTTTAAAAGGTTTAGAATGAAAAGAGGCAAACTATATTCCACACACTAACCTAAAATACTTTGAGAGTTGAGCAACATAATAGTGAAAATAGTTTGGACTTATTCCTTAGAAGAGGTCTACTTTGAATGTGATACGTAAATTAAAATGAAGTTAGGCATTCATTTCTAAATCCCAAACACAATTATCTATTGTTCACCCCATTGGACCCTTTTAGAGAATTTTCAAATTTAAACCTTGTCAAGAACCTCTTCACAATGGGCAATTCGGAGGTTAGGGTCATTGATTAGAATATAAGGGTAAGATTGGTTTATAATTGTTTAAGTAACATTGATTCAAAAACGACTTTTATTTCTAATGAATTATTTTTCTTTGAAATGAAGAAGAGCTAATTTCCTTTTCAAGCACCTCAAGCCCATATACTAGAAATCCATGGATTTAGGGCCTTCAAGCATTTAAAAAGCAAAAACTCAACAATGGAGACAATCACTCTTGGGGCTAAAAGAAGAGAGAGAATAGTGAGAGATAATGGAGCAAAGCAATTGAAAAAGAAAAAAAAAGAAAGAAAGAAGAAAAGAGGCCGTAAAATTGAGCCCAACTTTAAGACAGAAAGCCCCAAGAAATATTTCACATCCTAGTAGGAGCAGCAAAACTGAAGTAGGGAATTCAAGCCCAAAAAGCCCTTAGAAACACAAAACCATATTCTAAAGCCGAGAAATCCAAAATCTCTATAACCACTCTAAAGTCTTTCCTACCTATGTTAAATCACACAAGGCCTTCTGACCCACATTACCACCTTTACGCAACAAAAGCTCTTTCGATATTAAAAGATAATTTATCTTTAATAAAAATTGTTTTTGAAGCTGAGGTAAGCATACTTCTAATTTTTTCTTGAAGTTCTTAACTTGTATACCCGGGATTAATAAAATTATTTCTTTCAAAATAGGCATCCCCATTAGTCCCTTTTTTAAAGCCTTAGACCAAAAGCCTAAATTCATAATGTTAAATTGAAAAAGACCTAACGGATTAATTAAAACGTGTCACTTACAAAATGGACTATAATTTTTGGAACTAAAGTCGAGAGCGAAATCTAGATCGAGAGTTAGCAAGAAAGTCCTCTTCGACTAAACTAATCATGGGTTACTGTTTCCTTAAGAAAGGATTGTCTTGAAATCACAAAAGCCCCATGAGAAAGCCTTAAGGCCAAGGGCATTGAGAAACTCTACTAAGGATAAGGGTAGTTATAAGCTTGTTCCTTAAATAAGAATTTATACCTATTGGCAAAAATTTCAAGAAAAAAAGAAAAGAAATAAAAGAAAGAAGAAGAGAGAGAAAGTAAAGGCTTATCCAATCTATGCCAATTTAGGTAGTCAAGATTTCAACTCATGTCATTCCATTTCCTTTTCAAATTGGTCACACTTTTTTAAATTGACCTTAGTAGTCTAGATCATTCTTCCCTAATTGCAATTTTTAATATCCATTAACTCTTTTTCAAGTCAAGGGACCTATCCTTATTTCCTTTTTCATAAACGAGTGTTTTTCAACAATTTCCTTATACACTTTTCCAAGTTAAAAATTCTTTTTAAACTAATTGCTTTCCTTGCTTTTCTTGTTTTACTTCTTTAATTCTTCGTCAATTCCTTATAAGGTTCAAGCCAGCTCATGGAGCACTATCCCCTCTTCTATTCTTTTTTGAGTTCCAGCTAACCTTTAAGGTGCCATCTTGTCTTCTGCTTTTGGGATTCTAGCTAGCTCTTAGAGTGTTGTCTCCTCTTTTGTTTTGTTTTCAAGGTTCTAGCCAGGCTTTAGGGTGCCATCTCGTCTTCCACTTTTGGGATTCCAACCAACTCTTAGAGCACTGTCCTCTCTTTTGTTTTGTTTTTAGGGTTCTAGCCAGCCTTTAGAGCATTGTCCCGTCTTCTATTTTTAAGGTTTCAGCTAGCTCTTAAAGCACTAATCTACTCTTTTATTTTTTTTAAGGTTTTAGCCAGCTCTTAGAGGGCTAACCCACTCTTTTGTTATAGTCCGCCTTTAGGGTGCCATCTCATCTTTCTTTTTGGAGTGCTAGCTAGCTTCAAAGCTCTACCCTCACTTTCATCAATTCTCCTTCGGGTTCAAACTAACTCTTAGAACGCTAACCCACACTTTTAATTTATTTTTTAAGGATTTAGCCAGTCTTTACGGCGCTGTACCATCTTTCATTAAGGTTCTAGTAAACTCTTAGAGCGCTATCCCTTCTTTCTTTTAACCTTTTCTAGGGTGTTAGTTAGCTTTTAGAGCACTGTCTCCTCTTCTTTTCTTTTTAGGGTTCAAGCTAGCTCTTAGAGCACTATCCCTTCTTCTATTCTTTTTAGGGTTTAGCCTACCTTTAAGGCGTTACCTCATCTTGCTAAGTGACTAGCCGACTTTCAGACCATTACCTCCTCATTCATCAATTTTCTTAGTAAGCCTGTAGGCACTTCCCTTCAGCCAGATCTTAGCAAGCCCGTAGGGCACTTCTCCTCATTAAATTCTTCTAAGGAGCCCAGAGGGCGCTTTTATTCCTTTAGCGAGCCCATAAAATGCTTTTATACACTAAGTTCTTTTAGCGAGCCCATAGGGTGCTTCTTTTCCTCTAGTGAGCCCATAGGGCGCTTTTGCTCACCAAGTTCTCTTAGCAAGCCCGTTAGGTGCTTTCTTTTACCAATTTCTCTCAAGCGAGCTTATAGGGCGCTTCTCTTCATCAAATCCTCTTAGCGAGCACATAAGGCGCTTTCTTTTTTTAATTCTTCTCAAGTAAGCCCAAAGGGAGCTTCCTCTCATCATCGATTTCATTTAGGGTTGCTAGTCTACTAAGATGCCCCCACCTTAGTTAGTTAGCTCATAAGGGCAATACTAAGTTTTCTCATTCAATTTAAGGCCTTAACCAGCTCAAAGAGCACTTTGCCCGCCTTAGTTAGTCAATTCATTAGGCCATAATACAAGGCAAGTACACCTATCAGTTTTAATATAGTAGATGTGAGTCCAAGTCAATCCCTCAGAGACCTCGAGTACTAATATTAACCTTAGCTTTATTATCTAACCGGAAAATTGTGATGGGTTGAATAAATTAAAAATACTAAAATTAACAAACTAACCTAATTATAAGGCTTGATTAAGCAATTTAAAAAGCGATAAAATTAAGAACGACTTCAAAAAGGCAAATAATGTATTTAGGAATTATTTCCCCTAGTGTTTAACATGTGACCGCTAAAAATATATCCAATGCCATCTCTATTATTCTTGACCAAAGGGATTCACAATTGAAGTTAACACCTTTCCCAAGCATATTAACCCTAATCCTAAATTATTTATTAGAAGCTCTTCACTTAGTAATATAATTTAGAATCACATTAATGTATAATGAATTCCAACACAAAAAAAAAACAACTTTCCGAAAGAATCATGTATCTTATCTCTAAGTACACATGCAATTCTCTCAAATTATGTCAAGATTTCATTACACATGTGATTTCTTAATCATCGTGCATAATATCATAGATTGATGCCCTAGAAATATCAATTAACAATTAAAACACATAATTGAATCAAGAAAAGATAGAAACTTTATTAAAAATTATCAATAAATCTAATAGTCACATGAAACCCTAGGTTCCACAATCCTAAATACAAGAATCTCAAGCTATCATGATGAAACTAAAAACGAATTGCAACAAAATCAAGAAATAAAACATTAAAAAGCCCTTTTGTTGATGAAAAATCTTTTCAATCTTGAAGTTGGGTGTTGCTTTCGCCTTTTACTCCTCCTTTTCTTTAAGTGTCTTCTCTTTTGAATGTCCAAAGTTATGTGCAAAATCCTAGTAAGTCCTTTTATAATGTATTGTAAAGTTTCTTTTTTTTTTCGTCACCAGACACAGCCCAGTACACAGTTGTGTCCCCAAGTTATGTAACTTACTAACCTTAACACAAAAAATCTTCCTGCATGGACACAGCTTGGGAATACAGTTGTGTCCCAGACTGTGTAACTTTCTGACCAAAAATTGCTACTTTCTCCTATTATTTATATAACTTCATAACTCATTCATTTAAACTCTAAATTGAGTGAAACTTGATTCCTTTTCTTCATTTTCAATCCAAGAACACGTTCAAACCTTGAAATCAAAATTGTACTCAATTAAATATCAATTTCTTTAAAAACAAACCAAAGATGTAAGGGAAATATTATAAAATCACCATGTGAAATGTATTTAAAATAAGAGTTATCAGGGCATAACCAAGTTTTCTCATTCAGTTTTGGCCTTAGCTAGCTCAAGGAGTGCTTCACCCACCTTGGTTAGTCAATTCATTGGGGCATGACCAAATTCTCTCATTCTTTTAGGGTCTTAGCTAACTCTAGAAGCATTTACCTATTTCATTCAGTTTAGGGCCTTAGCCAGCTTAAGAAGCGCTTCGCCTGCCTTT
Organism: Lumnitzera littorea; assembly: GCA_024138015.1. Taxonomy (NCBI): domain Eukaryota; kingdom Viridiplantae; phylum Streptophyta; class Magnoliopsida; order Myrtales; family Combretaceae; genus Lumnitzera; species Lumnitzera littorea. The sequence continues at coordinate 75,055,449 of JAMXBB010000005.1, read as the reverse complement.
ATTAGTCAGCTCATTGAGGTACAACCAAGTTCTCTCATTCCTTTAGTGTCTTAGCTAGCTTTAGGAGCACTTACCCATTTCATTCAATTTAAGGCCTTAACTAGCTTAAGGAGCGCATTGCCTGCCTTGGTTAGTCAACTCATTAAGGCATGACCAAGTTCTCTCATTTTTTTTTAAGGTCTTAACCAGCTCTAGGAGTGCTTACCCATTTCATTCAATTTAAGGCCTTAGCCAGCTCAAGGAGCACATCGCCCGCTTTGGTTAGTCAGTTTACTAGGGCATGACCAAGTTCTTTCATTTTTTTTTTTTTAAGGTCTTGGCCAGCTTTAGGAGTGCTTACCCATTTCATTCAGTTTAGGGCTTTAGCCAACTCAAGGAGCACTTCTCCTGCCTTAGTTAATTAGCTTATTAGGACACAACTAAGTTTTCTCATTCTTTTTAGGATCTTAGCCAGCTTTAGGAGTGCTTACCCATTTCATTTAGTTTAAGACCTTAGCCAGCTCAAGGAGCGTTTTTCCTACTTTGGTTAGTTAGCTCATTAGGGCACAACCAAGTTTTCTCATTCTTTTTAGGGTCTTAGCCAACTCTAAAAGCGATTACCTATTTAATTCAGTTTAGGGCCTTAGCCAGCTTAAGGATACTTCGTCTACCTTAGTTAGTCAGCTCATTAAGGCACAATCAAGTTCTCTCATTCTTTTAAGGTCTTAGCTAACTTTAAGAGCGCTTAGCCATTTCATCCTTTTAGGTCCTTAGCCAGCTCAAGGAGCACTTCACTCGCCTTGGTTAGTCAACCCATTGGGGCACGATTAAGTTCTCTCATTCTTTTAGGGTCTTAACTAGCTCTAGGAGTGCTTAGCCATTTCATTCTTTTAGGGCCTTAGCCATCTCAAGGAGCGCTTCGCCTACCTTGGTTAGTTAGCTTATTGGGGCATGAACAAGTTTTGTCATTCTTTTAGGGTCTTAGCCAGCTCTAAGAGTGCTTAGCCATTTCATTCTTTTAAGGCCTTAGCCAACTTAAGGAGCACTTCGCCCACCTTGGTTAGTCAGCTCATTAAGGCACAACTAAGTTCTCTCATTCTTTTAAGGTCTTAACCAGCTCTAGGAGTGCTTACCCATTTCATTCAGTATAGGGCCTTAACCAACTCAAGAAGCATTTCACCCATCTCACCTCGATTCGTCAACTCATAAGAGCATGACCAAACTTTAATTCTTCTTTCAATCTTTTAGCCATCTCTTAGAGTGCTACCTCTCTCTTCAACAAAGTCCCCAATTGATAGGGCCTAGGATAACTAACTAGTTGTAGCACTTCTTAGGATAATTTCCACCCTTGGGGCAAAAATAGCATCTCTTTTATCTATGTAGTAAAGTTTTGCTCAAACTTTGTTTCAAAGAGAAACAGTTGTAGACACCTCATTTTTTCACTCCCTTTTATTTTTCAAAATCTTTTAAAATAGGTTAAAGGATCTTAAATTAGGAAAAAATATATAAAAATAGAAAATTACCGAAAACCCAAAAAAAAATATAAATAATAAAAATTTTAGAAAAATACAGAAATAGGAAAAAGCACAAAAAAATAAGAAATTTAGATAAAATACAAAAAGTGGAAAAATTTAGAAAAATCGAAAAAATCACAAAAAATTTAAAATTTAAAAAAAAAATTGAAAATTTAAGGAATTTAGAAAATTATAATTTTTAGATAGTTTAAATATAATAGATTTTTTTATAAGGAGAGGACCATTGAGCCTAAGCTTAAATTTTAATCTAGTCTAGGCTAACCTAACTCATATATGTATTTAATTGCACATATGGACATGCCATAGGCTAACGGTCTAATAGATAAATATTTAGACTTAAATTGAGTTTAGCTTAGAGGTCAAGGGTTCAAACATCATTAAAGGCATAAAAATGCCTTTTATCCTTTTCTTTTTTACACTCCACATATTGCCATATGTTAAGGCATCACTAGTCTACAAGTTTGATTGTAATATGTAGTACGTTGTGATTAGCTTTGACAATAAATTTTCTTTCCCCCTTTTTCTTCTCCCTTTTCCTTTTTCTTTCCCTCACTATCTCATTTAAAAAAGAAAAAAGAAAAAAGAAAAACAGCCACTAAACACACATACACTCTCAATCCACTCTCTCTCTCTCACTAGATCCACACTCTCTCTCCACTATATCTCTCTCTACCCTCTCTCTCTCTTACTAAACCAGACACACACATACTCTTAGCCTCCTCTCTCTTTTGAACAAATAAGACCATGGACACACAATCACACACGAGCATTAGAATCACTCGTAAACACACACACACACACTCTCTCTCTTACGATAACTTTCTCTCTCTAGGTACAACTTCCCTCTCTCTCTAAAATTAACTCAAAAGCTAATCTAAAAAAAAAAAATAACCATCCAGTGAGCTTACCCAACTTGAGAGCTTTCCAGTCCACCCCTTTTGACCTCCGATATAGCCTCTACTACTCACCACCATCAAGCCTCGAATGCAACTCAAACCTCTACCCTCTACTCCGATAACCGCTACCAACAGCCAGGTTAGGCCATGGCACTTGGCCTACCACCCTTAAAGTTAATAAAAGACTTACAAAACAGCTCTTTCCCCATCGTTTGGGCGATTGAAACAGCTAAAACCACCCCCTGCCATGGCTGTTATCACAAACTAACCCAAGTCCATGACCCAACCTTACTTTAACCCGCAAACTCTAAGTCCAACTTACGCACATGTGTCACGATCCATGTTTTGGAGTGACGAGGGGGTGTTTAACTTAAGGCTTAATTTGAAGCGAGTGGTGTCAGCTGGCAGTTTGTTCGTAGGGCTGGCTAGTCTCTCAAGGTGGGGTTGGCCACCCATGAGCAAACTGGTCAGGAGTTAATGCCGCTCTACTAATGATGGCTATAGCAGGTCAAAACCAGTTAAGAAGTTGAACATCCCTTATCATAAGGAGGATGGTAACAATGCTAGTCAACACTCTTAAAGCTAGAGGGTCTTAGAATGGTCTTAGGAAGACAGGAAGGGAAAACCTGGCTCACCCTCCGTAATCAAAGAAAATACATGAGGCAAAGGAGGGTCGAGCACCGCACGGGCACTTGTAGAGGCAGTAAACCTCCCATCCTGTGACAAGTGGTATCAGAGCTAAAAGTTCCAGCCCAATAAAGCCACCTAAATGCTATCCAATGTGCTATATGGAAAAGGGTAGTTCTTGTTGACTACTGAGCTTATGTGGATGAAGCTAAAGGGGAAGAGCGGCCACCAGGTGGAGGGCATCGTTGCTAAAAGGGGCAACTGTGCTATGAGTAGCATTGTAACAAGACTCTGCTTAAATCATAAGAAAATGAAGAAGTGAACTTCAAAAGGTAAACCCTACCGTTAGGCCACTTAACAAGAGGTGATCTCGAAGGATGAGAGGAGAAGGTAAGGGCGAGGCGAGGGAATGTCTATGGAAGCCCTGGAGTCCTGGCAATGATGATCTTAGCTTGGAATTGGGCAATGGGGACATAGGGTTGGTGATCTCGAGGGGAAGGATAATACCGAAGAGTTGGCCCTACAACAAGGGCATCATAGATTTAGGTAAGAGAGAATGTTACGATTCGTGTTTTGGAGCGACAAGGGGGTGCTCAACTTGGAGCTTACTGTGAAGCGAATGGCGTTAGCTAACGGTTTGTTCATAAGGTTGGGCAGTTTCTCAAGGTGGGGTTGGCCACCCATGAGCAAACTGGTCAGGAGTTGATGTCGCTCCTCTAAAGATTTCCATAGTAGGCCGAAACTAATTAAGAAGTTGGATGTCCCCTATCATAAAGAAGACAGTGACAATGCTAGTCGGCACTCCTAAAGCTAGAGAGTCTTAGAACAGTCTTGAGAAGACAAGAAGTGAAAGGCTAGCTTGCCTTCTATAATCAAAGAAAATACATGAAATAAAGGACGATCGAGCACCACATGGGCACTTATGAAGGGGGTAAACCTCCCATCCCGTGACATGTGGCTCCAATCTAGTCTAAAGCCTTCATTACTCGAGCTTTGGTTTTGTTCCTTTTATTGTTTCGAATTTTTTTTTTTTTACTCATTTCATTTTAAATGTAAAAGTAATAAAAAAAAAAGAAAGAAGAAGAAAGGAATACAAGAAAAACAAGCAAACAAAAAGAAAAAAGAAAAAAAAAAGAAAAAGAATTGTTTACTCTTTTAGTATAGTACAAATAGATAAAATAAAAAATATATAAATAAATAAGATAATAATAATAATAATAATAATAAATACGTTAGTGAATAAACAATCATCTTATCACTTAAAAAAAAGTTTTTTCCAAATAAGCAAAATAAATCAATCTACATTCAAAGTTAAGGTACTTTAGAATTTTCCAAAAAATAAAATCTCCAATTTAAGACATTTTTTTAGAAATTTCCTTAAATAAACCAAATTGGACTAAAAACGTAAATCTGGTGTATTTTCAAATTAAAACAAACTCAACCTACTAAAGTTTTATAAAAAGAACAACGTACGTTTGATCTCAAATGGTAGGTACGTAGGTAACTATTAGGCGATGCTAAAAAATAAAAAAAAAAAACCTAATTTTCCTTTTTTAGTTTAGATTATTCAAGTTATCCAATTTAGGTATATAATCGAGTTCTATTTTATAAAATTGAAAGGTGATTTTTTAAGGTAAGGTTAAAATTGGAAAGTTAATAGTACCCATAAGAGTTTAAAGATCATAACCCTCATATCAAGATCTCTAGTTTCTAAAACCATTTTTTATAAAATTGGTTTAATCAATAAACCAGTAGCTAAATTATAATCAATTTACCTAATTAGTTATAACTCGACTCTTTTTTCTCGACTTCGGTCGAGCAGCGGCTCCAATATATTTTCAAAACAAAAACCGATTTTTCTTTAAACCCTTGTCGAGAGTCAATATTAAATGGGTAGGGTTTAATACTAATTGGTTTAGAGAAAATTAATTTACAAAAAACTAGGAGTGAAAAACCCAGGCTTGATGCTATGGATTCCCTCTTTCGCTCTCTAAAGCATACAGTCCCATCTCGGTATGAGAATCACCTCAAGCATTTTACAGCCCCGATTGATAAAGAGGTAGCTCTGCATTAAAAGAAATCTATTGAGATGTAAGCTTATGCCCTTAGCTCATATGAGAGTGAGACAATTAGACATGCTCGTTGCCTTATACAAGTTGTCTAGCTCGAGAAAGGGAATCCTATCCAATCTCGCTGAGAAGGATGTAGCCTATGTCGACAAGATCTCCCTTTCTATTCTATAGAATAGATAATGAATCTATCTTTCTTCCAATGCCTACGCCTACCCCAAGACTTATTAACTAGAAAAGACAAATGCCAGTCTAAGCTGCCTATGGAATAAAGATCAAATCAATAGGACAACTTACTTAAATTGAAGACCAACAAAGCAAATGGAGTCCCTTGCTCTAATCAAATTGGTAGAGGTAGAGCAGAGGTGACAAGATCCATTTCTCAATTCCCCCTATCTCTTTCGATTGGATTTCTATTAATAGACATAAAAGAGAGTTCAATCATGAAACTTTCTCTATTTCCTTTTTTTGAAAATGGGAAAAAAGGTTGAAAAGAGGAGTTCTTATTCCTAATTACCTCACCATAACTACTAGCCCGGTCTACAAGACCACTTATGGTTATTCCTAATCAATCTACAACCTATAAGCAATATTGTCAGCAAGGAAAGCTTTCAAGCGTACTCTCATTGCTAGGCTACGACTTTTATCAGGTTCATTCCTAGCCTAAAAAAGCTAAGGCGCTAAGGTAAGGACAAGATCCAAGTATGAAGTAACTGGTTCAATAGGACTAAGAAGACCTTATGACTAAGGAAAGAAGTGACTTACTTAATTGAGTATTGAGTTACCTCACCACTGTATTAACTACCTTGAGAGCTAAGAATAAACTTAGCAATTTGATAATCAAAGCTATCGTCTCTTCCATTGACTCATCTATTGCTATTAACTAAGTTAATCTTACTGCCAAGCTACAGGAAGGGACTTTATCTTCATTGCCCTTGCTAGGATCAAAGTTAAAGTTGAGCAATGGCATACCTTAACTCACTCACTTCCATTGCACTAACTTCCTAAGCTAGATAACCTGACTGCTTTTCCTTCTAGGCGAATAAGTATAAATTCTAAATCTAAGAGAAAGAAAAAGATGGATTCACTTCTTCTTACTTATAGAAAAAGGAAATAGATTCATCTGTTTTATTCGTACCATAAATAAATTGGATAGTTCCTATAGTACAAGGTACAAAGGAGAAAGATTCAAATCTGCTAAAGTCTAAGTCTAACGAGTTGGCTTCAAGGTTGATGCGGAAAGGGCGATCTGATGAAGAATAAGAAAACTCACAAGTGGAAATAAAGGCCAATGAGTGGAAAAAGAGGCGCATTACTCTAACTGTAGAGAAAATCATAACCTGTCACAACAAGGGAAAGAAAAACTTATTCTAATATATTTATTCATATGTTGACTTATGTTCATTCGCTCTGATCTCAGCTATTCAAATGGCTACCATCTTCCTACAGTTCATGACCAGGTCGCTATTCAAACAAGTCGTACCATCATCCTTTTCCAACTCCAAGACCTTGAACTTGTAAGGAATCAAGAAGAAAACAGAGTAAGCATACATAAGCTCATAAAGATCAATCCCATCGATGGCTCTGAGCTATTCAAGTCAATAAAGACTTGCCTTTCCTCCCTTAAGTGACACCTCTAAGTATAATAGGTGAATATTCCTATACTACCCCTTATTGGTCCCAAGGGACGGAGGAGGTTAGGTTAGTCGAAAGATGGTTATCAGTTTAAGGACGTAAGGTGTCCCTACTTTTTTAAGGTAAGAAGGGGTAGAGAAAATACCTCGAGCCAATGTTCAAGTACCAAGTGCTACGGCGATGAAGTAACCCATTCCATACTCCTAGGAAAAGCTCGAACATCCTTCAACAAAAGGGTACTTATACCCGAAACCGACACAAGTGGGTAAGTAGAGAATACCTAGGGGTACGAGACAGCTTTCTCTAAGGAACACAACAAAATAACCCCGTAACTTCGAGAGAAGGGGTGCCTCCTTACAAAGGGGGTTGTAGTGACTAGGCCCGAGTGACTGTTTACCAAAAATATAGGTTTCTGCAAAGTTGTAAGACCATGTATGGGGGCTGACCCTTGCCCAATGCTGGAAGGTCAAGGAAGTTGGTGACCTGATGATAGGGAAGCCGGCGACTGAAGCCCCATTGAACAGCGACCGTAACTATAACGATCTTAAGGTAGCGAAATTCCTTGTCAGGTAAGTTCCAACCCGCACGAAAGGTGTAACGATCTAGGCACTGTTTCAGAGAGAGACTCGATGAAATAAACATGTCTGTGAATATGCAGACTACCTGCACCTGGATAGAAAAACCAATTGAAGCTTTATTGTTCCCTGGGATTGGCTTTAGGCCTTTCCTACACAACTTAGGTAGAAGGTAAAGAAGGCCTCCTTCCGGGGGGGTGAACCATCAGTGAGATACCACTTTAGAAGAGCTAGAATTCTAACCTTATGTTAAGACCTATGGGCCAAGGGACAGTCTCAAGTAGACAGTTTCTATCGGGCGTAAGCCTCCCAAAAGCTAATGAAGGCATGCAAAGGCTTCCTCGGGCCAGATAGAGATTGGCCCTCGAGTGCAAAGGTAGAAGGGAACTTGACTACAAGACCCTCCCATCGAACAGGGACGAAAGTCGGCCTTAATGATTCGATGGTGCTGAATGGAAGGGCCGTCACTCAATGGATAAAAGTAACTCTAAGGATAACAAGCTGATCTTCCCCAAGAGCTCACATTGAAGGGAAGGTTTGGCACCTTGATGTCGACTCTTCACCACCTGAGGCTATAGTATGTTACAAGGGTTGGGCTGTTCACCCATTAAAGCGATACGTGAGCTGGGTTCAAAATTTCGTAAGACAATTCAATGAGCATTGAGAGGACCTTTCCTAGTATGAGAGGACTGGGAAGGTCACATCTCTAGTATACCAGTTATCATACCTACGGTAAACGCTGAGTAGCCAAGTACGGAGCAGATAACTGCTGAAAGCATCTAAGTAGTAAGCTACCCCAAGATGAGTGCTCTCCTATTCTAACTTCCCCTCCACCTCTGGTAATACAGCTGAGACGGCAACAAGTTCTCTACCCTTACAGGGGTGGAGTGACAAAAGTTTTGAGAATTTAAGCAAGAAAAGGTCACAACAAGATGAGCCGTTTATCATTAAGACAGATGTCAAGTGGAAGTATAATGATGTATGCAACTGAGGCATCTTAACAGACTAGTAGACTTAAACCTTGTTCTTACATGGCCTGATCAATTCGATCAGGCATTTACGCCATCTATTTTCATTATTCAACTCTTTGACAACATTAAAAAACCAAAAGCTTTGCCCCACCCCACCCCTTCTCTAACTATCCAAGGGATGGAAGGGCAAAAGCCTTTGATGTCCCCTCCAACAAGAATTGGGGCCTCACAATCACTAATCAATATGCTTTTATCTCATGCCTTTCTTCATTCATGGTTCGATATTCTAGTGTCCTAAGCATAAAAAAACCACACCAATCCATCCCAAACTTAGTGGTTAAACTCTGTGTGGTGACAATATTGTAAGGGAGGTCCCACAAAAAAATAGCTTGACGCTAGGATGATAAAAAGCTTAAAACCTCTCATTCACTTTTTGAAAAAGAAAAAAAATGAAAAGGTTGTTTTATTCAAAACCCTAATTATGAAATCCCTTCTCTCCCACTTCACAGCTCAGAACGCACAGTTATTATAGAGAGAAAGGCGCTTTTAGATCTTCTTAACCCAAAATGGCTAAGGAGAGGAACGAAGTAGCTCGCCTAAAAGGAGAGGAAAGGTTCCTTTTTTTTTTAGGGTACTCCCGATAATAGATCCAGTGGAAATGGGGCAAGGCCTGTAGCTTAGAGGATTAGAGCATGTTGCTACATACCACAAGGGGTTAAAGAATTTTATAAAGGACATCTTAAGCTAGGCTAAAAGAAAGAATTCAAGGAAGTCCATTACTGAGAGAAGTGTTGATCTTGTCTTGCTTACTAGGAGGGAGGAAGCTTCCGGATCACTTTTTCCATCACTTAGCAATGAACGCTAACTAAAAGCGATCGAGAATGAGTACTTATCCCTTACAAGAATCGAACCCATGTCTTCGACATGAAAAGACAATGTCCTAACCACTGGACGAAAGGGACTAAAAAGCCATTCTTCATATACCTTAGCTCCTAAAATAGAAGTGGTTCATTTTCTTTATACACGCAATTCAAGACTTTGTTTGTATTCATGTTGGTGATTTCTTATGTCAATTTGATGAGTCGTCCCCCCTTACTACAGGTTCCCCTACCGACCCAGTGACATACCAACCATGCCTTGTCCTTTTCTCCGATCATAACATGCTTAAGGGCTTCTTTCTTTCGATGTTAGCGTCAAAACATAAAGTAAGTACTCTACATCTTTTTCATGGAGCCTAGAGGTTTCAGGGATCTAGGTTACTTAGAGGAATCAAAGCATGCATGTTCAATCATCGTTATACGATAATTACGTCCCTTGGGCTAAAATTATAATACTAGAGATTCTTAACAAAGCAAGTACCATTGCCCGTAAGGGGGAAATGTTCCTTTTCTTTCTTGTATGGGGAAGGAGGATAGAGCTTTCGAGGACTAGTAGCCCTTCCTCTAGTTCTAGTAGCTATGGAGGGAGACTCTTCTTTAATAAAATAAGTAGTAGAATAAGCAAGTATTTTACTTATATTGGTATAAGCATATATTTCTTACTCTAAAAATGTATGCTTTCACACCCTCCATTCTACAAGAGCACTTTTTAGGGTATTTGGCTACTAATATCTTTCCTTCTTCTATGTTTTTGCAGTACTTTCTTAGATGCTTCCAAAATGTAAATAGAGGTCACACTTTGTGTTCTTATTTTCCAATCTATGATTCTTGTCTACGATTGGAGGGTTTTCACTCTTCCCTTAGAGTGGCCTATGTGTAAATCCTTGCCGAGAATCATCCAGATGTTAAGATAGAGGGGTAGAATCTTTATGTTAGTGTAGCTAACAATTTATTTCTTTGGAATTATCTTTTTCCTCTTATTCTAGGAAGGTCTTACTCCTCATGTTAGGACCAGTAAAAAAGGGCATACCCTATGCATATCTTTCTAGTCCCATTGTGCAAGTGTAGGATTTACCTTGCAATATTGAATCTGTTGCTCTAAAGAACTATTAAATATCCCTAAAGAGCTAGCTGAGTCAATCTCTTTACAAGCTAGCTTCAGTTACCTTTTTGGGGGGTCTCAACCAATAAGTGCTAGTTGCCAGTGGTTAGTATTAAGTACTTCCATTCTTTTCCTCAGTCTTCCCTTCCTAAGCAAGCCTTTCCGAATCTATAGGATTGATTCTATGGGTAAGAAAGGTATATCTACAGCAATGGAAGCAAATCTCCTATGGGATTAGGGTTGAATGGGAGTTCTCTTTATTTTTGGCTCTTCCCACTTTAAAGTTTCCTAATATGTGATTAAGAAGTCCCTAATCTATTCTATCAGTCGAGCTTTAAGGAATTGCCCAACCCTTGGAACATACTTTAGCCTCAGGTGGCAAAGAGCCAATATCGAGGTACAAAACCTTCCCATCAATGTGAGCTCTTGGGGAAGATCAACCTGTTATCCCTAGAGTAACTTTTATCTGTTAAGCGATGGCCCTTCCAATCGGCACCATTGGATCATTAAGGCCAACTTTCATCCCTGCTCGACGAGTAGGTCATGTAGTCAAGCTCCCTTTTGCCTTTGCACTCAAGGGCCAATCTTCATCCAACCCAAGGAAACCTTTGTACACCTCTATTACCTTTTGGGAGGCTTATGCCCCATAGAAACTGTCTACCTAAGACTGTCCCTTAGCCCGTAAGTCTTAACACAAGGTTAGAATTATAGCTCTTCCAGAGCGGTATCTCATTAATGGCTCAAGCCTTACCTTTATGACGTAGACCTAAGAGAAGCTTATCTCTTAAGGCAAGGTGTTTCCCTTTAGTTGCACGTAATGATCCATAGGCATAGAAGCAGTAGACTTGATCTTATTTAATAACTTCTTATTCCCGACAGTCGATTCAAATTAGAGTTCAATTACATAGCTAAATGCTGACTTCTTGGCTTCTTGAAGTTAATGTTGAATCTTGACTTGTTGAATGTTGAATCTGTCTTTGATGCAATAAGATAAAGATAGATACAATTCTATATAAAGTATAAATAAGTAGAAAGAAGATGGAAGTCTATCTTAACTTGATTCTATGAACACCAAATCTGGAATAAGGGATCTTGCAAAATGAATGAGATCTGTAAGCACTTCACTCCCTTAATTGAGGCCAAAGCATAATGTCAACCCCAATGCGAGCTTTATAATCATTTCACTTTCATCACTACTTCCTGCTCTGCACCTGACTTTCTTGCCCAATCGTCCTCTCATTCATTAATAAGCTAATCCCTTCATCATGCCACACAAGCAATTTATTTAAATGTACAATCATATGAATGCATGAGACACTTAAAGTGCCAAACAATACATGCAGCAACCTGGGAACTACATGCAACCCAAAATTACGCCCCCTGTAGTCGGGATTAGAGATTATTAACTGACATAAACGATTAGCCAAGTTCTAATAACTAGGTTTTTATTCCAATTGTACCAATGTGCTCAAAACTACTCATACATAAGTATACAACGTATACAAACTTTTACTTTTCATATACAACAAAAAAAAAAAAAACACACTTTTCCTTTCAAATCAAATCCTTAGGTCTAGTGAAGTGGTGACTTCCACAATCCACATCACATACCTCAAGCAAAAGTCACAAGACATAACCCTTTGTTGACAATTAGCATCCCCTGGTGCTTATTAAGCTCGAAAGCTAAGACAAAAACTCAATAAAAATATATAAGTGGCATATCCTTTGCCTAATCCCTTCAGAAGCCCTCACTTCTGTGAAGCCCTTCTCACCTTTCGCATAAGGTGGCAATCGGTATTGTTATGATGCAAACATGAGAAATCCAAGAATCATTGAATTCCTTAATTGAATAATTACTTAATCCAATTTTATTATGATTAGAGACAATTGCATTCCATAACAACAATACATATCTAACATCATAAATAGCTTTGTTTATTATCTAATCAACAAACCATGGAGTTTAGTCACAATATCACACACATGCATTTCCTAAATCCATCATGCATTCAAGTTTGATATAATAATTTAAGTGCATCTACACTACAAGCAAAACTAAGTATGAAGTCATTAGGAATCACTCACTCGACCATGGCTGATAAGTTGTAATAGTCTGAGGGTAAGTCGTCTCTAACAATACGGTCCCCTGAACAAATGTAATATTATAAGAACACGAAATGAAAATAAAATGCTAACCTAAAATCCCTTAATTATACTTCTAACTTAGTCTTCTATTTCTCCTGGTTGTACTAAATCTTTAATCGCGTATAACTTTTTCATTTTAAAGTTGATTCTTATTACCTTATAATCGATTTCCATCATCATTTAGTGTACTTTCATGTAGTATAGTTAGATTTTAGAGATGGGGATTGAAATTTTTCCTACTAAACAGAATAGTAGCATCCCCTATGTTTTAGTCTTCATTTAGGCTTGAAATTGTTGTTGGGCTTTTTGTTACTTTGTGTAATAATTTAAGCTTAGGCTTAGAACTTTGTTCTAGACTTAATACTTCCATTAAGGTTAGATTTTCATCCCTTGTTCATGTTCTTGGTAGTATCTTAATTTCCTTGGATACCATCTTAATTTCCTTAGATTCTGAGTAGGCTTATGTGGTTACATTAGGCTTGTTTTTGTACAAATCAATGTTTGTGACTTTGTTAGGTTTAAGGAACTTTATTAGACTTCCTATAGGCTTCATAACACCTATTCTTTAGAAGGTACTAGTTAGATATTTCATGAAGGCTTAACCAAAAGTTTTGGGCTTGTTTTGAGTGTTTTAGACTTGATTTTGAGTTTTAGGCCTTTAATTATTATACTACTAGCCTTGTTTTATCTTTTCACTTTGTTTACTTTATTTTATTGTGTTTTTAAGTGTATTTTCTTTTGGTTCCAAATCTATTCAGTTTGGTTTGGGTGGCTTCCAACTTGTTTTTCCACTTAATTCATTTTTTTCTTAAGTCTAAGTGACAAATTAAGGGTTTACACTATTTGTACTCTAATTCTAACTTAACTTCTTCTTAGTGTGAGGATTATTTTGTCATAGCACTAAGTGAAGTTTATAAGTCATACACTTATTATAGGTGCCACACCTTGTTTTAGGTCCTTAGGAGTTGATTTCTACACTAAAGCTTTATGTTGTGACTTTTCCTTCACCTAAAGCTAATTTTAAGCATGTGAAGCCAAGTAAAAGTAAGAGTAACACTAGAATATACTCCAATCTTGCCACGTCCAACATACTTCTAAGTTATTTATGCACTTGTTTTATGATTTTCTCAAGTCATAAGCTTCTACTCTAAGTGATAGGCAAGTATTTGACGAAAACACTAAATCTAACCTACTCATATTCCAACATTCATGTGAAAGATTCATAAAGTTTAGCACTTAGCATAAATTAACTAGGATATCACCCTATGTACATAATAATACCCTCATGAACATGTACAATCTTCTAAGCATGGTATTCTAAGGGTATTTAAGTTAAGAGCTGACTTTTTTCCATGTGAAATGGAGAGTGGATTTAAGCCTAGATTGCTCTCTTTAGCTTCTTATTTCCCTTCCTTTTTGCATGCTCCTTAAGTTCCTAAAGCTTAGGTTCTTGAGGGTAGTTTTAGTTGTTCCAAAGTTTCCTTAGATGGAGTGTATAAGGTTGTCTAAAGTGATCCTTTGAGTGGACTAAAGTAGAGGTGACAAAAGTGGACTTTTTGTGCCATGTGTATGTGATTGAGTAGTGATGATGGGGAGACATGTAAGGCTTGGTTTTCCTTTTTGTTTGTAAGTTAAAAGTGTTTGGAAAGTGAGAGAGAATGAGAGGATTTTGGCAGTGAGATGGCCGGTTGTGCAAGTGTGTAATGCATCTCAATTCGAAGTCTTTTTATTACTTTTAAGTTAGTATTGTAATGATTAGATGATGTAAGCATGTTAAGACAAATAGTGATTGTGAAAGAACAAATGAATAGATGTTTGATTGATAAGGAATGACTTGTAATTCCTTCCTCTTCCAAACCAGCATGGCATGTATCCTTTACTACATGGGCTTATCAAATCCACTTGATTTGGAATTAAATAAATAGGGTAATTAGATAACTTATCTATGTGTAGTATAACTTATAGTAAAATAAGTAAATTTTCTTATCATGAGCTTTTAGGAGTTATCAAATGACAAGTTAATTCAACTCTCACTATTGTCTTTGGTTCCAATTAATTTCAAATTGAAATTGAATATGATTGATTTGTTAGAAGTCTTACATACACGGTCCCTTTAGGGTTTGGTTCTTGTAGTAATTCATATATTATGATTTGCTTCTTAAAGGAATTTATAATTTTCTAGAGTCAAGTAAAATTTGGTTAAGTTTGAATTTTCAATTATTCATTTAGGGTCTCAATAGTCTTAAGTATCTATGGTTCATCCTAAGGTTTAGGGTGATTTAGAGTTCATTGTTTTTGTATTAGGGCTCTTAAATACTTTGATACTTTTGAATTGAAAAACTAAGTTTGATTTTTGAATGCAAACTTTAAGTTCTTAGTTTAGTTGATCCTTGAGAATGATCGAGAAGTACTCTTGGTTACTTCAATATCACCTAAAGTAGCAAGGTTTACAAGGATGTTGGAGTGGTGTGATTTAAGGGTTTAAAGAATGTTTTGTGTAGGTCAGTATGTAAGTCAGAAAGTGCTTCAAAAAGTATAGTAGAAGGGAATGTAAAGTAGTTTATATGTAGAATGTATGTTAGAAATGGCTACAAGGGTAAATAGAATATTGGATATATATAAGTGTTTTTATAGTAGCTTTCTATGCCCTTTAGGCGTGATTAGCAAAATAGTTAATCTAATTAGTATACAATATAAAATGGATATTTAATAAGTGTTTTACTAAAGTTTCTATATGAGAATCAAAATAATGTGTTAAGAAAGGAGATATAATAATATCTATGTAATATTGATGAAGTCAGAAACTATATTAGAAAGCTTGTTAGGAGGGCCTTATGTACTAAATGTAGTTAGAAACTAGGTCAAAAAGTAGTAAGATTAAAGTTGTCTTAAAAAGAACAATACCAAATCCTAGACCCTAAGTATAAGTAAGTTAGTGACTTTGCTTATACTTGACATATATTAACTTAGATATTGTACGTGTCTTCTTTATGAGATATGTGCATGGAAAAGTCTCAGGAACAAGAGTAAAACTTGGGAAAATTACTAAGTGGCCCATGTAAGTGAATTGTTGGTGTTATGGAGTAGATTTTATCTACTTTTAACATATCTAACTACAATCAATGTGATTGATCTTATGTGTAATGTGATATGTTGTTTGATGAGTTACTAGGTTGATTATTGATCTATTGGGTATATATATTGCTAGTTATTCACATTTCATGTATGCAATATATGATGTTGCTAGGCTGTTGTTTGATCTTATGATGCTTAGCTCTATACTATTATGTATAATGTGATATGTTGTTTGACGAGTTACTAGGTTGATTATTGATCTGTTAGGTATATATATTGCCAGTTATTCACATTTCATGTATGTAATATATGATGTTGTTAGCCTGTTGTTTGATCTTATGATGCTTAGCTCTATACTAATTTGACAAAAAGACTAGGTAATAACCCTACATCCTAAGGTGTTCACTTAAGTGAACCCAATACTAAGGCTTTAGAAATGAAAATGTAAATGAGATTAAGTGAAAGATGGGCTAATGAATAGATGAGTAAGCTTATTGGATATTTGCTTGGTAATTGTTAGGTGTGTGATCAATACATTCATGGCATGGCATAAAAAGGACCTACAAGTCAAGTTTTCGAAAGCTAGGATTTCACTAAGCAAAGTTTTATTTCAAAAACGAGAGTTTTGGTTAAGCAAACAATTTAGCTTCTAAAAGCTTGGTTTTGTAAAGTAGATAACTTGACTTATATAAATTGGTTTTTGAGCATGTAGATTTGCATTTTGGTTAGGCTGTTAAGTTAAGCAACTGTTGGTTGCATAGCTAGGTTCTTGGACTTTGGGTTATGTCTAGATGCCTGGATTTTAGTCGACCAACCAAATGAGTTACTAGGAATCGAGCTAAGATATCGGTACTGATGCATGTACGTACATTAGCATGGCACGCATTTGTTACATTTGCATTGCTTAGTTATACTGTTAAGCTTTGTGAAGATAATGATAACTTGCTTGGTGAATATGTTATGATATTATTTGTATTTATGCTTGTTTGTCCACTCTCAATCAGCTTATAGTAAGCTGAGAGGATAAGTCTCTCTTATCCTTAGGTTTTGAAGGAAGTTAACTCAGACCTCACATCACAGTAGCAATGAGATTTTAGTATAGATAATTACAATCTTTGGGGTAAACCTTAAAGTAGAAAGTAAGTCAGAATGTTGGTTAGAAAGTGAGCTAGAGAAAACCCCCATATAGCCAAAGTGTATTAGAAACTAGATATAAGCACTAAGAAGAAGCTCTACAAGAAGACTGTCAAATTATTTTGTAAGGTCCTCAACAGGAGATTAGTAAAGTGATGAGTAGATCTTCTTATGAATCTGTACATTACAAAGATATTTCAATGAGAGCTATGTATTGTATAAAAATTTATAGTTGTGATACTTTGGGTATGATCTACTATTGAAAAGATTTCCACTGTTGTTGTTATATTAAATGAGAAGTGTTATGAGGACAAGAGTTTCATATTGTTATATGACAAGTGTAATACAAATTTTGCCTTATCCTTAACTTAAGGTTAGTAGTAACAAACCATTTTCAGTTACCAAAAGTTAAGAAAAAATTTTAAGTACACCTAGAAAGCAGGGTGTTACACAATTTACAGTACATAAATAAGATTCAGGCCTACAAAAAGAAGAAAACAAAAATTTCAGAATTTCAATAAAATTATTTAGGCTCAAATAAAAATTTAGAAAGTCCATTAACCATTAAAACAAACTCGATGTAGGTTTAAATACAAATTCAATATAAAAAGGCCTAATAGAAAATTCTAAAATAAAAGTAAGGCCCAAAAAATAAAATAAGTAAAAGTTAGGTCTATACAATTTTTAATCTTGATAACAAATTTATTAGGAGCCCAATTTAGAGAATCTTCAAGAGAAGCCCATAAGAAACAAATAGGAAGTGAATTGCCCTAAACATGTAAAAAATATTCATAATTGACTAAGCAGATATAAAAAAATACGAGTCCTAACTTCCAAAACAGATCTCACCATGTGAAAGTATGTTTGAAAATGATGAAGATCAACTAGGAGAATATAAAAATAGGATTTAAAATGAAAACCTTACATGCAAGAAGCTTGGAACTGGGAACTATGAGTAAATTAGATGTGGTAATTGAATAGTCAAGCTATATAGGTAGTCTAATCTTATAGTTAAGTGTACAAAATAATGTCACACCTAATTTGGACTCAACATTAATTATATTAGGCCTGGATTGAAGAAAATGTGAAATGTGAAAAAGACCCATAAATGATAAAAAAAAATAAAATAATTTAACTTAGATATGAACAAATTCTCAATAAGCCCATAATGCTACAAAAATTTTAGGGCCTATCTCTTAAAACAGACCCCACCATTGAAGAGTTCTTCTTGAAATGAATGGAAACAACTATAAGATCGTTAAAATTGAAATTAAAATGAAAACTTCATACACAATTATAGATTTAAATCAAACTAGGGATTTACAATGAATTTAAGTAATTAGGTAAAGTCTTATGATCTTGAAGATGCCCTTTCCCAATGACTTATGTAGATTTTATTTTATTTTTTTTTAGGTGACTTAATTTTTGATTCAAGAACCCTAAGATGAGAACAAGCAGGCCTAGGTGAGGGAGTTCCAGTGATCTCCTATCTACTTATGCTTAATAATTGCTTGTTGTTTTGTTAGTTGCTATTGATTGTCCATTTGAATGACTGTTTTGCCCTATATGCTATCATCTATGTGATCGCCTCTTTAAATAGGTAAATGTAAATATTTGACCAAAACAAATGGTTATATTTATCATATGTCTATGACTTAACTAGTATACTTGTAGAGAATGCTAGCTTGCTAATTTTCAGAATGGATTGACAAAAGTATTTTCTTTGGAAATGTTTTTCCTATATTGAAAAGATTTATTTATGACTCCAATGTGTATTAGTAAAGACCGCCAATGATATCTTTTATCATTGAGGCAAGCTAATAGATCATCCCTGATTAATTGATAGCAAGAGGAGTCACATAGCTAAGCCTGTGGAGGGCATTGATTTGATTTATAGATGGTAAGCCTATCAAGGGCATCGATTCGATTTGTGGATAGTAAGCCCATGGCACATTATATGTGATTGTTGATAGTAAATAGCCCTAGTTAGGGTCTACTTGTTTTGATTGTTATTTCTTTCTCAACTAAGGTAATAGTCGAGTGTCGTCCAAAGAGACAATGCTTCCAAGCAATCTTATCTAGGAAAGGTAAGGTACCCCATATAGGTAAGTACAAGGGATAATCGATGTGTAGATGATATAAATCTACATCTTCCATAGTTTCATATTACCATGAATGTGTTGCTTACATTCGTTCCGTATGCTTATGCTTTGTGTATAGATAAATTTGGATGTGTGATAATAATGGTTGATAACTTGCTTGAACGATAGTGGTGAAGAGCGAACTCATTGAACTATGGTTTGCTCATTCCCATATTGCTTCTTTTGCAAGTGACCTCTATTCTGGGATTGGGATAAAAGTCAAGCAAAGATTCCATATACTAAGATAGGTATTAGAAAGATAGAATTACAAGGCGGAATACATAATTGGTTTGGAACCTTAAATGTAATAAGCATTATGTTAATTAGATGTTGTAACTTTAGTAATTTGAATAAAACTTTAGAATCTTACTACCCGATCTCATTATTTGGTAAAGGATACCAATTCTTTACGGTTTTGATAGATTGTGAAATATTGAGTATCCATAATTATTTATATTTTATGTTAAGTTAATAACCTAAAAATCGAAAGACTAACGATCAATTAATTACAATCTTACAATCTATAATTTGTAAGGCAATTTTCATATCATAGATGCACATATGATATGAAGATTTTAGGTAATCCTATGAGGCTTCCTTTAGGGTCTTGACAACAATCATACAACATAAGAACTATTTATAGTAAGTTCTTAGGTTTACATCAAAAAGATAAAATTACAAAAAGGGTTATTCATATTTGTAAGATCCTAATACATGCCAAAAGGGATAAATAAGATAATTGTGACAAAAGGAGCTTAGTAATTTGTCAAAAAAAGAATAAACATGTATCAGGATGTCATTAGAGCCATGCTCTAGCAAAGGAAATCCATAAGGCCCGATTGCCTTGGAGTAGGAACAAGTCAAAGCTAAGAAGCTTGAACTTCAGTATATGGGCTATCAATAGATGACTTGGTTAGTCCATGGGAGCCTTGGGTCATGAGCTCAATATTAGAAGTTCGGCTAAAGTGGAAGAAGCTTGAAGCTCAATAATAAGGTCATCATCAGCTTGGATTAAAGTAGGGTCGAACTAGCTGTATAATGAATTAAGCCATAAGCAACCTTAATACCAAGATTCATCCTCAATCGATTGAAAAGCCAACACACACCTAGCTACGCTCTAAAGACCTTAGAGTTGAGCTCGAATGAGGGGTCTAGAGATCAGTAGTCCATCACCTATCATATCTGGTGAATTGTTATGTAGAGTGTAACTTTAACTTCAAGCAAACAAATTGCATTTAGGTGAAGCAAAGCGAAAATAGTCTAAACATTACATATATTTATCCATTCATTTATGGGTTATTAATGATAATAAACATAGTTAAGAGGATAATGAAAATATTTTTTATAGATTTCTACAAATACAATTGAACAATATTTTTAATTAAATTTAGTTACTTAGACATTATGTTTTGAATTAGACATCATGTTTCGAAATGATGGAATCAATGGAGCTATGGTGATGAGAGGAAATCGATAAAAATTTTATGTTTGAATATTCAAAACAAGGGTAAGACGGGGTGGAAATTGAAAAAAAAAGAAAGAGTATTATCAATTTTAATCCCTCTTAATTTCTCCCTACTTCTTGTGTAGGGGTTTTGTTATAGACAACCAATCATGTGCACAATGCATATAAGATGACCTCAAGAAGTTTCAATTTGATGACACATTGAGGAATGGGATTAAAGAGAGGTATGAGTGGAGGAATAAGCAATCTTGATGGCAAAAAGCATGTCCATAATCGTTCTTGGAAGTTTTCAATTGTTCATTATTTGTTCTTTCTTAAATTCATAACTTGATCTTTCTCAAAATGATTTGAGCAACACAACAGAATTTTTTGAATCTCTAAAAGATTGCAAATAAGGAGAAGACGTCCCTATTTATAGATTTTAGGGTTCATTTTCGACTATGGAATGACTCCAGGACTTGATGAATGAGATGAGTTGTTAATAGTATTCATAGGATCTACCGCAACTACCAGTAAACAAGATGAGGCCTCATTTAATTCCTTCAAATTTGTCGTAGGTTTTAAATGTGAATGGAAACAATCAAGACTAACACTTTCTAAATAAGTCTTTAAGCCAAATACTTTTACAACTAAGCTTTCGAAGCCTAAAGATCTTATGAATAAGTTTATAAAAGGACTTCATTGAAGTCTATAGGCTAATCAAGAAAGGCTAAGAGCAATCAAATCGATCCAATGGTCCTTATTTTAACCTTATCAAGTTAAACCTCCTTAAACATTCATAATAATTAAACCCAACTTCCTAAGCTTTATCACTAACTTAAGAGGACAATCTATGGCATTAAATGTAGCTAAGCCCAAATACTTAAACAATCCTCTAAATATTGCCTCTTGACTAAAAGCTATGCAAACAGGGTCTAAGAGGTTTTGGGTATTTTTCAAATACTTTAACCTCTTTATGTTGTTATTTAGCACGTGTAGATTGTCAAATTTTCATGTTCATAGAGCTTGTGATTCTACTAATTGATGCATTATGAAATAATAATTCTTCCCTTGTGCCAACAATATATCAATGATGTAGTATCACCTCTTGGTGTAAGTTATTTTATTTTTATGATAATCTTGCTACCCATGTGATTGAACACATGAAACGTGATGCTTTAACTTTGAATTCTTAAAAATTCATGTACTTAGAGTACAAAATGAGTTTCCTTAACTATTGATAAATACTTGGGACTTTGAATAAAAACTTCTTTGATAAATATCAAATGAAGAACTTGTTGAGTTTTGATTTGTCTTATTATGATTAAAGCTCCTTCAAAAAACTTCATTGTAGTTATGATCTTGTAAAGCTAGTAGAGAAAAATAAATTCTTCTAATTAAGATATCTCCTATGATTATTAAAAGATTAAATATCGTCATAGTTGTCAAAATCACAATTTTACTCATACGATTCTATGAGTTTACAATTTTAAATGACTTCTTTGAGTTAACTCGGGTGTAAAATCCTTTTTGTATAGAAACTTGTGTTTTTAATAAAGTTTATATATAAACTCAGTAAAAATTTACGTTTTTGACCGAGTTTACTAATTCTACATATCTTAGTTGAATGAGCTAAAATATTAAAGAAAAAAAATAAAGACTGTCAACTATTAAGGTATTACAACATCTGTCCTATCCTATTTCAATTTTTTTTTCTTCTTTTTTTCTCTCCCAATCTCTTATTTTATGTTCATAGTCTTTATTTAAATTTCAACTCTAATAACAAAGTTTACAAAGAAAACTATATATTTTATTTTATACCATCAATAACTTAAAATAAGTTGAAATATTTTGTTTCCTTTAATTTACAGCTTTTTAAAAAAAATAAGAAAAAGTTTAGTTTTGACTGTATTTGTCCTTCTTACGTACATGTTAGATTACATATTAAGTACTTATATGGAAAAAAATTTTAATTTTTTAGTTTTTTTTTTAATTTTTATCATGTATTTCAAGTTTTAAATAACTATTATAAGTATATTCATAATTTTTTAAAGCTATTTTATATAAATTATAGAAACTTGCATTTCTATGTTTCGATTTTATAGAGCCTCTAACGATTTAAGGTAGAATCGTAAGTTTGACAACCTTGAATATTGTATCTCTTGTAAATAAATATTATTTATGGAGCTCATGAGTAGAGGTTGAATCACCTAAATGAGAGTTAGAGCTTACAACTGAGGGTTGGAGCATGTCTAGCCACTTCAATAAGAGTTTGTCAGTGTACTCCGGTCAAAGTCTTCCTTCTTCGAAAAGGTCGAGTGCAATTCTCAACTAAAATTGCTTCTCTTCTTCAAAGCACCATTACTATGGTCAACTCCTTTGATTCCTTCAATTTTTATGATGTTTATGGCCATAAAATTAATCAACCATAATGTTTTTCACTTTCATTTTTGTTCAATCTTCACTCTCTGAAAATTGATACTTAGTCAAGGTCTTTTTCACAAATATTTCAAGCAAAATCTTTTTATATAAGAGTGTTAGTGAGTTGGAATAAGTGAAAGCTGTAAGTCAAGGTAGAAATATAAGTCTATAGGTGTTGAAGCGAGTAAGATTTGAGTTTCTATATCTACAACTGATTTAATTTCTCTCTCTTCCTATTCCATTTTCTTTTTCTAATTTGATTTTCAAACTTCTTAGGATTTCTTCTCAAATTGATACTTCAATATCATAATCATACTAAGATGCTAATATCTTATGCTTGTAAGGATTTGTAAAGAAATTGTAGTAACCCAAGCTCTAGAGTTTTCATTACTTAAATAAGATAGAAGAAAAACTTGGGTTAGAGTACGTTTGTAAGATTTGGAGCTTATTAGTGAGAAATAAAGCTCATTAGCAAGTGTTAGCTTGTTTGTAAGAGTTGGTGCTTGTCAAGCAGCAAGAGTTGAAACACATTATTGAGAGTTATAGTAAGTCTCTTTGGCATTCTTTTAATTTATTATTACTTAATATGAAATTTCCTACTTGTTTCATGCATCTATTACTGCTTAAGAATATCAAATACTGTTTAAGTATTGCCATTGATAGCAAAAAACAGACCATAGTTAAGGAGTCCCTAGTAAAATAAAGCCATTCGCTAAAAGGACTTACTAGCTCATTTTAATAATCAAGCACCAACAGTCCTATCCCCATGCAATCATTACTGCTCAAAAGCATGTCATCTACAACTTCAAGAAGATGAGGGTATTTTCCCTAGGCTCAAGCATGTTGAATGATGAATCTTCCTTTAACATGGCAATGGTTGGTATTCAACCATTTTGAGTCCTTCATCCATAGGAAGACCATAACACTCCTCTTCTATACTCATCACCATCACAAAAGAAGTTAAGCCTAATTCTACACTTGAAAGCCTTCTTTGGAAATTGTCATTCCAACTAACCATCTAATATTGTAACATTATACTTCTTTCTAATTCAATTGTCAAGTGCTATGACTATGGAACCAAGGAGAAAGCATCTACATATCAATAATGCTATTTGTCAAAAAGACTTGCAGGTCTATGCTATAAGGACAACTAAAGAAGTAGTATTTATATTGACTACAATATCTTAGAAGAAGTCTTCTTGGTAAAAGAGAAAAATTGAAAAACAAGGAATTACATGCGCTTCCACCTATAGACTATTCTCTTCATCTCATGAGTCAAGAGTCTCACCTAGATCTTAGTAATCTAAAGTGACTAAGGACAACCAATCACTAAAGGAATGTTGAATTATCTTATGGAAGCACTACTCATCATTCCCATACATAGCAAATATCTAGAAAATTTCTTGATGAAGAGCCTTATTCCAACTCATTTTAAAGACAGTGTCCTATGATCAAACTTTGACCTTCGGTTAAACCCTAAAGTGATTATCAAAGGAAAATGAAGATGGTCTCATGATGAGATTTTCATAGTTGTTTTTGCACATCAAGTGTCAAATATGCTTAAATTATGATGTTGTATCTAGATAGATGCACTAAGTCCTTAGACAACAATGCAGTAGTTAGAGATTTCTACAAGTCACATATATACTTACGTATGTTTACATTGGCTCCTTAATATCACATTATTCACTTGTTAACTTGTTTTATTGCTAGACATCATGTAAATGGACAACTACTAAAGATTGTTGCTCTTTGCCCTACTTAGGCTTAATTTGACAACTTCTAGAAGCATTATCCACTTAATGTGACATCTCATAGATAGAACATTGAAGTTATCAATAGATGGAAGCTGAAGTGAGAAAAACTAAGTCAAATGCAACAATTAGTCAAGTTGTTTAGTCCTTTCAAGAAGAGAAGCTGCTATCATCTCCAATCTTAGTTAGACATTTTATTACTTATGAAAATTGTGATTTGATGCCAATTGAGGAGAATGTTTCCTTATTGTTCATGTAGAAATCAATTACTAGCCACGCAAAAAAATAGTTCTAGAGCACATAAGTGCATAAATCAAGTGCTTAAAGGCCATTAATCGCCATCACAAGTTACAATAACATTGTGTAAGGGTAACATGCGAATAGCCAATGTGTAACTATCATCATGTCAAGGTATCCCTTATGACTTGATTAAAATTGGCCATACTGAAGTTGAGTTGTAGACTTTCTTTGTACTTCTTCTTGTTGAGTTTTTTTTTTTTTTTTTCCTTAACTTGATTTAAACTAAATCTTGTTCCCATTTAGTTTAAACTCTTGACTTAAGTTAAAGAAAGTTTGGTTTCTTTATTTTTAAAAAACTTTAGAGTCGCTACATGGTAGAACCATAAAGGTGAATAAATTAGAACCAATTAGGTAGATCAGTTCTAATTTAATCACTAGCCTACGTTTTGAAAACTTTTGAAAATTTTTCAAGAAATCAGATATCATAAGTTTGAGGACTAACCTATTAAACCCTAAATAGGAACCACTATAACCTTCTAAGTTTGATTTTATTTTTCAAGATACCCTTCTAACTTAAGAAAAGGAGTTTTCAAGTAAAAGAAATAAATTATGATTATTTACAAAGGAAAGAAATTGAAAAAAAAAATCAAAAGGGAAAAAATTATTTTACATTTTAAGTTACCTTGCAACTACCTATAGGTGCCTACATACCTATGATTCACAATCAAACTTCCCTAATTCATTTTTCAAAATGTTTTAATGAGTTGATTTATTTTAGGCTTGAAAATAGTCAAGTTTATACTTTAATTCGTTTATTTTGTTTTAAGAAAATTCTAAAAACATTTCCTAATTTGGAGCCATTTTTTTTTTTAAATATCTAAAGGGCCTAATTTTAGAAAAGGGTTTATTATTTTTTTATTTTAGAAAAATGACTTTTCCTAGATGAGGAAAAAGCTCTTTTTTTCTTTTAAAATAAAGACTCTTTTTTTTAAATAAATACCTTTTTTATAATAAAATTTTTTTGTAAATAAATATTTTCTTTTTAAAAAAACATATACTTTTTTTAAAAAATAAAAACTTTTTTTTGGAACAACGATTTTTTTAACAAAAAAATAGGAAAACAAAAAGAGAAAAAAAATTATCTTTTCCACAAGGATAAAACATCATACACTTTAGCTATCTATGAAAAAGCTTTTTTTGTTTAATTTTTTATTAAATAAATAAATGAGAGGAAATAAAGAAAAAAAATAAAAATAGCACGCAAGAAGGAGTAGTGTGCATACCTAAGCTAGTCAAGGGATGAAGCTCGGATTCAAGTTGGCCTTCTCGGATGAGGTCGAACTCTAATGCTCGAATCCGAGTCACTCAAAAACCTCTAACAACAATAGCTAAGGAGCTTGATTCAACCAAAATTGGCACCAAAATGAATGGGAAAAGGCGCATTTATGAGTTTCTTATTAGGAATATGGGGGCTAGGATCAATGCCACGGTATTTAATGGCGTTTTTAGGAATGTTTGAAACTAGGTGGTTACAATAGAGTTGGGAATTAGGTTACAGTAGTTATGGTGAAGTTAGGTTGCAGCTAGCTAACGTGATGCAATGGTCAAATGGATGTTTTAGGGTATGTTAAGTGTATAGATGTGGTCGGCTTCATGTAAGGGTGGACAACGATAAGACCTAAAGGTGTAGTGGTTAAGGATTGAAAGGGGAGTGGTGGTGGAGCTGCTATAGCATGTGATAGTAAATGAGTAGAGTAGCTATTGTCAAGTGTATTAAGAGTTCAACTCGAAAAGCTTCGAGTTTGCTTGGTTTCTAGAGAGAGAATGGGAAAGCATGGCAGAAAGAGAAAGCTCACGTAGATATTTTTATGAGGCTATTTGGGCTCAGATTAGTGTCTAGAAAGGATGAGAAAGCCACTATTTATAAATTTGAAACTCAAATCAAGCTTGGAAAGTCCAGTCATGGAATATTCAAGTGACACAATAAAAGGATGTTCTTACTTGATTTGGCTTTGAACTTGTAGAAACTTTAGATTTAATTGAATGAAATGAACGAGAAGATATTAATAATTGTCAATCATAGCTTGGATTCAAAAGTTTTTGCTAAAAGTGTTTAGATTTTGTCAACATAGCCAAGACGCATTTATAATTTTTTCCCAATTTCAAGCATGATTTAATCCATGAAATGGACTAATCAAGATGTGTTTTTTGTTCCAATTAGTAGTATTCCATGTCAATAATCCTAAAATGTCAAGAATGTGCATAGATTTTGATGGAAAATCAACACAAAAGAGCTTAGAAATTGGGGGTTTGATAAGGCAAGTCTAAGTTTCCCTTGCTATTTCTATCCATCAAGAAGATGCTGATGTGGTGCCACATCAACCATGTGGACCACTCAGCGGTTGTCTCGTGTCGCCATGTATAAGGTGAGATACGCAGCCCTATTGCAAAGCGACACATGGCCCTGATGTTGCTACAAAAATGCAAATGCACTTCTGTATATTATGGGATCTAAACCCTCAACATCTCTACCCTATCAATGCCAAGTTTAAGTGCTCAACCAATTGAGTTGTTGGTCAATGCTTTAAAACTATTGCAACTAATTGGTACTTAACCTATAAGCAACCTGACTTATTCAAAAAATAAAGACCACCCAAATAAATTAATCTACCTAATAATTCAACACAACTCAAAATTCTTATTTTCCTTAAAAGCTTTTTTCCTAAAAACATTTTATTTTCTTAAAAATCCATTTTTCCTAAAAAAAACTCTATTTTCCTAAAAACAAAAAAATTCTAATTTCCTAATTCTTTATATATTCTTTTATTTTTCTTCTTCTTTTTTCATTTTTTTTTAATTTTCTTTTTTTTTTTTTAACTAGACCCCTTTTCTTTATTCTAAAAAGAGAAACTAAAATTATAAAAGGGAAAAAATGGAGTGTCTTCACTTCTCACCTTCACCCAACTGATGGCACAATGTTATGAGATAGGTTAGCGACTCTTCATATAGTGGTTAAGAGCATTCTTCTATTTTACGCCCACTTATTCATTTAATCAATGGGTTTTATGACATACTCTTTGAAGGAGAAGCCTTTGAATGATCAATCTTCTAAAGTTAACTTCTTCTTTCATAAGTATCGTAATGAAAAAGGCGAAGCCATGTCGCTATCTTTAACTTGTGAGTTTGATTGCCACAACTTATAGCACATCAAAAGAGCATCATCTTAACTTGAGGGTAAGTAATTTAATTATCCATTACCGTCTAAGCTAAAGAGTTACTGGATTTCCATGTTGCTTTGAAAGCTTTGTATTAGAATTAGAATCGTAATTGAAGTCCATCAAAAGAGATATGAGGTGACTGATTGATGATGTGAACATCAAGGCGAATGTAGAAGTAGATTTTTCCTTCATGAAACATACCACTGCATAGTTTCCATTTTGATGTAAATCCTTGATGTTGATGGTCAAATTCCATTCATTTGGCCACTTAGCTGCTAACGAGCCGAGTAACTCCATTCTTGGTTAATGCCAAATAACATAAATCCATATTTGATTTGAATTCAAGGAAAGTAACACGAACAGTTATCACTTGGCATAGTTATATTACATAACTACCCACAATCCCTATATTTCAAGAATGCATCTGATCAAGAAGCCACTACATATCTCGAAAATCGCTCCATTAACTACTACTCCAGACATAACATTTGCCTATAAATACAATGAAGAAACACTGTAAGAGATATCTGATAACTCTCTACTACTTGCTTAGTCTCTTCTAACATTCATTAACTAACTTAGGCATCAGAGTGGCCACATCGAACTAGCCTCGATACTGAAAGCTTTCTCTTTCTTTGTAGGATAAAAGTTCTAACCTAAAATCACCTAACAACACTTGAGATGAATAAGGACGAGTGATTTCCACACCATCTTTCTTTATTATTTTTATGTTTTTTTTTTATACACTCTTTTTTTATTAGTAAACATCTTATGGTAAAATTACTTTGTTCTATGTACATTTAACAATTACTAGATTCGGCAACACCAAAATTCTAAGGAGATGAAGTTCTATGAAATAACTTAAACTCTTTTATAGATTAATTGTGCACTTCGTCAATGAGATTACTTTGACCTTCCTAATGTTAAGTTGGTTACGCTAATTCAACCAAGTAGTAATAACTAGCTATAAGAGGATAACTTTGCCTTTCATAAAAGAGATTACTTTAATCTTGATGAAAATTAGAAGATGTTAATGAAGGATGAGATTGCTTCAACCTCTTCTTTGGTAATATAGTTTTCCAATCTATTATGCCTCAAGAAAGATGGTGTGGTCAAATAGCATTGCTCAATTGGGAGCTAGTCATTTTGACCTTTCATAGAAGAGGCTACTTTCATTAAACATGACTATAAGCATAGCAATTATAACAACTATAGCTACTATGATAAGATTATTTCAATCTTTCACAGTTGAGATTACTTTAATCTCTGTAATTGAAAGAAGGGCTTTTATACTAGCTATAGCTATTGCAATAAGATCACTTTAAGCCTTCACAGTTGAAATCACTTTAATCTCATCAATGAATTTGCATAAAGTCATTATGCTTGTTACATACTTAAGAGCAATACTCCAACTAAGCAACAATAGCTACTGAAATAAGATTCCTATGATCTTTCACATATAAGATTACTTATATCTCAAAATCTGTAGAAAAAATGTTACAGTTGTCAAGCCTATTGTGAGATTACTTCTATCTTTCATAGCTAAAATTGCTTTGATCGTCATTATTATATTCATAAAAAGGCATTTGCTTACCACGTGCTTAAAAGCATAACTTTGACCGAGTAACATCAGCTACTATGATAAGATCACTTTGATCTTTCATAAATAAGATTGATTTGATCTCTAAATTTGTAGAAAAGGCATTACAGTTGCCAAATTTATTATGAGTTCACTTCAATCTTTCACATATGAGATCACATTGATCTTGACTAATGACTTCATAGGAAGGCATTAAGTCTACTAGGTGCTCAAAAGCATAGATTTGACTAAGCTACACCAATTACCATGATGGGATCACTTCTATCTTTTGCAAATGAGATTACTTTAATCTTGAACGTTGCAAAAAAGGTGTTATAGCTACTAAGTATGCTGTGAGATGAGATTACTTTAATCTTTCATAACTGATATCACTCTAATCCCATTGAAGAACACCTTTAACGGTTCCAAACGGTGATGTCACTTGTGGTAAGAACAAGATGTTCCTTTGAAAGTATCAGGAAGCAATGCTAGCTATGTTAAAGTGTTCCATGAAGACTATATATTAAGCAACCATTCTTCTACTTCTCAAGAACAAGAGATTATAATTGATGACAATAGCTACATGTAGACTTATCTAATAAGTGAGTATTAAGGGGATTGTCTTCAGCACTTGTTAACAAAAGATACAAGCAACAAAGGTAGCTCTATCCCAGCGTTGTAAACCTATAACAGTAATGATAGGTATGCTATAGTTGTTAGGGAGTTATCTAAATATTGTAGAGCAACATTGCATCACGTACGGAAATGTTGATGATTGCTTGAGGTGAGAAAAATGATACATGATTTCTTTTGTAAAGTGAATCTTTCCTTTCTCTTACATGGCTAGCTATGCCATCAATGTTTTCCTTATGTATGGCTTGACAGCTCCAAGCTTCATCTTTTGCCTTTTTTTGCTTAATGGACAACTTATGGGTATTACTTCTCTCCAACATCAAGTTCTCCACTTTAAGTGTCTTGGCCAGCTTGGTTTTTTCCCTCTCAGTTCTTTTATAAATTAGGTCTTCTTTAAACTGATCAGTACTGAGCCCTACCCATTTATTACTGACTCTCGACTAGAGTATAAAGAAAGCCTATTTTTTATATCTTAAAAATGCTTTTGGAGTCGCTACCCGACCAGAGTTAGAAAAAAAGTTAAGTTATAACAAATTAAGTAGATTGATTATAACTTAGCTACTAGTATTAACAAGAAAACCAATTTTTGCAAAACGATTTTCTAAAACGAGAGATCTAGATCTGATGGTTATCCTATTAAACCCTAAATAAGTACCACTTTTTTAACTTTCCAATTTTAAATTTGCTTTTCAATAATACTCTTTTTCAATTTCTAAACGGCTAATCATATTACACATTACTCATTTGATTAATTTACACAAATATCTATAAAGATAGAAAAAATAAAACTTTCCATATTTTAAATTACCTCATACTTGCGTACGAATGCTTACGTACCCACCATTCGGGGTCAAACTTCTATAGTTAGTTCAATGAAAACATAGCAAGTTAAATTGGTTTTAATTTTGAAAAAAGACCAAGTCTACGTTATTTACCCATTTTGATTTCTTTAAAGAAAATTTTCTAAAGGTCCTAAATTGGTTTGATTTTTTAAAAAATTCTAAAGCGCCTTAATTTTTGAAAAGGGGTTGATTCATGTTTGTTTATTTGGAAAATGGTTTTTCTAAGTGACAAAAATGACTCATTATTATTATTTTTTATCCCCCTTTTTTATTTCATTTTATTCCTATTATTTATTTTTTATGTATCAACTAAGATAAAAAATAAAAATAAAAAGTTAAACTCTCTACATTTCCCTTCTTTCTTTCTTTTCTTTTTTTGTTGTTTTTTTTTTCATTTTTATTTCTTTTTTTTTCTTTATAATTACAATAGAATTTACATGAGATGAATAAATAAATAGAATAAAATAAATTATGACACATAATACAAACATAAGAGATGACCGAACTTAGGACTTAGGCTACAGCACAGGTCGAATCTTAAGTAGTCAGGTCGGGTCAAGTCAGATCAAGGAATTTGGGTCACTAAAAGAGAGAAGAAACAGCGATAATGGGTACTTCACATGATGGCTTACGGTAGGAATTTTAGAGTGGTGATTAGAGATTTATGTGTTTCATATTGGGAATTAAGGGTATAGAGTTGATGCCATGGTGTTTGGAGCTCGTTTGGTAGTGTTTTGGAAGTCGATCGCATGTGGTGGTAGAGGTGCAACTCAATTAATGACTGCTGGAATTGAGGGAAGTATTGGGTTAAGGGTTATCAAAGGTGTTGAAGCTCTACTATTGATTTGCTTCGAAAACCACCAAAAGTAACAGATTTTGGAGAGAGAAAGAGAAACTCTCAAGTTAGAGAGAGAAAACTTTAATTATTGCATGTAGGAGATTTTTCGAAGCTTACTACCCATTGAAACATGATCCCTAAGCCCTTTTTATATTGATCTTAACCTGAAGAAGTTCGAGAAAGTCCAAAACACCATTAAATTCAAAACTGAAAATTAATGGATCTTGACTAGTTTCATCTGATTTTTGCTTGATATTAGCTGAAATGAGAATCAAAATAGAATCCTAGGATGCTCTTTGTTGCCTAAAATAACTAGTAAAAGCTTCGATTTTCATTAAAGGACTTAAATCAAGCAATTCCAAATTAAAGCAAAAATCACATTTTTTAAGTTTTTTTAGATTTTCAAATATTATTTTGACCAAGAAAATAAATGAATTTGGACATAAAATGAGTACTGTTCAAAATTATTCCATGTCCTCTGTTAATTCTTACCTTTTATTTGATAAAACTTAGTCAAAAATGATGATAAAACTTGGTCAAAAAATGAGTTCAATCAGGTAAAAAAAATGCTGGAATAGCATGGCCAATTTTCTTCCATTACTGCAGTTTTACGAGCTCACTCCATGGAGAAGAAGGCCTAACCAGTCAACAATCCAACACCCAATCAAAACACACCACATAGCGCGCGTTTGCTCAATTAAAAAATAAGGCTCATAGTGCCTGGTTGAAGTCTTGAACCCATGCATCGATGGCAATTTTCTTGCCATGTTATGCAAATAAAACCTTCATATTTTTTTAAAATGGCCAAGGCTGAATATCAAATAAGAAGACCGGTTTAAGCCGAATTCAAGCCTTATTCAATTGGTTCTTGATGAATTAAAAATGCAAAGCCTTCCTTAAGAAAGCTTAATATATGCATTTTAAATCTATACTCAATTTAATGGTTTTATGGACTTTAGTTCGTTAATTGTGTAGTTAATTCAAAATTGATTTTTTCATAAATAAACCAATTTAAGTTCAATCAAAGCACCGTTTGAATCCATGATTCGCTTATATTAATTCCATTTTTATGAACTAATAATATGTAAAACCAACCACTTTTTGAATATTAAATTTTAAAAAAAAATAGCTTAATATTCTCAAAATAGCTCGAAACTGTTAAATCACATATGTGCGTTTTGACTTTATTTGACCTTAAAAATAAAATGAGACTTCTAGTAACTCAAAGACCCTAAAAATGACACAAGACCCTAAAAAAAGATGCTATCTTCCTAATTTTTTGTATATTTTAATTTTTCAAATTTTGTTTTATTTTCTAAATTTCTTTGTATTTTTCAAAATTTTCCATTTTTTGTGATTTTTCCTATATTAGGACCCTTTACCTTATTCTAAAAATTAAAAAAAAAATACTGGTGGACAAAAATAGGGTGTCTACATGTCTCAATCAACTTAAGGAGATATTCCTTAACATTCCCCTATTTTCCATTAAGCTTTATAAATTATGGACTTTTGTAATCCTTTAGGTATGTTTTTCTACAACCATTTACTCGTATTCAAGCCTGGGGTCCAAATGTTGGTTAAAACTATTATGATAAGGATCAAGTACCTATTTAGTCGATAACTTGGTTAAGAGCTTAAGGCTTATAAAATATGGTTCAGAGAGTACTGAGTTATGAGCCAAGTGAAGGGGAGAAGTCTATACTTAAAAATAGTTTAGGGTGCACTTATTAGTTTTTTATGATGGGGTTGGACTTATGATGGAACTTTTAGATACTTTGGATGAGGGGAAACATACTTTAGAGATTGTATGGGTGAGGGGGTTCAAGACTTAGGAGACAGAGCTAATCTAAATTATTGTAGATCAAGGAGTACAAAAAATATTCCTACTATCCAACCGATGGATACTATAACATCCCCCATAATGGGCTATATGTGCGAAGGTCCAAGGATAAGGCATGCCATTTGGTCAGATATGTTATTTGCTAGCTAGCCAATTATAATTTATATGTTAATATGATGCTTTCTCTCTCTTAACTACAACTGACAGTTAGAGCATTGAGTAGATAATCATCAATATTACTCTTACAATATAGTTGGTATTTTTTTTTTCCCATCTAGCTAGTAAGTCACAACCATAATAGTTTTGCCTTAGTTCATTTCCTTAATTTCGTTTTTCAGCTTTATTTTATTGTGTTTTTGCCCTTATTAGTTAGTACTACATATTTAAGGGCTGTGAATAATATTATCTATGTTATTAAAGTGAAAGAAAGGAGTCTTTTGGTGTCTTCTTTGTGGTTTTTAAAAATACTCTAGAAACATATTAAAAATAACCATTAAAATATATGATATTGAAATCTAGCTTAATAATGTAAAGCACAAAGCGATTAATTCACCCATTTTTCTCTTTCCTTTTAATCCCTCTCTCCTACTCTTAATAACATCCTCGATTTTGTCTCTTCATTTAATTCCTCTCTCCTACTCCTAACAACATTCCCTATTCTTAAGTTTGTAGTTAAAATGTAGCTTAGTTTTTCCTCTTTGTTTCTCGTCTTACTCTCAAAACAATATTGAAACTTCTATTTAGTTTTATCTATATATTATTAAAGCGGAAGTAGAGGGATTTGGTGTCATTCATATTTATCTGAATTGCCTTTTTAGTGATATTAATATTTCATCTTATTCACCGTCTTTAGTTATACATTATATGTTTTTCATATTAATTCACTAAGGAAAAATGTCAATTACCACAATATATGTAAAGCCCTAAGACTTGAAGGCGTTACAACCCACCACATCTCCCTAGTTTTTTAATGACACTTTAAGGCTCTAAAACTAACTACAATCTCCAAAATCACTTCTAACAATTGCTTTTCAAATATGAAACAACAATTCTCTAAATACATCAATTCAAGTGACTTATAGGTGAGTCACTATAGCCACAAACATACTAAATAACTAGATCTCAATCTTATATAACATACAAAACTAATTGCCTCTCTCTCTCCCAACCCGAAGATAGCAATTTTCATACTTGTCACAACTTATGGAATTAACTTGCAGCTATAAAAATAAAAGGATGAGCTGGAGCTTAGTACGTAATGCATAAGCACACGTAAACGCCAAGCCAAGTCATACATATGCATAGAATGGAATTACATAAAGTATAAAGCAAACATCAAATTAATTATCTTTAATTAGGCCAATAACTAATAAAGAGGTACTCATGACCCCATCACACTTTGATCATTATCTACAAACATAGGTAAATATAAATATACGTTTTCCTTTAAATCCCTTACATCTAAGTCCAAAGTCCAAAGACCATAAAACCTATAATTCTAACTACGTCGTCCCATATGAAAGTCCATTAGGAAAACCTCACATATAATCAACAATTAATCCTCTAGGGAACTACCACTGCGAGCTCCTAAAGTAGGCGAGTCAAGCATAATTAGTAAACCGTTCATTTAGGCCAAATATAGATTAGTCCATTTAGAACTTTTCTATACTAGTAAGCATAACCATACAAACAAGCACTATGTACCTGAAAGGCCAATTCCAAACCAAATACAAAGCATGAATCAACCATGAACCCAAATCTGATAGCCTAGTAGTTAAAATAATAAACTTTTCTTAATCTGTCATTCTAAACAATCCAACTCAAAACATCTTAAGCAACCTAACCTACCTTCAGATAACACCCTCTAAAGGTTCCCTAAACTCCCATCTTATTTAAGAAATCTAAGAGTAACTATAGTTAAATAAGAGGGTAAAGATTGGACCTTGGCTTAGGAAAGGAACGGCTAAAATACATGGAATGAGGATATAGAGGTTTTAAGGAAGAAAGTTTGAAAATAAAGTTTGTAAAATATGTTTGTAAATAATTATAATAGTAAAGATGTTTAAAATGATTTTAGAGGATAAAATATGCTTTAAGAAATAGGTTTAGACAAAAAAAAAACTAGTTTAAGAACAAGGAATGGAAGAAAACTTAGTTCAGCTTTTTGGTATGAACCAACCGTATGGTTCAAAGGGAACCAATGGGCAGGTCCTTAATAGACCACAAGACTGATCACAACCAATGCTATGGTTCCAACAAAACAGCAAAATGAAGATTCAAATTCCATCCTTAAACCTACTCTAATCCGAATTTTTATTTAAACCCACTTCAATTACTCATCAACCCATCAATATAACACATTTTTGTACTATCCAAACTACAAATTTCAAATCAAAGACCAACTTAAACCTCAAATCTACCAATAATTTCAAAAAACCAACTTTAATCTAAAGAACCAGAGTAAAGATGAAGGAAACTTACTTATATAGCTCAAACACTTGGATAATCCGAAAATGGAGCTAAATACCACCAATAGCTATAAGAAACAACTCATTTGAGATTCTTACAATACAAAAACCTATGTAAAACTCCTCTAACATGTGACATTAAGCTTGAAAGTGAACCTAGTTAGGAAGAATCTCAAGAAACTTACCTTAAACCCTTCCATTACTTGCTCTAGATGAAGATTAAGGAATTCCCAACTAGAAACTCTTGAAAAGAATCCAAAATTAGCAAGAAATGGGTGATTTAGGTAGCTAAAGGGTCCAAAAACGATTTTTCCCAAGATAAACCTTCATGACTTACTTTACACCTCTTCTTAGTCTTCCTCTTATGTGTATTTTTGATAGAAAACCCTAGCCTTTAACTATTTGCAACTATAAAAGGAAATAGATTAAGGTCAAAAGAATGCCTAAGAGGCTATTTACCAAAAAGAGTGGAGTTTTTTTTAGCTAAAAGGCTACCTTAAGTAGAGGATAAAGATTTAGAAACCTTAAGAAATGTCTAAAATACCCTTATGTTTAAAAATAATAATTTTTTTTTACAATACAATACACCTTTAATAATGAAAATAGCTACATCTATATATAGTATTTTACATTTACCACATCAATATATAGTCAAATTATAGTAAATATAAATTAACATATAACACTAAAAAATATTGGACAAACCAATTAAAGCACGTAATTTTAAGGAATCTCTCTTTTTTTTTTCTCTCTCTCTTCCACTTAGAACAAACCCATAAATTTAAAGAATCTATTAATTTAAAAACTATCAATTGAAAAATTACTATTTCTATAGACTACATGCTTCTACGAAGAATAAAATTTGAAAGTTGGTAAGAATTTTCATATGCATAATCGTTATTTAAATTCTACACGATAATGTTGTTGGCATATAGTATATATTAATTTTGATATTTATTTATAATATTAAAGTGACTAAACCTACTTTCAATGTCTTTAGTATATGTTATATTTCTTAAATATTGAATTTACAAAACTATCATTTATGATCACATCTAGTAATTTCTTGAATTGTATATTTTAATGAAACTAATGGCTACCATTATAAAGTACTTTCATGACCACTATACTATATTATAACAATTGATTTCAAAGGTTTTTATCTTTTTATATTTTACAATTTTATACATTACATTTTTCTTTTGGTGTCATTATTAGATTTTATCAAATTCAATGAAAGTTTTTACTATTTTTTTTCTAATCTTTCAGATTATGTATAAAAACCATTATAATCCTTTATATTACCTTTGTATTATATGGCCATTTATATATTTAGCTCAAAATAGCATTTTCATATAAATCAATAATTTCACTATATATTTTTGAGAAAATTTTCTTTAAGGAATGACAATTTATTTATTTTTCTATTACTTTAAAAAGCTTTTGTCACACCTTAAAGCGGTAGAGTCGTAATAGTATCGCCGTGCAAACTATTCTAAAATAAAAGCTTACATTACAGTTGCTATCTTAGATCTAATTTACATAAAGCATTCGCAACTAATACGCTTTGAAATAAATAGTTTACAAATGAAACATATTATTCACTTATGAAAATATAAAATTATACATACTAAGATTTAGCAATCGAATCTTACTTTACTCAAATAATACATAAATTACTTTTAAAAGATTTACAAATAAGGCTTAATACTTCAAGAGCATGTCTAATCCTCAGTTTTATATCCCCATTCCTCAAGATTCAATAGTTGCTAGCTTCAAAATGTATAAAGTCGCTTCCTATTTAACACCTACAACAATATCTATAGAGATGTGAGCAATCAATAGCTTAGTAAGTTGAGACAAAGACTTAAAACTATACGTCAAGCACAAATAGGGTTATCGCCTAATTATTTTAATGTAATGTGATAAACAAATGTCATGTTATCCAATTTGTCATGAGATTAAAGAAATTACCCATGTTCTAATCTAGGTTGAGAAGTTTAGTGTACATTTCAACAACTAACAACCAAACTTAGGCTTGAGCAATAAAGACATTGCTCCTCCCGTGACTATCTTCGAACTACTACCTTCACTCTTGTCGCAACCTCCTTTCCTGTCACTTAATTCGATTAAGAATAAAAAAAAAATGACCAATTATGTTGTCCAGCGCTATCCTTTTTGAAAGGGTAAGTATATAGTCGAAGAACCCTAAACGTTTCCCATAATAGGTTATCGTACAAGTCCGATTTAAAATTACAAGTCATATATTTAAATGAGTTAGTTTAAAGGGTTCAATTATTTAACACACATCAAACATTTACAATCTAGAAGATCAAACCAAAATCATACAATCAAGCTTTAAAACATACATACATAAGCATGCGTACAGTGAAAACTACCTAACAAAAGTATAATCTCAAACCTTTAAGTACTATAAAATAGTAATCCAAAATACAGTAACATATTGATGCTAAACTTACCTGAGATCCTTGACTTGCTCACTCAACTTACTGTAGAGTCAACTCATCTCTACTTATCCTTGTAATATAAATACTCTTTTAGTATTTATATTTTTATTATTCATAAGCTTTTAAATCATAGTTTTTACTCAATTATCCAAGTTATATTTATATATATATATATATATATATATTATTTCCGATCTATTCTAGGTTAGTTTCTGATTTACTTTCTAAATCTGTTTCTAATTTAGATTTTAATTCAATTTTTTATTTTAAATTTTATATGTAAACCCTAGAAACTCCTATCAAACCAATATGTGAAGTTAATCGTATTACACTTAGGTATCTTAAATCTCTTATTAAGCCCCTAACCGATATTTTAGTCAATATAGTACACCTTATTTCTTGTTTAGCTACCAAATTTGCTCCCAACGAGAGAATAACCTATATAATTACCTAAATTCATAATCCAAATCAGATTTATATAATATTCATAATATTATAATTTTTAACCTAATATTTCCTATTTATTTAATTTCCTATATACACATATTATGTACTATTACATAATCTACCCTTAGTCACTTATCTAATATTTCTAATACTACAAATATCATCCTTCATCATCCAATAACATATTAAGATGTCTAGTTATATCCTAAGTCAAAATTTATACCTAATTAATCCTAAATCACAAAATTGACTTAAATATACCCTTTTTGTCTATTATTCATTCACTCATATTTACTATATAATACTTAGATCTAACACCTCAAACATCACAATTATCATCCTACATTAGCAAATATCATCTAAAAAAATCTAATTACATACTAAATCAAAATTTTCACCGAATTAAAATTAAATTATGGTTGTCAAAATCGTGATTCTACTATTCATTTCAATGCATAGAATCAATAGAATCATATAAAATCGTATAATACCAGTAAAATCATAAACTTATAGAATTGTACATAAAAATTCATAATTTTGTAAAAAATCTGTATATAAATGATTTTACATCCATTTTAATTAAGAAAAATATTATAAAATCATAAACTCGTAGAATCGTATTTTTGACTTGTAATTTTAACAACCATGAATTAAATCACAAGATTAGGTATAAATATTGCCTTTTATGCAAGATTTTAAGGACTAAAAATTAAGTAAAATTTTAAAAAATAAATTTCTAGAAAAAATATTCATAGCGCTATCATATATATCCTAAATAATCTATACAAAAATTTTGAGAGTAAAACTACACTATTTAGGTCACTTAAATTAGTATTGAAAACCAGTTCGGGTTTAAGGATTTCTTAAGCACGATCTATTTCAAGACCTAGTTATAGCAAAACAATATTTCTTTCTAAAAACTATATACAAAAATATTCCAAAATACTAAATTTCATAATTTTCTATAATTATTTTATATTTTTAATAAATAAAATAAAATTAGAATAGAAATTAGAACTCACTGGGGTTGCTTACTTTGGCCATCATAGCCTTATTAGCCGATGTAATTGTTGCCTCTAGTGTCCAATGGTGATGGCCATTTACTCTTAAGTGGTCATAGGTTGTAGGTTCCCCTTATAACCTCTAATTACATACTAATTTGCTATTTTTTTTGTAAAGTTAGTTGTTCCTCTCTTTTTTATCTCTAAAAAATTTTTCTAAACTCCTAAATGTTCAAAATGAATTTTGTAGGAGAGTGTCTTAGTTTATA
Source organism: Lumnitzera littorea (assembly GCA_024138015.1). Taxonomy (NCBI): domain Eukaryota; kingdom Viridiplantae; phylum Streptophyta; class Magnoliopsida; order Myrtales; family Combretaceae; genus Lumnitzera; species Lumnitzera littorea. The sequence goes on along the minus strand of JAMXBB010000005.1, from coordinate 75,015,225 downwards.
GTGTTGATTAAGTTTTTCTTTAATTTTTCTTGTGAAATTCATCCCTTATCCTCTTCTTTTTCACTTTCTAATTATCTTATTTTTATTGGCTACTATTTTTTCTTGAAATCCAAACATGCAACTCCTCATTTTTGGAATTTTCCATATTTTCCCTCTTTTTTTTTGTGAATTTTTCTTAATTAATTAATATTATTTTAGCATATTTTAGGTAACTTAAGTAATTTCACATATTTTTACCTACACATAAATACATATATGGTACAAATAAATACTCATAAATATTATTTAAGTTATCTTATGATTTGTAGTGTGTATATAATTTATCTCTAACGATTCATTAATTATCGAAACTCGTTTTTGTGTTTCTAATAAATAATGGGTAATACACACATAACTTAATATTATAATATTTAATTATTTAATTATTTATTTTCCTAAATCCAAATTCACGCAATCACTTTTACTAATATTCCTAACTCTATCATAAAATTTGAGCTCGATCGGATAATTTACGTTATCGTTCTAAATTTTACAAACCATTTCCGAACTAATCGATCTTAAGTTGATTACCAATTTTTATGGGACCTTACAAATTTTAATTTATTTTAATTTTTTTCAAGATTATACTTTTAAATTTTATTTCAATTATTATTGATTATTATTTTGTTATTTTTAGTTTACTTACATTAACAACTTTGGTTTTCTCTTATGTCAAAATTCATTTATACAAGAAAGACAATCTAGCAAGCTTCCAATGAGCTTTTTATTCAACTACATATTATATTATTTTGTTATTATTAATTATTATTTTAATTTTTTTCAAGATCATACTTTTAAGTTTTATTTTAGTTATTATTGATTATTATTTTGTTATTCTTAGCTTACTTGCATTAACAACTTTGGTTTTCTCTTATGTCAAGATTCATTTATACAAGAACGACAATCTAGCAAGCTTCTAATAAGCTTTCTATTCAAATACATATTATATGTTCCATAATATGTATATATATGTTATATTTATATATATGGTTATTTATATATTCAGTTCAAAATAACATTTTCATATAAGTCGATAATAAAATCATTCACTACATATTTCTAAGAAATATTCTTTATATGTAATGTTTGCTTATATATTTTTGTATAATAATAATTATGTTTAATAGCTTTGATTTAGTTTTCTTTTCAAGATTATACTTTTGAATTTTCTTACTGTTATAATTATTTATTAAGAAGCCTATCAATATTTACCAAGGTTGTTGTAGTCTAATGACGTTGCTCATAATCTCCCATCATAATAGACCATTGTTCAAATCCCCCTTCCCCTTCGTTGTAACAAAGTTAGCCCAGAAACAAAACAAAAAATAGAAGAAGAAGAAGAATTTTATCAATATTTTTCTTTTATTGATTTAGGATTATGGTTAACTTGGTTACATTTAAGAAAATTGTCAATTTGAGATATGTTCATATATATATATATATATATATATATCTTTTTCCTTTGCCTCTTTAAGTTACACCCTCCATAAGTTCTTAACTTCAATTATTTGCTTTAAATTTAATTTGAAATTTATTATTGGTTCAATAGATATAAACCTATATTTTAATTTTTTTTTTAAATGTAATTTTCATGTGGTATATAATGTACACAAAATTAATAAGGAAAAGTAAATTTATATTAATGTTTGAACTATTATAAAAATGTTATAATTTTAATATATCATTTTGAAAAACTCTAGGACTTTGTTGCTAAAATTAAAAATCTCATCCAATTGAAGTTTTGTGAGAATTCTTAAGAATTTATTATTGAAATTGAAACTCCTATAATTTGATTGCAAGATTAAAAAGATAATTATAATAGGCTTTCAATATTTTTACTTTATTTCTAGCAAATGCATAATCGGTCTATGGTTCACTTGTTCACTATTATTGAACATCATAAACTCTAGTTCGAGTTCTTTTTCAAACTGTTAGTTCTCATCAATTCTTTGAATTGCAATGAACTAGACCATTCATTGAATTCAAACGACTAATAATAATGAATTAGATAACCATACATTTGCTATACTTATGCTAAAATTGACGAGAACTGATAGTTTGAAAAAGAACTCGAACTAGAGTTTATGATATAGAATAATAATGAGCTTACAAAACATGCACCCACGATGTGTTTGCTAGAAATAAAGTAAAAATAAATTGAAAGCCCGTTATAACTATCTTTTTAATCTTGAAATCAAATTGTAGGACTTTCAATTTCAACTATAAATTTTTAAAAATTCTCGAAAAACTTCAATTGGATAAGGTTTTTAATTTTAGCAACAAAGTCTTAGAGTTTTTCAAAATAATATATTAAAATTATAAAATTTTTGTAATAGTTCAATCATTAGTATAAATTTACTTTTCATTAGTAATTTTGTATACATTATATATCGCATGAAAATTACATTTTAAAAAATTAAAATATAGGTTTAATCTATTTAATCAATTATAAATTTCAAATTAAATTAGAAGCAAATGATTGAAATTGAGAACTTATGGAGGGTGTAACTTAAAGCAAAGGAAAAAGATATATATACATATATATATATATGAACATATCTCAAATTGACAATTTTCTCAAATGTAACCAAGTTAATCATAATCCTAAATCAATAAAAGAAAAATATCAATTAGCCTCTCTTTTTTTTTTTTTTTTTGCCAATTTATTATAACTTGAGGAAGGGAGGATTTAAACCCTAATCTATCTCGATTGGAGACCAGTAGCAATATCATTAAGTTACAATGGTCTTAGCAAATATCAATAAGCTTCTTGATAAGCAATTGTAATAGTAAGAAAATTCAAAAGTATAATCCTAAAAAGAAACATAAATCAAAGCTATTAAGCATAATTATTACGGTAGAAGAACATATAAACAAATATCACATATAAAGAAACTTTCATGGAAATATGTAGTGAATGATTTTATGATTGACTTACATGAAAATGTTATTTTTAGCTGAATAAATAAATAGCCATATATACAAATATAACAGATATATACACATTATGGAACATATAATATGTCTTTTAATAAAAAGCTCATTGAAAGCTTGCTAGATGATTATTTCTACATACATGAATCTTGAAATTAGAGAAAAGCAAAGTTGTTAGTGTAAGTAAACTAAGAATAACAAAATAATAATCAATAATAACTGAGATAAAATTTGAAAGTATAATCTTGAAAATAATTAAAATAATCAAAAGCTTTTGAAAGTAATAGAAAAGTAAACAAACAAATGTCATTTCTAAAAGAAAAAATTCTCAAAAATGTATAGTGAAATTACTAGTTTATATGAAATGCCGTTTTGAACTAAATATATAAATAGCCATATAATACAAAGATAATATATATATATATATAAAGGATTGTAATGGTCTTATGCATAATCAAAAATGCTATTTTGAACTAAAATATAAATAACCATATAATACAAAGATAATATGTACAAAGAATTATAATGGTTTTTATACATAATTTGAAAGACTTAGAAAAGAATAATAATAACTTTCACCGAATTTGATATAATTTAATGATGACACCATAAGAAAAATGTAATGTATAAAAATGTAAAATATAAAGAGATAAAAACTTTCAAAATCAATTGTTGTAATATATTATGGTGGTCATGGAAGTATTTTGTAATGGCAACCATTAATTTGATTAAAATACAATTTAAAAAATTATTTAGTGTAATCACAAATGATAGTTTTGTAAATTCAATATTTAAGTAATATAAAATATACTAAAGATATCAAAAGTGGGTTTAGTCAATTTAATATTATAAATAAATATCAAAATTAATATATACTGTATGCCAACAACATTATCATGTAGAATTTAAATAATGATTATACATATGAAAATTCTTATCAAATTTCAAATTTTATTCTTCTTAGAAGTATGCAATCTATAGAATTAGTAATTTTTCAATTGATAATTTTTTAATTAACAGATTCAAGAATTTATAGGTTTATTATAAGTGGGAGGGAGAAAAAGAGAGAGATTGCTTGAAATTATGTGCTTTAATTGATTTGCTCAATATTTTTTAGGATTATACATTAATGTGTATTTACTATAATTTGACTATATATAGATGTAGTCACTTTCATTATTGAAGGTGTATTGAGGTAACTAACATTTTTAGCCTTAAGGCCTATTCACTTTATGGAATTAGAATTTCATTCCCTCCTTATTCTTTATTACGATGTTCATTTGATTTTTTGTCACGGAATCGTAATAGGGGTTCTTTAATTCAACTAAAGAATCACGATTTCTCTCCATTACCACCACCGCCATTGCCACCACCGCCATCATGACTCTAGTCGCCGTTGCCGCCATCACCATCTACCATTAACCACCGCGCCACTGCCACTATTATTGCCACCACCGTCGCTACCACCTACTGTAGTCATCGCCATCGCCACTGCCACCGCCACTGCCAACCATCATTACCTATTATTTTAGGATTAGTTGAGAAAGAAAATGAACCAAGAATAACTTAATCATTAAAGTTATATTACATATTTATTCTTAAATCACTTATAAATCCAACTAGACAAAGTAATATGTAACACACCCTTATTCCATTACTTATGGAATTCCAATTCCATTCCCTCTCATTCTATTTTATGAAGTGAATGAGTCGTTAGTGAATTAATATGAAAGACATGTGTGCCCCGTTCACTTAAGGGGAATTGGAATTCAATTCTCCCCTTATTCCTTATTACAACGTTCACTTGTATAAAATTTAAAGAAGAAAATTTCTGTGTGTGTATATTCATATCACAGGCCAAAGAGGGCCAATATATATACAACATAGACGCACTAACCAAGCTTCTAAACATAGAAAACAAATATCCTAAATATACTCTTTACACAATTGACAGATATTTACAGATCCTAAAATATTTTAATACCTTCTAAACATAGAAAATATCCTAAACATAGAAAATATCCTAAATATACTCTTTACATAATTGACAGATATTCCTAAAATATTCTAATACCCCCCCTCAAGTTGGTGCGTGAAAATTGCAAACCCCCAACTTGCGTAGAAGATACCCAAACTGCTGTGTCCCCAATGCCTTAGTAAAAATATCAGCGAGTTGCTCAGAGCTACGTACATAAACAGTCTGAACATATCCATGTTGAATCTCATCATGAATAAAATGACAATCAATTTCAATATGCTTTGTGCACTCATGAAACACAGGATTTGTACTAATGTGTAAAGCTGCTTAACTATCACAATACAACAGCATAGGATGAGAGTGTACAACACCGAGAGACAGCAAAAGACCCTTTAACCATTTCAATTCACACACAGTGGTAGCCATGGAACGATATTCTACTTCAGCAGAGGATCTCGACACTGTATGTTGCTTTTTAGTCTTCTAAGAAATGGGAGAAGTCCCTCACATAACAAAATATCCAGTAAGAGATCGTCGAGTTAAAGGACAACTCCCTCAATCAGAATCACAATAAGCATACAACCGAAGATCACTATCAGCTCATAAAAGTATTCCTTGTCTAGGACTACCCTTCAAATAACGAACCACGTGTAAAGCTGCTTCCCAATGAGCTTCCCTTGGTTGATGCATAAATTGTGCCAAAATATGAACACTGTAGGACAACTCAGGTCGAGTAAGAGTCAAATAAATTAGTCTTCCTACCAATCTCCGATACTTCTCTAAATCTGCCAACAATGCATTTTCTGCTAAGGCTAAATGATGATTTTGTTCAATGGGAAAACCAGATGGTTTAGCACCCAATAATCCAGCTTCACTGATAATATCCAAAGCATATTTGCATTGGCAAAGAAAAATTCCTTCTTGATTCCGAGCTACCTCTACGCCTAAAAAATACTTCAATGTTCCCAAATCTTTCATGTAGAAGCAATGGCATAAATAATCTTTAAACTTCTGAATGGCAACTCCATTATTCCCCACAATAATAAGATTATTGACATACACTAGTATACTCAAATGTATCTTGTCTCGATTTAAAGTAAACAATGAATAATCAGATTGAGATTGAAGAAATCCATACCGCTTTAATGCAGTTGTCAATTTGGAAAACCAACATCGGGGGGCCTATCGTAACCCATAAAGTGATTTACGTAATCGACAAACTTTGCCAGGCTGTTAAGTAGAGAACCCAGGTGGCATCTTCATGTATACCTCTTCTTCTAAATCTCCATGCAAGAATGCATTATGAACATCCATTTGATGGAGTTCCCATCCCTTTGTTGCTGCTACTTAAAGAAAAGTACGTACAATAACCATTTTTGCAATAGGAGCGAAGGTCTCATTGTAGTCAATTCCTTCAATCTGATTATTGCCAAGAATCACCAATCAAGCTTTATAACATTCATCCGAACCATCTGAGTTATATTTGATCTTGTAAACCTATTTACTGCCTATAGTTTGCTTTCCCTGTGGCAAATCTTCCACAGTCCATGTCCCATTAGCCTCAAGTGCCTCAATTTCTTTCATCATGGCTTCTTTCCATCGAATGTCTTTGATGGCCTGAATATAAGAAACAGGCTCCTTTTCGACTGTCATAGCTGCTAAGAAAAAACGATGTTGTGGAGAAAATTTGTCACAATTTACATAATGTGCTATAGGATAGGAGGTACCTGTGGACGGAATTAGATTAGAGGAACATGCAGAGGGACTTATTTATTGTGTAGTATATGTCACAAAATTACGCAACCGAGTAGAAACTTCTTTTGTTCTATGACCCCGTCCAAGTTATTCTGGAACAGATTCACCCAAGATTTCAATGATACCCCCCCTATCATTATTATCACTTTAAGTCACAGTCGAATTCTCAGGTACCTCACTTTCGTCTTCCTCATTCAATTCACCATTAAAATGATTGGTGATATCGAAATAAGCATCTTGTACAAGATCTGGTTGCACACCTTCCTTATCAGCATATGGAAATTCAGATTCAGAGAACACAACATCCCTGGATACAAAATATTTTCCTGTATCAAGATCATAAACTTTCCACCCTTTTTTTTCTAAAAGGATATCCTACAAATAAACAACGTTGACTCCTGCTAGCAAACTTGTCTTTTTCCTTATTTAAGTTTCGAGCATAACACAGGCACCCAAAAGTTCGAACGTGATTATAACTAGAAGGTTTACCAAACAATATCTCATAAGGAGTCTTTCCTCCTAATAACTTAGAAGGAGTCCGATTAATCAAATATACAGCCGTTAAAACACATTCTCCCCAAAATTTGATGGGAAGATTGGCATGAAATCTTAAAGTTCTAGCTACATTTAAAATATGACGATGTTTCCTCTCAACACGTCTATTCTATTGAGGTGTTCCTACACATGAGGTCTGATGTAAAATCCCATTTTCAAAAAAATAGTTATGCAATCAAGCAAATTTAATCCCATTATCACTTTTAACTATCTTCACATCTTTTTGAAATTGTCTTTTAGTCATGGCAAAGAAATTACGCATGACAAGTTCCACTTCTGTTTTTTCAGTTAACAAATATATCCATACACCCCTAGAAAAATCATCAACAATGGTAAAGAAATACGAGGCCCCACAAGAAGCATTAATACGATAAGGTCCCCACAAATCACAATGAATTAATTCAAAAATTTCATTTGCTTTAGTGTCACTAGAAACAAAAACTTCTCTTATTTGTTTAGCTCTCAAACAAATGTCACATGGTTTATTCTTTACTAAACTATTACTAAATTCAACTTGAGGAAGAGATTCCACAATTTTTGCAGACGGATGCCCCATCCTCCTATGCCATAATTCAAAAGAATCTACATGGCTTGTCTTGCATGCTTGAACTGATACTGCTGACTTCAAATAATAAAGTCCCTTGCACTGTTCACCCGCTCCAATCACCATCCCCGAGGTGCGGTCCTGTATAATACAAATTTTATCAGTAAATTGGACATTACAATTAGAGTCATCAAGCAATTGCGACACATATATCAAATTACAATTCAAATTTGGAACATAGAGAACATTGTCTAGTTTGATATGTTTTCCTAAGCAAACTGATCCCTCCTTCAATGCCATCACCTGCTCTCCATTAGGTAATCCAATTGAACATGCCACAATTTCTTTCAAATTTGTTAAACATTCTAAAGTACCTGTCATATATTGTGAAGCACCGAAATCAATAATCCAATTCAGATTATCCTTACCATTCATCTTCTCACTAGTACCCGGTTTGCACGTGTTCAACAAATTGAGAAAGAATAACCATTGTTCTGCTGTCAAGGTCCCAGAAGCTGTATTTTCTTCCGTTGCTGCCATTGATAATGATGGCTACCCAATTACATGGGCTGTATTCACCTTTGACATATTACTTTGCCCATGCCCTGCACTCTGTCCCCTTCGTCCACGTCCAGCCCCTTTGGGTTGGTCACCCCACCATTTCGGATATCCAATGAGCTGAAAACAAATTTCAAAATCATGTCCCTCTCGTTTGCAGTGTGAGCAAATGGCAGATTTGTCTTTCACTTCTGTTTTATACTTTCGCCCTCCTCTATTGGTCTACACTGCAAAACTCATAACTTCTCTACGTTCCTCCTTCCCTCGTGAGATTTTTCTAATACGTTCTTCTTGGCACACCAACGAGTATGCCTTATTCAAGTTTGGCAATGGTTCTGTGCTAAAAATATTGGAACGAACTGCTCCATATAATGCATCTTCCAACCCCATCAAAAACTGATGAAGCCTCTCTTCTTCTCGTTTCTTTTCAAGTTCAACTACAATATTACAATTGCATCTTCCACAACAGCAGATGGGAATTTGCTCATAATTCGCAAGCTCTTCCCAGAGTTGTTTCAATTTCCCATAATAAGTCACAATCGATATACCTCTCTGTTTGCAGTTGGCAAGTTTTGCCTTGATCTGCTAAACACGAGGTCCATTAGCGATAGAGAATCGCTCTTTGATATCTTCCCATAAATCCTTTGTAATCTCTATATATGTTATGGTAGATCGCAATGTTGGCTCGATTGTGTTGAGCATCCATGAAACCAACATTGAATTCACAGTCCACTAATCCTCTAATTCGGTGGAATCATCAGCAGGTTGATTAATCGTTCCATCAATAAATCTGAATTTCTTCTTGGCCCTCAACGATGTTCGCATCGCTCGAGCCCATTCATCATAATTGTCTCCTTTTAATTGCACCTGAGTAATTATATTACCAGGATTATCACTCGAAGTCAATAGATAAGGGGAGGCTGGTTTCTTTCCCTCGCTAGTCATAACATTTTTTTTTTTTTAACCAGGCTCTGATACCATATAAAATTTTGAGAAGAAAATTTCTATGTGTGTATATTCATATCACAGGCTAAAGAGGGCCAATATATATACAACATAGACGCACTAACCAAGCTTCTAAACATAGAAAACAAATATCCTAAATATACTCTTTACACAATTGACAGATATTTATAGATCCTAAAATATTCTAATATCTTCTAAACATAGAAAATATCCTAAACATAGAAAATATCTTAAATATACTCTTTACATAACTGACAAATATTCCTAAAATATTCTAATAACTTGGTTTTTTGTTTTCGAATCACAAGTCCTTAAGAACCTTTATTACATGAAATCAAGTAATAAGGATTCTTTGATTCAACCAAAGAATCACGTTTTCTCACAAAATTTCACATTTTTTTCTAAAAATAATCTCATATCAATTTAATGATGACCACCACCACCATTGTCATCGCCACTACCGACCACCACTACTTACCGTTACCGCCACTGTAACTACTATCATTGCCACCAACACCATTACCATCACACTACTACCACCACCATCACCCATCATCACCACCACCGTCATCACCACCACCACCACCACCACCTCTAACCACCACTATCATTACCACAATTACTATCGTTACCACCATCGCAACTATCCCTACCCCCACCTACCCCCTCCAAGCTACTATCCCAACTACTGCCACCACCATCAACTACTGCCACCGCCACCTCCACTACCACTATTACTACCATCATCACTGCTCGCAACCGCCGTCAACCATTACCATCGCCTTCACCTCTATAGTTAATTTTCACTACTACTACCTATTACTTTAGAATTACTTAAGAAAGAAAATAAATTAAGGATACTTTAGTCATTAAAGTTCTATTACGTGTCTATTCTTAACTTGTTTATTAATTCAACTAAATAAAGTAATAAATATTACACCCTTATTATATTCCTGAAGAATTCCAATTACATTCCCCCCTCATTCCATTCAGTGAAATGAACGAATTGATAAAGTATAATTAAAGATGGTGAATAAGATGAAATATTAATATCACCAAAAGGGCAATTTAGACAAATTATGAAAGACACCAAATCTCGTTTTAATAGTATATATATATATAACTAAATAGAAGTTGGAATGTTGTTTTGAGAGTAAGACAAGAAACAAAGAGGCAAAAATGGGTTACATTTTAACTACAAACTTAAGAATAGGGAATGTTATTAAGAATAGGAGAGAGGAATTAAATGGAGAGAGAAAATTAGGTATGTTATTAAGAATAGGAGAGGGATTAAAAGAAAAGAGAAAAAATGGTGAATTAATGGCTTTGCCTTTCATATTATTAAGCTTGATTTCAATATCATATATTTTAATGGTTAATTTTTATTTATTTCAGGGGTATTTTGAGAAACTACAGAAAAACACCAAAAACCTATTTCTTTTGCTTTAATAATATAGATAATATATAATTTCAAAAACTCTCTCCTTTTTTTGTATTTTTCTTTTTATTCCATCATTAATCTAATTTATTAATTTAGCAATTAGTACAAAATATTATTATCAACTCAAATTATCCTTTAATTAAATTTTAAGATTCCATACATATGTACCGATTGTGAGCCCCATAGTTTACGTGTCAGATTCCGAGCGGGTAATTTAGGGCATACATAGAAGTAGGCCAATTGAGACAACATTTCAAGTATGAGCTCTGGGAGTTAGATAATGACATACAATAAGTCTGAAATATAGAAATATAATAAAATAATCATCTTATAGCTAAAAATAGTAATTTTACTAAATTATATTATATGGTAATGTATCGTAATGTATCCACTGTAAACACGTGATTCAGGTAATGGAAATTAATTGAGCTTTAGAGATAAATTATTTGAATACTAAAAATTATCAAGTAACCTAAAATAATATATAAATATGATATGTGTACCTCAAGTATAATTATTATTATATAATTATATACCCAAGAATGCTAAAAATACTCGAAAATATGTATAATTACTTAGAAATTAATGAGAAAAATAATTAAAAAATGATAAACAAATGCTAAACTACTAGATTCACTTTTGTTTAGGGTATGATTAAGTAGTGGACAATTTTTGGCGGATTATTTCATCTATAGTTCACATATACATGCATTATAGATAGGTATAAAAGGTATTAAGAGAGAGAAAAATCCCATTTTTGCATTTCTCAACCTAGAAAATATCACCATTCCCCTTCAAAACCTTAGTCAATCTCTTAGTATCCTAGAAAAATTAAAGGAATAGGAAAACAAAGGAGGAAAAAAATTATAGAAAATTTAGAAGAGAAACTAAGCAAACCAAGCTTGATTTGCGAACACTAGTCTAAGGAGCACCTAGGCATGAACCACCACCACCACCTCATAGTGGTGGCAATGAGAAGGAAGGCCATCAATGTGGTGGTTGGCATTAGTGGCCAGAACTTCAATTTTCTAGTAAGTTGAATTTATACCCAATTTTCATTAAAATTATAAAAAAAAATTAATTTAGCTCCAAAAATTATGAAAAATTCATTTGGACATATTTTTATATATAATTTTATGAAAAATATCAGATTGTAAAATTTTTAAGTGGATATAAGGCCTCCTTAAGAAATTGCACGAAATCAACCCATTTTCAAAGTTGTTTTAAATAACCCTATTAACATAATTTCTAAACCAAAATTTTTCTTAAGAGTCCTTATATTGCATGTGAGTATTACTTGAAGATTTTTTGGACAAAAATGATTTCTATAACTTTTAAGAATTTTCAAGCCTTTAAATTAGGTGAAAAATACAATTTTCTTGAAGATTTCGTGTATTAAGCTCAATGAAACTCTTAGTGTGATGTTTTGAAGTTTATTTGGATCATATTCTACTATAAAGAGTAATTTGGAGTTGTATAGTTTGAGTTGCAATTGAGATATGGACAAGTTGGTGGATATAGGCTTAATGCATTAATAGGTAAGTATGTGAATTTGAGAAATTTAGTAATACGGTGTTATTCGGTATGATAAACCTGATATATGAACATGATTTAACATGTTTATAATCTAGAATACAATGTTGGATGAGTTATTTCAAGTAAACTTGTAAAATAACCCTACTTATAGAGTTTTTCAAAAAGTTGGTTTGGTAGGAGAATGAGCTAATTCCAGGATCAAAGACTTGTCTGATATAAAATAGTTGGCTAACATAGCATCCACAAGTTAACTAGATAATTCCTAGTTAGTAAGGCTGTTTTCAAATATTTCTTCAGAGAGTTCTTAGTTAACGAAACTGTTTTCGGATACTTTTACAGAAGGTTCTGGAATAAAAAAATTTTATTAACACTATTGATCAGATACTTATTCAAAAGATTCTAAGGCAAAAACTACATTAAGTCTAGTGTTTAGAACCTTATTCAAAGACCTTAGTGACAAGTTAAAGCTTACCCAAAGACTTAATAAACCTATCTAAACTATATGCAAAAATTAAAAAGTAATCATATACTTTCTATTTAGCAAAAACTAAAATATGTATGTTGACTATTTAGAGACTTACAAAGGGATTGAGTACAAGAAGTAAAATTAACTTACGTTGACATCAATTAAGTTGGGATTAATGTTTCATGGCATGTAGGAGTATCATTTCAGGATACTCAAAGGATTAAGAGTGCTTGTTTATGGTTATAGCTAAACTGTATATGCATGTGCCGTATGTATGCTTGTGATACTAATTTGTGATTAGGAGATGATCTTCGATTGTTGATTTCTAATTACATATATTATGTCTGGTATGTTTTGAACTTGATTGCTTATCTTAAGAACTAGACTAATTTTAACTTAACTAAGTTCTAACTTGACATTCACGATAACTCAGTAAAGGTAACGATTAGGTGGTCAAACCGAATACCAACACTCTGATTAGGATAGTAGTAATAGTTCTTTTTTCCATCCTTAGTTGAATTAAGTAACGTGAGAGAAGGTCGTAGCAAGATTGGAATCATAGTTCCAATGTTGTTTAGGGAGGAGAGTGTCTCCATTACACAAACTTAGATTTGGTCTGATAATTTCGCATTGAAACTCCTTAATTTGGGTTAGAGCAAACAAAATTTCTCTAACTTCACAATGAACTAGTTAAACATTATGCAATGAACTATCATTTGCTTGTTACATTTGCATTTAATTCATGAGTTAATAACCATATTTGCTTATGTACTGTTACAAATTCATCCCATCTTATTGAGCTAGTTATGCTCACATCCCAATAACTTGTTTTGTAAGTGGTGACTAATACCTAGAGATGCCTTACTACAATCACCTATAGGTTAGTTTCAATGAGCTAGGGAGTGAAGATGTGAAGAATACTAAAATGGACGTCACTTACTTTTGTTTTTGTTTTTGTTTTCTTTTGTGGGAAAACTATATAGGTCTTCTTAGGAGACCTTATAGTTTTCATTGGCTTGTTAGTTTAAGTAAGTATATGTAACTAAGTCCACCTATGCAGTTGTATAGATCTTTTATAACTTTTCGAACCTATGATGTAAATACAACTATGCAAGAAAATTTTAAGCTAGCTATATTAATACAAAATGTATTTTGTAAAGAGTTACTCTATAGGTATTAAATATTACAGGTACTCATATAACTACTTTAAAGTTGGTTAAGTCGCGATTACCTTATATAGACTATACTTGCGTTAGCAACTAAGTGGTTAACTTTAGCTTATGTTAGTTTACACTATAGGGCTATTACACTCCTTAGGTTTAGGGCATGGCACCTATTTATCTCTATAAAATCCACAATAAGCACAAAAACATTATGCACTAAGGATGCTATTCCCCTAAGTATGCACTGGTTACAGTCCAATATCTATTGCATTTGATTTGATTTGTTTTATTATAAAAATCTATTGGTTATTTATATTATAATGCTTCATTTTTACCATTATAATATTATTACAATGTGATACTTCTTTTTTAGAAAAGAGTAATTGATAGCTCTAATACACAATGTACATTCTCAATCTTTAAGGTTTCTTTTCTCCTTTCTTATAGTTGTTATACAATGTCATTACCCCACTTGCCTTACTTTGGATAATGCTAGAAAAGCTTACTGCTGAAGTTGGTTTTCTTAGGTGCTATTGTGATAGTACCTCAAGGAAGACAATTGCACTTATGATTCTATGTATGGTGGTTTAAGGGTGGTTAACCCTTTTCATCCATTAAAAAAATAAACATAATAAATCAAGTTAGTCCATGGCCAAGGGAATAACTATAATTGAGAGGATTACAAACATAAGCCATATGGTAATGAAGACAAAAATTTTAAAGGGACTTCCTACGAAGAGTGACCCATATATGCAGTATGGTGATTGAGAAGATTAAAAACGTAAACCAAATAGCAATAAAAATCATCAAGAGCCAAAGGAGGGTTGTAGTTTCAAGAGTTCAATTAATGTTCCAATGCTTTTAAGTGGTTATCACGGATGCCATCCATAGTCATCCTATTATAATCTCAATTGAAAAGACAGTACATAATTCTATTGTTTGCATTTTGTTACCACTCAACTAAAAACATTATCGAAGTCCCAATTTATATATATAGTAGAAGCACCACTTATTGTTATTATTAATTATTATGTATAAATATTATGTGACTCATTGATTTTGTTATATTTTGCTCAAAGCATTGTGCTCTTCTATATTCCTTAATTCATTTTATTATGTAAATCATATTTATTAAATATATTTATACAACATAAAATTCTACATAAATAATGTCAAATTCTAGAAAAAAATTTAAAGTCCAATATTTAATAATTAACATTATATTATAAGCCTTATTTTTATTTTTAATAGAAGTTTATTGATTTTTTAAAATTTTTTATTTATTAAAAGTGACACAGAATATATTAGTTAATTTATATTATGTTACAGGAAATAAGTTATCAAAATGACAAGTTAATGAATGCCTTTAAATTTATGTTCTTATATATGAGCATCTGATATAATATGTCTATGGAAAATCCTTTAATTATGTTGATGAAGTAAGAATCGCTAATATAATCACGATCTAATTTGATAACAAATAATATTATGCATTTAATTAACTTTTTAGGTGTATTTCCATTTAACCATGCTTTGTGGAGTGATGGTCTAATCTTTAACTGTTATATATTTCATGACTTTAAAACTCTTAAATTATTTTGCTTAGAGAAATGGATAATTCAATTGAGCTATTTTATAATTGTTCATGTTTGTTAATATCGTGCTATTTTCTATATTGTCACAAACGACAATTACATGGTATACCTTTTTTATTAGACAATTTATTTTTTCACTTAGTCAATTTTATTTATAAGAAGAAAGAGTAATTAAATTATCATTATTATTTGAGGGAAGTTTTTTTTATTTATAAATGGAAATAAATTTTGTGATTATTGGCTTGCTAATTTTGAGCTTAACAAAAAAACCTTATATTGAGTATGCATAATTAATTTTGTATGCATCTCATTCATAATAAAAATTATTTATTGATAGAAAATTTACTTTAGATATGAACATGTGATATAATTTATTCACAAGATATCCTTTTAACTATGATGAAAGATTTTTTTAATTTCTTTTATTTATTTATTTACTTTTGCTTTCACGACTTAAAACAATCAGTAGATTAGAGATTTTCATTGTTGATGAAGCAAATTGCTAAAATAATCATAATCCAATTTTATAACAAACTAGCAATGCATATGAAGATATATATATATATGTATATATATATATATAAGTTGAAATAAAGTTGAGGGGTTCTATTGAAAGGTATGACAAACTAGCTAGGATAGAAGCATTACTATGGGATGAATATCCTAATGACAAACAATCTCGTGTTACCATAACATTGGATAATATAAACTATTGATTAAAATTTTTTTAATCTACACCGTCTATCCCATTAAAATGAGTTAACTTGTTATCAAAACAACAGGTTATTATCATGTATGAATAAAAAATAGAAAGACTAATTATTAAATAATAAGAAAAAGCAAATGAAATAAAATGTACAAAGCTAAAATATAAACCATTTTCATTACTCTACTCTCTCAAAATAAGAAGAAGTCATTTCATAGTAAAAATGA
Source organism: Lumnitzera littorea (assembly GCA_024138015.1). Lineage (NCBI taxonomy): Eukaryota > Viridiplantae > Streptophyta > Magnoliopsida > Myrtales > Combretaceae > Lumnitzera > Lumnitzera littorea. Next base: position 74,998,762 of record JAMXBB010000005.1, on the reverse strand, counting down.
CTCAAGCAAGATAGAATATTGCATTCATCAACAACATTTTTCATCCAAGTATGTTTTTTCATTCCATTTCTTTCTTATTCCATGAAGCTTCAATTTTTTTTTTGTTTTTAGGATTAGGGTTTTAGATTTTGATTCAACTATTGATAGTAGTTTTATATTTTTCATGAATTTTTTTATGCAGTCTAATTATTATGAAGAATCATGACCTTAATCATCCCATGTTGTTGTAGCATTTGTTTAAAAAGATCAGAAGAGATTAGAGTTTCTACATTTTTGAAAAAAAAAATGCATCTTCAACTTTATCTATCTACAGTAGCAGATTACTATTGATAGTTAGTAAGGGAGGGAAATTGTAACTTTGAATTCCCATCAATAGTTTAATATCACTGTCAACAAGAAATCAAAGTTACATTTTTTCCTCCCCATTAACTATCGATAGTAATCTAATATTGTCGATAAAGAAAAAGAAAATTTATGTATTAACATTACACTATCGATAGTTACATGAATCTATCAACAGTTAATGAGAATATAGAAGCTTCAACCCAATTGTTGTCGACAAATAAAACTAGGAGAGCTCTTGTGTCCTTATTCATTGTTAACAATTCACTGTTATTATCAATAGTGTTTGCTAATATGTTAAATGATAGATAAATTCTATCAACAGTTTTGTGCTTTTTATCGACAATTATTTTGTTGCACATACCTATCTAATTTTCATAATTTTATTAAAACGTAATTTTATGAAATTTGCATAGGTTTGTAATTTTTTTGGAGGAAGTTAGATGAAGCGATCAATGACATCATACGTGCATTAGTTGTAAAGCTCAAGATCCCCATTTTTTTTTATTGTATTGTTTATACTTTTATTAGTATTGAAATGTCATGGTTTTGATTCCTTGGTTTATTCTTATACAGGCAAGACAAGAGTAAGTAAATAAAGGTGGATGAACATTTGGTTAAGGGGGAGGTTAGTGATGATTTTGATTTATACATTTTTGTTAGCTTAAGATAGTTTTAGGTTACTCTTATATGATTATGTCTATCTTTCTTGTCAGACGTTTGCATGGAGAATTGAAAAGTGGCATGCTCTTCCTTATAAAGAAAAGAGGGAATACGAAAAAGGGCAGATTAATAGCTTAAAAGAGTATCAAAGTCAGAATGAGGAATTTAAAGGTATTATGAAGCTGGTAAGATTAGATGGACATTCAAAATTATTAACTTAGGATTTTGTTATCATTTTTAATACTTATTTTTTATTGTTTATTTTTTATAGTACCAAACGAAATGTCAATTCCAACACGTTGCCAAAGTCCTCTCATCCTTTTCTAACACAAAAAAAGATGCAGTGAGCAAGGTAAAACTTGGTAGCCTTTTGGAGTTAAACTGTGGTAAGATAGATAAAGATTTATGTCTATGGCTAATCGAAGACTTTGACCTAGAGAGCTATGTTCTAGACATAAAAGGGACAAGTCTTCTTATTACTACTCTTGATGTGGAAAATATTCTTGGCCTAAGCAATAAATGCGAATATGTACCAACAGATGCTAAGGAAGAGCTATTAGCTAATGTAAGGAATAGGTTAGAGTTGAAGGAAGACGTTAAGTTAACCATCCTTAAGGAAAGGTTACAAAAAGCTGAGATAGCTGATGATAAGTTCAAGCTATTATTTGTGATATAGGTACTTAGCAAGTTACTTGCCCTTCAATCTAATGTGATAGTGGTGAGAGAGTATTTGGTAATGGTGGCCGATATAAGTAACCTTCCATGATATAACTGGGTAAAGTATGTTCTGCAAAGAATACTAAATGATATTTTAAATTATAAGATGACCGGTTGTAGTTATATGTAGGGTTGCATTCTATTCCTTAAGGTACATTTTTTATCATTAATAACTCCTACTTTTATTTAGTAGCATGCAATTCATTACTAATATAGTTGTTGAGTATATTATATTGCTTAGGTGATGTATCTAGTTTATGACTATTTTCCACATTTTATTATCAGCAACTATACTTTATTGACAAGTCTTCACTAGGCTATGCGGTGGTCGATAGCTCGATGTAAGCCTTACATCGATTGAAGACTTGGAAGGAAAAAAAAGTAAGGAAGGTTGTTCAAAAGTTCAACAAGATCCTAAGGGATTCAATAAGCTATTCAAGTTTTATAATGATGCTTTAATTGTGAATGCTTTTAGGATCTTTTGTACCATTGTAACCATCATTCCATTTAATAGGTGGTTATGTAGAATCTACCAAAACCATTACCTAAAGAAAGCTTGCCCGTGCTAAGGAGATCAAAGCTTGAGGTCATACTTTCCCTTTCCTATTACTACTGACAATCTAGTTTATATTCTTAATTGATTAATATGTCATGTTAATGTGATTTTTACAGGTGTTAGAGGGGAAGCTACATCTTTTTGTTGAAACTACTATAAGAATTAAAGGAAGAAGTCTAGAAGATTGTAAAGGGGGATACCCCATTTCTAAAATCCATGAAAAATCAACTGACAAGCTTGATGAATACAATTTTTCCCTCCAAGAAAGCGTCCAAAGGTACAATCGATGAGAAAGATAAGAATGAGGACTTTGGTAGAGATTTGCCTCCCTTCTAAGACCCTAACTCGAAAGATAATGGATACATAAACAGTGAGCCTCTATAAGAAATGTTACCCAATTATGATGAGAATGATCCCCAACCAATCAACCCTTTGCAAAAGATGTCACCCAACCATGATGAGAATAATCCTAAATAACCACAGGTAACCATTTATTCATACTTTCATGTTTTGGCTTGAATCCTTGATGCTAGTGCATTACAATTCATTTTCTTACTTACCTTTCTATTGGCTTTTAGGATGGAACTGGACATAGTGTTAAACATAGCAAGAAGAATGAAATCAAAGAAATCATGGTCATCTCATCTGAGAGTCCTAGTCTCATTCCTCTCATTACACTGCCTAGAGATATGAGGGAAGAGATGAGGCCATCACGATATCAAGTATCTCCTTACTTAAAATTGACAATGACAAATAAGAAGAAAAAGTCGATACCACAGCCAACACCAATTAGTAATCTTTTATACAATGTTTGACTCTTTTCTTTCTCTTATACTCTCTTTTTTTTTATCAAATGTAGAATTTGTTCCAATTTTTCACCTTAGTCTACACGTAAATCAATACAGTAGGAAGCACATATTGAAGAAAGATGAAGGTTGCTAGATTTCCATGCCCCATAATGATGTGTGCATAATTAACTATGTATTTGATATCAAGACTGATAAAGAGTACGATCAATGATCATAAAATTATAGTTTGAATTTATTGTAAGAGTAACATGATGTAAGATATATTTCTACAATGTGCAGTGAAACACTAGTGCAATTTGATCATCATGTCATTCTAACGCAAATGGATCTATATTCACTGAGACCCACAAGGTAGTTGTGTAATAGGGTTATCGACATGATGATCTAAAATTGGAACCATTCAATATGGAGTGATGAGACAAAGAGGAAGACATGGTTTTTTCCCTGCACTTTTACGATGAAGACTCATTATGTCATTACGTTATTACTATTTCATGGAACTTTTCCTAATGAATCGATCTAATAACACTAGATGTTGGCATATGTCTTCATGGGAATGACGAAACCGATTTCCTTCCTTAACATCTTACACATCAGCAAAGTTTTCGTAAGTAAAACAAATCAATGTGAGAGGGTACATTCTCCTTTGATCTCCACTATTCCACATAACATTTGTTTTAATTTAAGTGTTGAGACAATTTTTTAATGCAAGTCTTCATACCAATGAATGCAACAAAAGAACATTAGTTTTTAATTGAGCTACAAATAACTCAAGAGACCATCATGGTGTATGATAGCATCACATAACATTACATGATAAGCACAAAAGTGATGTGAAGAGAGTGGTAAGTTGTTTTCCTATCTACTCTAGATAGATTAGATTCTTCCCGTAATTGAAATCAACCTATGACTACTTAGTGATGATAATTTGGCAAGTTGGAATTGTGGATACTATATTTCATCGACAAGCATTTGTGGATGAGGATGCTAGTCCATTCGACAGTCATTTTCAATTGGCCAATTCAGATAAACGATAAATTGCCACAACAATTAGATACCGGTGATGAGTAATGCTCTAATTTTTTAACACACTTATTCAATATAATTCAAAGTTTCAATGACAGTAACATGTTTCAAGTTTTACCATTCCAACTATGGCATATACGTACTTTAGTGTCTAAAAATTAAAGGCTGAACCTTTGAGATTAAAGGAAATGTAAGACCTTTATTGTTTTTATACTTTTTAACCTTTTTTGTAAACCCCAATGTCATCTCATTTAAGCTCCTGTTAAATGTACTTGTGTTGTTCCTGTAGATTGCAACCCTCAAAGATCGATTGGGCATCTTATTGGAGCTAGTTAAATGAGAATTAAATATAAGGAGGGCTAAGATAATTAAATTAATACGTAAGACAAAAGAAGTTAAGACCTAATACAAATCCAAAAGAATATAACTGAACTTTATTATTATAAAATGATGTTATTTGTCCATTTCTGTGTAAATATTATAAATAGTTAAAGGAAGCATAATTTTTTTTTCGGTAAATAAATAGTAGTATTATATACATCAAAATCAAGCAATGTTATGTATAAACCCTTGATTGTACTATTTTTTGTGTCATAACTCAAAACCACATTATACCATCAATAGTTTGTGGGAATTTGTCGACGGTATGTGTAAAACATTTAAATTTTGAGAGTTGAATACTATCAATAGTGTGATATTTCTATCGACAGTATAAAGTGAACACGCTCTATCAATTTATAGTAAATGAACCCCATTTTACTGTGCTTTAAAACTATTAATTCTGTATAGAAAGCTTTTATTATCATAAAGGAGACTTAATTTACCATAAAGGAATCCAATATTATCGTGCTTCAAAACAACTTATACTGTATTATAAGCTCATTTTACCATACTCCAAAAATACTTGTACCGTAGAAGAAGCTCATTTTATAGTAAAGGAAGTCAATTTTACTATAAGGGAATCCCGTTACACTGTAAGGGAATCCCATTTTATCATACTCCAAAACTATTAATATCTTAAAGGAAAGTTATTTTTCCATAAAGGAAGACAATTTTGCTATAAAGTAACCCTATTTTACCGTGCTACAAAACTATTAATATCATTAAAGAAGGTCATTTTATCGTAAAGGAAGTCAATTTTACTGTAAAGAAACCCTATTTTATCTTGTTCCAAAATTATTAATACAGTAAAGGAAGCTCATTTTACCATAAAGGAAGTGAATTTTACTATAAAAGAATCCCATTTTACTGTGCTCCAAAACTATTAATACTATAAAGGAAGTTCATTTTACTATAAAGGAAAACAACTTTACTGACAAGTAACCTCATTTTACCATGCTACAAAACTATTATTACCATAAAGGAAGATAATTTTACTAAAAGGGAATCTTATTTTATTTTGCTGCAAAACTATTAATACCGTAAAGGAAAGTCATGTTACCGTAAAAGAAGCTCATTTTATTGTAAAGGGAGCCCGTTTTACCATGCTCTAAAACTATTAATATTGTAAAGGAAGGTTATTTTAGCTTAAAGGAAGACAACTTTACAAAGAGTAATATATTATCAACAATCCCCTTTTCTATTGATGGTATAGGCTATTCAACAATTTTCCAAGAGTAACACACTATTTACAATAACTAATATACCGTCGATAATTTTTTGTAGTGAACAAACTGTTAACAATAGCAAGATTGACTATTGACAGTGATGATTGCAGTGCATCAATATTTTCAATTGTTTTAGAATCTAAGTTTTCAGTACTGATTTAGAGGATACACTTACTTTTAAAGGTAATAAGATATCGTAACTTTTGTTTTTATTATCTTCATTATAAATTCATAAATACGACTACATTGCTTTTAAGTGGTCAAGTCTTAACTTTTGCAATATTTTGATCTAAATCATTGCAATTAGTGTATTCTAAATGATACGATCCAACTTGATAGACACAATCGAAATACCTTATGGTATGTTCTCAATAGGAAATGCCTCACCATTTCCCTTTTCGCTTGTAAAATATAAGATGATGAGAACCAACTATTCTTAAAACTATAACATATAGATATTCATGTGGTTTATAATTGAAATACATAAGCATTTCAAATTAATTCCTAGTCTTGTTTCAAAGTATATCAACTGAATACCATCATATAGAAAGTGTATGCTTTCTAGCAAATTTAGAAACCAAACCCAAGACTACATAATCTCAAAATAATTTCTATTCTAAAACTTCCAACTCTGACTTATCAATTATTCAACAAACTAAAATAAAACTTGTCATATGCCATGTTGATCACAATGGAAGACCTTTAACTTGATCCTGAATCATAGTCATTACAACAATACAAGATAAAACTAGAACATGGTCCTTATAAATACATTAACCATTACATAATAAAGATTGAAACATAGTCCTTAGAAATTAATTATCCATTACATGAATAAGATTACAGCCGATAATATTGGCCATTATACCTTTAATTACATCTATTATCAATTTTAACTATTGTTGAGTCTGGTTCTTCTCCTCTTGGTTCTTTCAAAATCAAGTCTTCTTTAAACTGACCAATATTAAACCTTTACCAGTTTAATACTGACCCTTAACTAAGATTTAAAAAAAAACCGGTTCTTTTATATCTTGAAATCATTTTGGAGTCGCAACTCAACCGGAGTTGGAAAAAAGAGTTAATTTATAAGCAATTAGGTAAATTGGTAATAACTTAGCCACTAGTCTTTCGATAAAAACCGATTTTGAAAAAAAGGGTCTTAAAATAAGAGATTTTGATTTAGGGGTTAGGAATTTTAAACCCTTACGGGTACCATTAACTTTCCAAATTTAATATTAACCCTAAAATTCACCTTTTCAATTTAAAAGATAGAACTTGATTATTTACCTAAATGGGATAATTCAAACAATCTAAACTAAAACGGGAAAATAAAGTTTTTCTTATTTTTATTGTCGCCTCGTAAGTGCTTACATACCTGCTATTTGGGATTAGACATATATAATTCTTTTATGAAAACTTTAGTAGGTAATTTGATTTTAATTTTTGAAAAAAAGTCGAATTTACGTTTTTACTTAGTTCAATTTATTCAAGGAAATTCTCTTAAAGTATCCTAATCGATGTTTTATTTTTGGAAAATCTAAAATAGTCCTAATTTGGAAAGGGTCCATTTATTTTTAGAAAACTCGATTTTTCTAAGTGTCAAAACAACTTTCATTCACTAACCTATTTATTTATTTTTATTTTTATTTTATTATCTTATTTATTTTATTATTTATTCTATCTATTTCTATTAAACTAAAAAATAAATAAATAGACTACTTTTTTTTTTTCTCTTTTTCTCTTTTTGTTTTTCTTCTCTTCATTTTTTCTTTTTCGTTCTTTTTTTCTTTTTCTCAATTATAACATTTGCAAATAAACAAATAAATAAAATTAAAAAGAGAAAAAAAAAAAACAAACCAAGTCAGCTTAAACAGCTCAGAGGTGGCTCGGATCGACTCGAGGCAGCTTGATTGGCTCACTTCGACTTAGATTGACTCAGTTAGCTCAAGAACGGCTTGGTCGACTTACTTCGGCTTATATTAGCTTGGTTGGCTCATTCGGTTCACTTCGACTTGGGGTCGGCTCACTGTAGCTGGGATTGCTTAGAAAATTCGATGGTGGTGGTTTTCATCAAAAACACCACAGGGGATGTTGTCCTAAAGAGAAAGAGAGGAAGTTTGAATTTTTGTTTTTCTAAAGTGTTTCGAAACTTTGTTATGTGTTGAAAATGAAGAGTAGACCCCTATTTATAAGTATCATGGTAGCTCGTGACATGGCGATAACATGGCGATGAAGTAAGAAAAGAAAATAAAAGATGCATTTTGCACCTTCAATGGATTGAAACTAGGATCTCCAAGTTATATGCAATATCAAGTCCAAGTACTTATCCAATTGGGCTGTTGGTTTTTCCTTATTCATTACACATATAGACTAAGTCAACCTAGGCTAGATTTAAGTCTAAGCCCAGGCCCAATAACCCTCTCATTATTTTATTATATTCTACTAAACTACCCAAAAGATTTATTTTTTTTCTAAATCTTTTTTTTTTTTGTGCTTTTTCGTTGTATTTTTCCTAAAATTCTTATTTTTTTTTTCTAAATTTCTTTATTTTTTTTTCCTAATTTAGGACCTATTGAGGAAATAAAATAAAAATAAAAATAAAATAAAAGAGGCAAAAATTAAGTGTCTATAATCTTCTTCCCTGGTTGGTGGATAGGATGATGATAGTTGTGGTGGCCAATGCATGCCAAAATGTTTATACAAGCTAGTAGACATAATATTTTATGTATCCTTAACATGGCGAACTTTCCCTTGAAGGCTTATGATAAACGTCTCCAAGTTGTTGACTTGCCAAATTAGGTTGTCCACTTGTTCCTCTAATGGAGTTACACACACACTCTCATCATCTAATGGTTCTACATTGTCCACAAGTTGCTAGCTAGAAATCCATATTTCGTCTCAATTTTCTCAATAATCTGACCTCACAAGAGTTGACCTATCAATCAATTCATGATGTTTTTCTTCAATAAGCTCATCTTCACTTACAAGTTTTTGTCTTTTGAAAAAATGAGAAAGCAATCTGGCATAAGGCAATGTCGCTCTCCTATTCAACAATTCCTTCTTGATCTTGTAGATCATCTAGCAGCCATATCAATCTTTTGGCCACTTAGGATTTCTCCCATTAGCCATAAATCCTCCATATACAAACTAACACAATCTTCAAAATGCCTATTCACATGGTAGCATATTATGAGATGAAGAATCCTATGGGGCGCACTCAAGCACTTCATTCCCATAAACTCCATAACACTTTGCCAATTGTTACTGCTCAACCCATCTAAATCGTCATATAACATTCTATAAACATTGCTTCCATCTTAACGTTGTTTGTACAACAATTTTTTATCCTCCACACTCAACCCGTGAAGTGTTTGAAGACATAACAAGATTAACAATAATAAGGATTCCTTGCATAAATGTTTGGAATTTAGTTGCTACAGTGTCAAGGTCCTACAAATAGATCATTACATTACTAAACATCATGTTTGAGTAGAAAATACGGACTAAACATGGATACACAAGTTGATTCATTATCTTAAGCATATGTAATATACCATTTATTTCTAAGCCTTGGTAAAGCAAAGAACAAATTTCTCTAATGAAAGCTTATTGAAACTCACAACCATAACTTATACTACGATCATAAAAAATCTCTTGGTACCTTAGCCAATGGGCCTCGAAGGGAAAATCTACAAGGTAGAGCTTGCTACGTTGCCATTCTGACATCTCTACCTCCTCCCTTGCACGCTTACTCTTCTTGTTTGTAGTGGCAGGAGCCATTTGTGAAGATGGGTGTTGTCGAAAGGAATTTACACTAGGATTTTGTTTATGGTGTTATATATGATAGGAGGTATAGAGTTGTTAAAAGTATTTTGTATACAAGGTTTATTTTGGCATTGGGTTTATATACTTAAGGTTAGTAGGGGTTTTTTTTTTCTGCCAATTGTCAACAATAATAGATCCATTGTCAACAATTCATACTCTATCATGGCAAAATAACACTCCATCATAGTTATAAACTTTCCTTCATAAGAAAATTATATAACATATGGTACATAACACAACTGTCGAAAGTAACATATTTATGTTGATATTACATCAACTGAAATAATTTTCGAGAGTTGGAGACTATCGACAGTAACATACGTCTGTCAACAATATGGTTGAAGAGTAAAGACTATCGATAGTTAGTTTTTTTTGTTGACAGTAAGGTCAATTTGTATAATTTCCGAGAGTTGGATACTATCAATAGTGATAGTTTTCTATCAATAGTATTGTTGAAGCATGAATACTATAGACAATTTTTCTTAATTGTCAACAATAAGGTCAATTTGAATAATTTTTTAGTGTTGGATATTATCGACAGTATTAGGTTTTCGTTGATAGTAAGTTGTAAGGAGAACACTTTCGATAGTTTTTCTTGTTTGTTGACAGTAAAGTCAATTTGAATAATTTTCGAGAGTTGGAAACTATTGATAAACATACATAGACTGTAGATAGTAGATGCTCCATCATGGTAACTTAACCATTTCTTACAGTTATAAACGTTCCTTTGTAATAAAACAAATATAAAATATAGTAAATTTCTACTAGCATGAGATTGTCGATGGTATGGTTGCATTGGCTATATTGTTGATAGTGTAATGAAGAAGATCACTTCCTTGTTTAAAAATTTATAAGCATACATGATCATGGTTATATCATATGATGTGATAAAACAATAGCATTCAAAAATAAGATTAGGCTATAAAGGAACTTCAAATGTACATCCACTATAAGAATGATTCTTTGTACAGCGAAATTAGACTACATTTGCTTCAAGCAGCCTTTCAAATACATTTGTAATGCTCTAATACTCATCTAAAGTCAAAAGACATACTATTATCATAAGGATCAATATTGTTTGTGTTTTAGCTGAAAACTGACAATGGCTGGTTCTCTTGGATTGAGTCACATGATCCAAAGCATGCCGTACTATTTTCTTTAGAAGGACCATCCAAATTTACTACCGGTTCTATAAATGTACTATTGTTTTTACTAGCATTCATAAGATTCTTTAGGCAACGTACATGATTATGTCCTTCCTGCTTACATAAGCCATATTGAACCTATTTTCTCGAATGCTTTGACTATTGATTAGGACATCCTTTAGCTCGAACGACTTTTGGGTCCTTAATCCTACCTGTATAACATAGTAGAATGATCAACATATAGTAAAAAAACAATATGGCATAAGGTGAAAGAGTCTTACCATCCATCCTACCATCAGATGTTGGGATGGCATCTACATCATCTGAAGCTTCTTGCATCTTATGAGCAAGGCATGCAATCTCATTCTTTACTCTACAAAAGGCTATCTCCTATTTGGACCCCAGATGACAGATAGCTCGGTTAATAGATAGTGCACCATATCAAACTTATTCCATCATGATTGCATCTCTAATACCTTGCATGACCCCATTACCTCCATAAGTGGTCTTTGCCAACTTGGTCCACCTTAATGATATGAGATTCTAAGGGATATTATTTAGCAACTCTAATTTAGCTACATGAAAGGCATGGTTACAAGGAAATCTAATAGTCCCATAGTTTCGACATTTGCCATTGATGGATTCGTCTAAATTTTTTAATATCACCCTTATGAGACTGGAGGAGTGATCATAATGGTGTAGAGTGTAGATGGTCACCCTAGGCCATTGTCATTACAAAGGTGTAGTATCTATGACACCTCACGCTCACTCTCTAACCTCATTCTTTCAAAGGATGCCTTTATATATATGGAAGCCACATGGTTTTCAAAACTCTTGGGCGTAGTACATAAAACTAGTTTTGTATGTGCACTTTGTAGTTAGCCTTCAGTTCTGCATGTCTCAAATTAGATAACACCCTCCTAAAATGTTGAACTACTTGGTACATCTAATACTTCTGAGAAACGAAACGGTTTTCCTTTATAGATGAGTGGATCCCCTTACATCTCTACGTACTCTGCATAAATGCCTAAAAATGTCTCCTCAAGTACGTGTATGCCCAAGAGAACTGCTTTTGGTACAATTCCTTAACCCATTCATTTCCTTTAAGCTCATCCTTTTTCTAGGATATATACCCAAGCTACTTTAAATTCATTGATAGATTCTATATTGAACATGCACCTCTTTGAATCTTGCAAGAACTTGTCGCTTTGAACATGAAACACTACATTCCTCTCAAGGTGCCATAAACAAAGACGGTGTTATGCTTAAGGATAAACAAAAGTAATAGCTGCCCACATTGCCCTATCCCCATCTGTAATAATAGACATAGGCCTTTTTCCTTTCATTGTATGTACAAAATCATTAAGCAACCAGTTATATGCCTCTTTCATCTCGTCATCTAATAGTGCATTACCGAAGATGTAAGTATGATGGTAATGGTTAACATCGACTATTATTACCAACGACATTAAATACTTGTTTAATCAATACTGGAATCAAAAGCAATGGCATCTCTAAAACAAGCATAGTCAAGTTGACATGTCAAATATGACCAGAACATTTGACTAAGTTCTCCCTCTTCATTCACAGTGTACTTAAAAAATAGTTCGAGATTAGCTTCCTTTTGCCTTGCTAGGAATGCTAAGGCTGCTTCAGCATCACCATCACATTTATCTACCTACTTTTGCTTATCAACATAGTTATATAGGTCTTTCTTTGTAAATCTAACTTTCTCATATCCACCTACTTGATGAACTAGATATTCCATTATATGATGCGGTTGGATAACATAATTTAATATGTTTCTGATTTGAACTCAATCAGCACTCTACATGAACCTGTTGGAATATAAGAAACAATTCTAAAAGGGTGGTACGAGCTCGTGATTGTACTCAATATTTATAATCACAACCTTCTAAAGTCCATCATCCTTAGCTAGTTTTACTTTAAACATAGCTTCACAACTGGTTTTAGTCAATGCCCTTTCCTTTCAACTCGATCACTCTTGCCAAGGTGTTACTATCCCCTATAACCCTCCTTATGGCAAACCCATAGACACAATCTCACATGTGTTTACTCATTCTTGTTAAAATCATGCAAATGAATACAAAACTCATTTATAGCATCAAACTTAGTATAGAAATCACAGGCTTTCGAAAAAGATGCAAACTTTCTATCAACTAAAAGTTTAATCGAATGCAAACCTATATAGGATGGCAAGTTGTCAATAGTAATCACATTGTTCTACTAAGAAGAATCATTGCTTTTACCATCACCAGAGACTGTAATATCATCCAATTCATCATATGCAGCATCAATTTCGGTATTGTGGTCATGAAAATAGCATTTCGTGATTCATTGGTAACTTTACTTTAATTCTCTATCAACCAATAGTATGGTACCTTTAATGTGGTTAAAGCGAAATCATTTGAAGATTATGGAAATACTTACTTGAAATCTCACTTATCAGATTCCATTATGGCTAACCCAATAACAAAAGTTTTGTAAGGGGACTGGATTGTATATTTGAAAGAGGTTGATCTCCCTACTTCTTTCATGATAGAATCCTCACTTAATTTATCCACTTACTTCTATTATGTTAATATTAATTACTATTGTTGGAAGTATGGTTCTTTTGTATAGTGATAATTATATGTCTCATGATCAAAGCCTTCTCGAAGGCTTGCTTAAGAATTTGGAATGGAATACTCATCGCAATACCATGGAATAAGGTTTGATCCTATTCATAGGGATTCCATAAGTATTCCATTCCAAAAATAGTTTTTACATTTTCCCTTTCACTTGTAGTATGGGAAAAAAATGGACTCTAGAGGTATTACTAATTTGAGTTAAAGAATCAAAGCATATTAATTTTTTTTTTTATAGATGATATTTTTACCAAAGAGTCGAACAGAAGGGGATAGGGGGGAAAGCTCTCCATTCCCGATTCTCCTATACCTAAATCCCTCGGAACCACAAGAATCCTTAGTTAGAATGGGATTCCAACTCAGCACCCTTTATGATTAGCCATGAGATGATCATCTTAGGGTGGTCCTTTTGCCAACGAATGCTCCTCACTCATTTTTGACACAATATTCTTCATAAATATAAATCTCTCTCCATTTTTCCTGAACTATGACTATAAGGATAGCTAACGAAATTTTTTTGTAAACCTTTCTTTGATAGACAGGAAAAGGGAAGTTCCTTTGGTTTGAAATTTGAATAATTAATATCCATTACTTGAATTGAAGTGATGGATTCATGGATCTATGTGTCTATATAGATCCTCTACTCATGGATTAACGAAAATGCACAAAAGCTCGTTCACTTCTTAAAATACCCAATATATATAGGTGGGAACAAAGGAAAGGGTTAGATTTATCCTAATGAGAGCAAAAGTAGCAATATAATTTATAATCAGTTATTTACAACCACTGATGAAGGATTCCTTGAAAAATTCATATGAATATGAATGAAGGAGAATAAAGAGAATTTTATGCTTACACTCAAATTAAAGGAATATCGAAAATTTGAATGGCTGAAGCTGAGGCTTTATCTTGATTAGTTAACATGTTGGTTAACCATATTTTGAAAGATTTTTTTTTATTCCCGAAGAATTCCATATTTTACTTGAATCTTCTTTGATAATGGTACATAACAATAGTCTCATTGGAGTAGATACATGAATTACTTTAAATACAATAAGTCGAGTCAACGAATCATGTAAAGACTCTAAGTTTCCAACAAGTTACTGCTACATCCATCTCATTAGGAATTGATGATCTTTTAACGATACCTTCTAAGAGATGGTTAGTACAAGATGTTGAACAACAAATTTTCCTAGATAACAAGCCTAAAGGTTTTCTTATTGATGATATCGATATTGAGGATAGTGATGATATTGATCATGATCTTAATATAGAGTTGGAGCTTCTCGAGCAAGATGCCTAATATTTATAACGCTTTAGTAGTGCAAAGTCGAGATACTCTTGGTTAAGAAATTAATGTAACTTGTGAGGTACAACAATTATTAGGAAATAATCGAGTTAGAGCTGTAGTTATCTTTTTTTAAGAATAATGATATGAGTTATTTTTCTATCCGTATTGAATAGAACATTCTGAGCCAAATCTTCTTCATGTAAAACCTACTTGATTTAGATAAGGATTATGACCCCCTTCTTTTATTGATTTTCCATCCTCAAAATTGAATATTTTTTTATTGCATAAGAATCCACTTACTTTTTTTTTTTTATTGTATTCAATCAGAAGAAAAAAAAAAGGTGTATAAGAAGAAGGGGGGAAGAAGCACACTTGGAGAGCGCAATATAATGAAGAGTTGGCAACCCAAATCAAATGCATGCCTACTAGAATCCATATTGTGATTAAAAAAGTTGTTCTTTCTAGATATTACGGGTACACTTTAGGTTTTAGTGTAGAGATTTACATGTTTAGTACTGAAAATAGTAAACTTTACTATAAAAATATTGGGAATGTAGAACATACTAATTTGAAGTTGTGAAAATCCATCGATAGTTATGCGCTCCATTTTGGTAAAAAATAATTGCTTCGTAGTAAAACAATAACTGAACATGGTAATATTATTTCAATAATGGCAAACACAACTATTAATAGTAAAAATATACTATCGATAGTCTTGCACTCTAAACAATTAAACATGACTCCTTTATAGTACAAAATGACCAAGCTTGATTAGTTCTTTATGGTTGATGGCAAGTTTAGCTGTCGACGGTTACATTATACTGTCAACGATTTTGTTAAAAATCATTTGGTTCATCTTATCTAATTTCAATATACATGTTGCTAAATAATTTTAGCATGTGTCGTATAAAATTATAACACTATATATGGATAGTAATATTATGGTGCATAATTTTATAATACGATATTACATATATTCAATTAATGTTATTTATAAAAAACTCATGTATCATCTTAGTGTAATGGCATACAATATAGTATGGTGTACTAACAATAATATGTACAAACTATGTTTATATTATGTGCTTTGTTAATATATGAATTATAAACATGTACTTTTTCAACATTAGTATTTTATACATAATATATATCGGCATTAATAAACATAGTATTTTATACCGACAATAATATATATGGATTATATGTACACGTTATAATTATATCCAAACTATATGGTGTGTATCTTTTAATTTCAATAAATAGAGACTCTCATTGTATGAAAGAATATATATATATATAATACAGTTTATAGACAATGGTATATATGGATAGCATTCTTATGAATTTTATGTGCAGTTTATTGAATTATATAAATTATGTATGGATTTAGTATCTTCTATTAATCATAATATAGTATATACAAGTTTCATTCATATGAATTCTACGTAAAATTTACTGAATTATATGAATTATGTATAATTTCACTAAATTCTAATAATTATAATATTAATAAATGAAATAATGAAAATCACAACAAATTATCCTTTTCTTATATAAAACATATGAAACATTAAATTACTTATAGTATATATGAATTTCATAATAATAATGAAAATGATAGTCGAAGAAAAACTATGTAAACAATAATTTACTATAAAATCGATAATAATTTTGTCAATGAGAAAATATTTTGAATAAAGGGAGGTAAAGAAAAAAAAAAGTTAATACATGTGTAAAAAGGGATGAAACATATTGTAAAAATAGATATATTAATATTTAATTGTAAAAACAGAGATAGATATTAATTAAAGGGGAAAGTGATTAATATATAAAAAGGAATATTGAATAAATGGAAAATGGAAAAATATAAAAAGGAAAACTAAAAAAGGGAAAATATAAAAAGGAATGAGATTATAATTAGATGGGAAAGGTCATTAAATAGAAAAAGGGGAAAGGGGAGTGGGAGTGGGAGTGGGAGTGGGAGTGGGAGGAGGAGGAGGAGGAGGGGGAGGGAGAAGGGGAAGAGGAGGTAATCTGCTTGCCTTTTATAGCAAGTTACTTTATCTTGCATTACGGTAATGCTGGATTGTCAATGTTATCAAAGAATTTCCTTAAAAAAGAATAATTGACAATGGTATGCAAAGTAGGTTAATCTTATATGAAGGGTTCATTTGAAAAAACTAAAACAAAAATAAATATAAGGAATACTTTTTTGATTATGTAGTTTATACTTCTACTTAGTCATTTCTATTATTTGGAAAAGAGAGTAATTAAATGATGAATACTATTTAAGGGAAATTTTTAGGGGAAAATGAAAAAAACCTCTTAAACGTTGACTTAAGTGCGGATTAACCACTTAAACTTTTAAAGCGAGGTTTTTTATCTCCTAAACTTTGATAAATTAGCAAAATAACCCCCATAACACTTAAACTTTAATTTTAGTAAGTAAACACCCCCTTAAACTATATGGTGTTTAGGGGTTATTTGCTTACCAAAATAAAAGTTTATGGAGTATTTATGTACAAAAATCAAAGTTAAGGGGTGTTTACGCACCAAAATCAAAATTTAAGTGTTATAGAGGTTGTTTTACTAATTTATCAAAGTTTATAGGGTTAAAAACCTCACTTTGAAAGTTTAAGGGGTCAATCCATACCTAAGTTAAAGTTTAAGGAGTTTTTTTGCAATTTTTCGAAATTTTTATTGTTTATGAAAATAATATTATGGTTATTAACTTGCCTTAATTTTGAGCTTACAAAAAAAAACTTATATTTAGTAAGAATAATTAATTTTGTACACATCTAATGCATAAGAAATAATATTTATTGGCACAAAATTTACTTTAAATTTGATGAATTGTAATATAATCTATTCATAAGAAATCCTTTAATTACATTAGAGGATGCTTTTTCCTTTCTTTTTTTTCCCTTTCACGACTTAAAACTATCGGCAAATTGGAGATTTTCATCATTAATGAAGTATGAATTGCTAATATAATCACAATCTTGTTTTGTAACAAATAATATCGTGCATTTAATTATAATTGTCCTAAGTTTATTCCTATTTAGGCATGCTATGTGGAGAGGTAGACTGATTTTTAGTTTTTATACATTTATGGTTTCTAACCTCTTCAACTATTTTACTAAAAGAAATAGATACTTCATTTAAGCGATTACATAATGGTGTATTACTGTAAACAACAAGTACATGGAATACTTTTTATGTTAGACAATTTATGCTTCTAATTAGTTATTTCTATTTATTGGAAAAAAGAGTAATTGAATGATCTTTTATTGTTTATGAAAGAAAATAAATATTATGGTTATTAATTTGTCTTAAATTTTATCTTAACCAAAGAAACTTATATTAGGTAAGGGTAACTAATTTTTTATACATATCATGTATAATAAATACTATTCATTTTAATAATGTTATTGATTGTAATTTAATTTATTTTTTCCTTATGTAATTATTCCTTCATGTTTAGATACATAAAAACATTTCAATGAGAGAGAGAGAGAGAGAAAGAGAGAGAGTATTTTCTATATTCTTAGATAATATATTATAGTTTTCATATGTATATGAATTAAATATTTTAGTAGACAATATTTTCAGATAATATATAAAACATTTAATTATATTTCTATTTTTTTATTTTCAAAAATAAAAAATTTATAATTATAATTCAAATTTTTATTTATGCACTGTAGGACTTAAGTAATAAGAGATAAGGAAGCACCATCCCCCATCCTTTCCTTTCCATCTTTTTAAGAAATTGCAAAGCAACGTTTTAATATTTTTCTTACTATTAGGACTAGCAAGAAGGTATAGAAGCGGCGAGTTTTATACAAATACGGATCCTTTTTAGAAAAATATTATAGAAAAAGGGCCCATTGTGGAAAATATTCCCAATATAGTATAGTGAAAGTGCATGCTATTTTTTTTTTTTTAACTGAAGACGTATGGATTAATACACCTTTAGTTATTTTGAAACATACACCTTCGGTTATAGAGCCTAAAACTGAAGGCACAGCTATTGCATACGCCTTCAGTATATCAAATATATATACCCTAATTCGCACGAGCAAACTTCATTCTCACCCTTATCAATTTCTGAAATATCTAACATATAGAAAAAACACAAAGAAACCCATAGTTAAAGTACCAGATCATTTTTTAATATTAGTGTACGTTTGAAACAGGTAATAATCCATAACTTGTAGTCGTGATTTTTTTTTGGTAATTTTAGTTGTAATCTACATTATGCGATTTTTTTTTTAAGAAAAGAAATTGTTACTATATTACATATATTTTATAGTCATAAATTTACCATAAGTTGTGTAAATTATTAATATTTCATGAAAATTTATTATATTTTCTCTAAATTAAGGCATTTTTTGTGTTTTGGTAAATAAGTTATACGAATGTCAGTATGAAAAATCTTAGAATGTAGGTGGAAATTGTTATGTATATATATTTTTTGGCAATTGTAATGTGTTAGGTCGAATTAATGAGTTAAAGTTAGGTAATACGCGACGTAACTTAACAAGATGACTTCATGCATTTTGTAAAGTTGTCGCTCGGTGTATAAATGAAATTTTTAATGTCACCTAAATATTCAATTCATCGTGGTATTACTAGAGTAGAAATAGCAGATTACGTGAAAGTTATTGTCTATATGAACAGAAATATTGTGATGGATAGTTAGGGGTCGAAGTATAATAAGGAGCCCGTTAAGAAGTTAAAAATTAAGAAAGATTAGAACATCTCTCATTTCAGTTGGAGATTTTGTAGATGCACCAAAGTTAACCCGAGTGGTGTTGAACTCATGCATAAACATCCCTTTTTCCATGATGTTGGAGTTACTTATAGGTTGATGGCCATTAGAGACGATGAGGATGTTAAGAATTTCATTAAGATGACCGAGTTTTTTGGGGAACGGAGTATTCAATAAGTGTACATAAGGCGCATTAGGGAATCGAGTGCTTGGGACGAGCATGAAATACATGAGCCAAACAGTCCAACGATTCTAGATCTCAATGTGCATTCAACAATGATCAGTGTGAAGTAAACAAACGTGAATCTATTAAATGAATCGTACATAGATTTCTTAGAGTACGAGTGCTTGAATATCACTAAAGAGCAGCTTGACGAAACATTAGGTCCCATTATCAAACACGAAGAATCTTATGATCTACGTGTGGAGAGAATACACATAGATATAAATGTTGACGATGATGAGCAAGATAAGGTAGATGGGGATAGTGATGAGGATAATGTTAGCTTCAAAGATGATCATGCTGAGGATTTAGAAGAGCCTTAAGTAAGACCATATGTTATCTGGAGCAATGTGTTAGTCTTGACATTTCACGAAGACTGCCCGAACAAGCCCCATTGTCGTATTGGTGAAGTATTGTCTAGCAGTTAGTTTCAAGACTTTCCACAAATAAATGAACTAGTAGATAGACTTGTAAGAGATCTTACCCCATTTTACAACAACTAGTATGATGGCAATGGCTACATAACATTTAAGAGAGATGTTAATGAAATGTGTAGTAACATTAGCAGTTCCGATGACTTGAGTGTTTGTATGCATTTCAATACGAAGAAGGATCTCATAGATGCGGTGAAGTTGTTCCACTTAAAGAACTATTGTGATTTTCATGTGGATATTTTGAAACCAACTGTATACGCGGTTTACTGTAGTAAGAAAGAACAAGGTTGTAAGTAGAGGCTATAGGCTTATTTAAAAAAAATAGAGGGTCTTTTTCAAAATAACAATTTTAAAGGGTTTGTACATTTGTGTGAATACGATGATGAATTGAGATCATCGTCAGCTCGACAACAACATAATGGCTAGGCTACTCATCAATAGTGTATAAAAAAACCCTGATGTTAAGATACCTGATCTTACATTTAATGTACAAAATATGTACAAATACACAGTAAGCAATAGAAGGGTTTTTAAGGCCAAGAGGAAGACTGTTGAGATTGTATATAGTAATTGGGAGAAATCGTAAAATGAGTTCCCAAGACTACTAAATACAATAAAGTTGAGCAATCCGGGGATGCAAGTTGATTGAGGCTGGAGTAGTTCGCCAAAGTAAGGTAAGTCTTAGTTTAAGTGGGTTTTATGGACATTCGAGCTGTATGTAAAAGCATTCAAATATAGTCGACCCATTATATGTGTTGATGGCACATTCTTATATGGAAAGTATGGGCATAAGTTGTTGGTAGTTTATAGCATAGATGTGGACAATTCAATAGTTCCATTAGCTTTTGCTCTTATTGATATAGAATTGGCAAAAACTTAGGGGTAATTCCCACGGAAGCTTAAAGTGCATGTAGTCGATCAGAAAGAGGAAACCTTATGTCTTATATTCGATAGGGCATTCGATAATGATTCCGCATACAAAGAACCATCATAGAGCTGGTATATATTTCTTTTCTATCTAGGCATTACATTATAATGCATGCATAAGTATAATGAGATGCACATTTTTTTTTTTTGTCTATTGAACATGTTTGTATATGTTTGCAAGATAGATATAACCGAGACCTATCGATCCACATGTACTTACAAGGTAGGCCAATCACCATTCATAAGCTATCTGGGAAGGTAGGATGAGTAATGTCATTATCATTTACAATCAAAATTTTCATTAAAGTTGTGTTACTTGTTAACTTCATTAAATGTTTGTGTAGGAGGCGGCCTATGTACTACGAGTGTGGCGTAGTGAGATGTCATTACATAAGGATAAGCGAAATATTCCTATGCATCCTAAGGTAGAGCCTTACGTACGGGAAGGTAAGTTCTGGAGAGTTGTACAGCTTCCATTTATTATGTTGGACTAACATCTAATTACGGCTCTAATTGAGAGATAGAAGCTTGAGACATACACGTTCCACTTAACTATTGGAGAGGCAACCATCATACTATAAGATGTTGAGGTCTAACTCAGACTTCTAGTTGAGGGTTTCATGGTGGTGGGTTAGACGAAGACAAATGATGAGGAGAGCTAGGCTGACGTAAGGGAGAGACTATTGAGCGTAAGGCCTACTTGAATTAAGGGTGCTTGTTTATCTCTTACATGGTTGTGGGGGCACTTTCGAGTACTTCCCTATAGGGTGGACAATAAGATGGTCCGATAGTATACTCGTGCGTACATACTCAGACTAATGAGAGGATTCATATTTGTTAATAAATCCTCTAGTCTTATTCACCTGATATTCCTGCCATTGCTAGAGGACTTCTTAGTAGTTGGGCAGTTTAGTTAGGGTAGTGTTTGCTTGGTATGGTTATACTAACAACTGTACTTTGCTTCATCATCCAACGCTCATAAGCTTGGAGGGGTTACGATTTTACTTCAGGTCTAAGCTTAGGATAGATTCTCACATGTCGCCCTTCTTAGTCGATATGGGTTTCTTATTGACGGGGATAGGCCATTAGTAGCCAAATGGATAGTAATGCGGCATACTACTCAGTATCTGATGCATGTAGTAGATGCGTATCGCATAGCATTTGACATATAGACGATGCAATAGATATGATATGATAAGTTATCCTCTTTGCTGTCCTTTTATCTAACGTAAGTGCTAACTTTCATTGTTTCACTAATTGTTTCTTTATTTATTTATTTATTTTTTTTTGCGCCCATTAGGTTGTTTGGGAACCTTTTACGGAGGAGTAGCTACAGTTGTTGCCTCACTTTTACATTATTGGGTAACACATTTGAATTGCCCGAGTACTATTCATATATTTCCACATCATTGAGTGGTGCTTTCCAAACCGTGTCATCTGACAGTTTGGTGGATATCAATACCCCCCCACAGGATGTCGACACATTTAAGCAACTCCATTAGCTGGACCTCCGACATAAGATGGATGTTAACTGGATCAATATGCACTCTGCATATACCCAAGTTTCAGGATAGAGACACGAATTCTTAGCATACATCTAGAGTCTCCGAGAGGTCAACGAGAGTTACTGGCCATTGTATAGAGATATCACCCTGGCGATACATTAAATACTAGGTTACTATCATCGGTCGACTGGTAAGTACATGTGAAATCATCCATTAGTTTCTATACTTGTACGTACTTGTTATCATATATTCTGACACTTGTTTTTCTACTTATTTCAAGCTGACTCACTTAAGAGTGTGCGGCTGGCACTAGATTATCCTACAGCACTAAGTATTGTAGATGGGGCACTTCAATTTATTGAGCAACATAATGGCCTCATCTTCTACCCATAGTACGAGGGCGTAAATCAGCCACCCCATGTAGACCACAGTGGGGAGTAGGGATCACTTGTGGACGAGGATTTACCAGCTCTTCATGCACCACCTAAGGTCAAAGCTAGAGTTTAAGGAAGTAGAGCTCAATCAGGATGTCATCGAGCAGACCTCGATGACGATATCTCATCACATAGGCATCATTCCATTGATCTCAGGCAAATTAGTGAGGGATATAGCATATACCCCAGGTCAAGAGTTGCCTCCACCTTAGGAGCTGAATCTAACTTTAGGGTTGGATTTAGTTCTTACATGATTCTCGAGTTTCAGCAACATCTTGATTTTGCGACTCTATTAGCATCTCAAAAGCGACGTTCCACTCTCACACAGTCATCTATGGGTGAGGCATTACTCAACTGCATTCGGCCCCTCCAATCGCCCTAGTTCATCTCAGGGAACTTGATCGCAATGATCCATCACTTCAGCCTACGTAATCACAGGATAAATGGGAGAAGTCACTTCTTTCCTGTACCATAAGGACCTTCACATAACGTAGGCGATGATAGATATGTTTTGTCTATTTTTTTTTTCTTTTCTCCTTTTTTGGCTATTGTACCGACGTTAACATTGAGTTATGACAAATTTTGTATATATATAGTGATTATTCAAAATATAATTTAGTTTTCATCAAAGATTGCAGTTCAATGCATTGTTTATTTACCATGGTATTACAATTTGTAATTATTTTTCTGTAACTAACTTGTATGGTCATTAGATAATCCTTCAGTGTGCCGATTTCTTTCCCACTTACTATCTTTGTTGAAATGTTCCACTAACTATGATTTTATGCTTACAGTAAACTTTCTATTTAATTTGCAATGGATGGTTAGAAGTTCATTACTTAATTATATGGTATTAGAGGAAATTATCACGTTTAATAACAATTATTTTAAATTACAAATTATTTTAATTTTAAAAATTTTACACTTATGTGCCTTCAGTGTAATTAGTTAAATTGATGACCTATTTAATACATATGCCTTCAGTTGAAATTCCAACTTCATGACATACAATGCATATATATTAGATGCACTTTTATTATAAAATTTAAGTATAAATGAAGTTACATGTAATATAATATTTTCCATAAGAGTTCTTTTCTGGAAAACACTTTTTTTTTTTTGAAAAAAAAAGGTATCGGCTCTCACCCGGTTCGCAACAATGGCAGCGATTTTCCCGATCCGATGCGGGTTCTGGTCGGCTTCTTGTCCCTTACCTGCCATTCAAGCTTTGTTTTGGTGGATGACTAATGTGCTTACTATAGACTCACAAATCCAAAACCCTAATACCATTATCCTTTCTCCGTGGCAGGAATTGCTTTTTCCTATGATGGGACTCATGATTTGATCTTGTTATATAATCGTAATACTAGATGCATGCATGATAATATGGGAATGTCTTCGGTTTCGATTAGCAATAACAGTCCGAAGGAAGGGATGGAAATGTGCATATTTGATCTGAGAAGAGGTCAAATCGAAGGTCAAGAACTCGACAAGATATTGTTCTTCTATCCACCTGATTTGCCTTTCTCTACTCAACTCTCTGTCATTGGACTCAGTGAAGGCCTCATCACCTTCACTAGGTATTTCCCCTTCTTTTAATTTTCAATTCCTCTTTTTTATTATAATTTTGTGGGATTGTAAAAACAGAATTTTGAAAATTGGATATATTTCAGTTGGAATTTTCTTGTTTTGGTTAATAATTATGGTGGTTGCTTGGAGCTGTCATGTTAAAGTGTTAGTTTTTACTGAAAGAAAATAGTTGGAGGTGATTCCAGCAGCTGAAAGCTGATATCAGTTACAATGTTCATACCTAAAAGTAATTAAAGTTTTAAGGAAATTTATCTCACTTGTGGAAAGAGAAAATCAATTTCATTATCTAATCGAATATTTCCACCAGCACATGCTGTTAACACTTTGCACTTCTGCTGGAACTACAAGTTACTAGTTAGTGTAATCATTTTCTATTGTCAGTACCACCATTATGTAGAACCTTCATAGTTAGTAGATCATTACGTATCGTAAAGAAGTTCAGAAATGGTTTCTACGAAACAATCACTCCTAGCACCCGTGTCCGATGATTTATCTGTATAATATGGTGGTTTTCAGATTCTGCCGAAGTACCAGTTTTAATGTCTTGATGTTGATTAAAGTAAGTCAGTATCAATGTATTTAGACATAGTTATGTTAAAATTAGATTTGTTAGTTGAAATAGAATATTAAATCTAGTACTAAGATTTCAAACATTGGATTTACATTTGCCCTTCATATTCAAAAACCAAGTCTTTCTCTGTCCTTTATGTCATAGAAATCTTTCTTTTTGCTGGTTTTCCCCATCTTACATTCGTATTAAAACACAATGTTATTTGTTTTGTGTTGTTTCCTTTTTTGAAGAATCTTCTCTCCAGAAGCTCCTTGTGAGGTCATAGAAGCAGAGAGGCATTCCCATGTGTTTTATGAGGCAGAGCCAGATATTTGGATGGTCATGGTGTGCTTTCTGTTCCTAGCTTTATCAATCTCTCATTTTTTGCTATAAGCTGTTTCAATCAAGGAAACATGCAATATTATCACGTGCATGTCCATGTAATAAACATGAAAGTTTCAGCTTTTGTATATGTTATCTCCTCATCTGCATGAAATAATTTTACACTGCCTTCTATTTTAGAATTCTTGAAAAATGGCATTGTTTATTTCTTATCAATGTTGACAAGTTCTTGACAGAAAACTGTTTTCTATCTTCACTTTTGACCAATGTCCTTAATCTTGGATTCTATATCCATTGACTATTACTTATTTCTGACAAATTTTCATTCCACTAAATATTTTTTACGAGGTTAAGAAAAGAAAACTATTTTGTCTCGAGTTTTAACTATCGACCCTTTGGTTACATTTTTTCTTTTTTCAATTAAGAACTTTGGTTCTCCTTTTCAGGTAGTCCAAAAAAGCAAGGAAGCAGAAGCAATGTGGAGGATTGAGGCATTGCGGCAGGTACTCAAGGAACTTCACTCCCTTTTTGTGATGTTTCATGGTCCAATAAGGTCAATGCTCGAGAAAGAACCAGCAGCTGGATCAGTTAGATCTCATTTGTATACTTTTATTACGGATTATTTAAGTGGTAAGTTCTTGGTTGCTCTATTTCCCTGAAATAATTATTTTACTACTAATTCTGTTCCTGTGATGTAGCAAGCATCTTGTTCTTATGTTCTGTAGTTAGTTCAAACTATTTCATTGTAAGTCACTAATTGTCAGCATTTCGCAAGCAATCTCCATTGGATCACTGCTGCTGGGGTAATGCCGAAGTTACTGTGTCAATGCTCACCATTGGATTTCTGCTACTCCACTTTGCTGAAGTTGCTGTGTCTCTCACCTCATATGAATTTTTCTCTTTGGGGCAGATTTTCTCATTGGGAAGAAATTCCACTTACCATCATTTCGCGACTCTTTGAAGGAGCGTGGTACTGTACAGATGCTGACTGTAGGACGTGAAGCTGCAATTGAAGTGCAGGTTGGTTTTGCATCACAGTAATCAGCTTTCTTGGAGTAGTAGTTCTGACTGTTCAATAGAAAAATTGATCAGACATTTTTAGGTAGTTGATCAATTCATCTAGCTCTAGCTCCAGTTTGTTGGAAACTCAGATTTTTCTGAATCTGATTATCGCATGACCAGCATTTGAATTTTTCCTACCAAAAAAAGGGAAAAAAAATAAGTACTAGAAAAATTTCTTTTTTTGTTTCTCTGTCCTTTCACTTTTAACAACGGTGGATCTGTTGCTTGGGGTTGGCTCTCTACTTTCTATGTAACACTACTATCAATTAGGTCTTGAATCCTGACCTGTTTGGGTTTATGCTGCTTTATATCGATTTCTTGAGCAATAAAATGTGGCTAATAGTGTATTTTATCTTACAGTCGCTTGTCAAGTTGCTAGAATCATGTGGTGGAAATGCTCTCTGCTACTCATTGCTCTTGTTCCAGGATCTGCTAGTTGCCAGTACACTTCATCCTGTATGGTTTGGTTTCTAACACTTATTTCCTGGTGCTTATATGTTAAGCGTCAAGAAAGTGTCTATTCATATGCTGGATCTAAATATTGCATCTGTGATTGGTCAGGATGACACCATGAATCTGTTTACTTATGCTATTATGAGGTTGACGCCTCGCGCTCTCTCTGGTGGGCTAAGTTCCTGGTCCTATCTTCGCAAAGGAGGCACAACATCTCAAATTGCAACAGGATCGGTTGTGAGTAATGCTGTTTCTGAAAGTCTACGCAACTCACGTGATACCTTGCCTAGTGGTGGTGTAAATGCTGTGAGGCCCTTACAGAATGAGAAATGGGCCAAGGGGAAGGATGGGTTCCTCGTCAGTGATATTTGGTGGGCAGAGGTTGGAGGCTCCAGTCCTGCCACTCCAACAGTTTGGCTCCAGCAAACAGAGGAGAAAATGTACCTATGTGCCTATCAGCACCGAAACCTTACCTTGATCCTTCTGATTCCTGTCTCCTCTATTGCAAACGGGGAGCAAGGTATCTCTGCAGTAAAGCAGCTTGTTCTTGAAAATGTTAGTCTCTTGTCATTACATGTTAATTCTCTTTGATTAATATGCTTTGTGCTAGTATGATTGTCTGTCTTTGAAATGCTGTGACAATCATCTTTTTCTCATTTCATATGTTGGATTGTTTATACCTTCTACTGATTGCATTTATGTTTGATTTAGCATATTTCACATAGGAAGCCCTCTGTTTTTAAGGCCTTCAGAGTTTTATATTCCTTTGTCCATGGAAATTTAGTCTGGCAAAGACAGTCATTGCTGGATTATGACCATTGTAATTAACAGCAAGTTTCAGTAGCTTGCTGTCTACACCAACAAAAACCGTGCCAGACAGGATGTAAGAAGTCTTTTGTCATAGGCTAAGTGTCTCTGACATGATGACCTCAAACTGTTAGGTTTCTTATTATTGCAAGTGAGTTTTTGCTAATAAATTTGATACTTTCATCCTTCCACTTTCAGGAGCCGTTATACTTGGTCTCCCTTTTTTGTTGGCTTTTCTGTTTCAGCTCCTGTGTTAGGTAAAATTATTTGAACATTTCACCCTCCTTTCAGCCTAAAGGTTGTTCCATGAACTGTTATCTCTAACCTGCAGCTGAAGCCTAAGTAGTTCATAAATTGGAGCCTTGTTTAGTTTAGAATAGAATGGCTCTAAAGAAGCTAGAGCAAGAATGGTCGATCTCAAGGTCCCTAGATTTGGAAGTGCAATTTTCTAACTTTTTAGGTCCACCTTAAAGCATAGAACTTTTTAACTGTCATGAGTCATCAACTACTAAACCATAATTGCAGGAAAGAATAGTGGATATTAAATATAATAACTTTTTGTTCATGTTAAGCTTGGTCAACCAGCCCTTTTTGTAATAGTTTTTCTCTTTCATAGTGGAGTTAATACAGTTTTCTTGATTGGTTTAAACACTATGTTCGAGATATAAATATGGAAATTGGTGTTTAAGTTTGAGATTTCAATTTCAACTCTGCTCTGGCTCCACATTTGAATGTAGAGATAAGGCTGGACACTGATCTAATGTAACCTTTATTATGCTGATCCCTTAGGCAGCTTTGAGGATATTAAAAGTTGAGGAAAAACTTTCAAAGGGATGGGGTGGTGAAAATGCTTATCATGTCAGTGGATACCGCTACTTGCTTGTGGATGGTGATAGAAATGTATCGAGAGCTTCTCCACCAGGCAAAGTTGCTACACTGACAAAGGTAAAGTGTTAGCAGTAATTAAAAAAGCATGTCTTGCTCTAGTTTACTTGATGAAACAGTTTGTTCTGCCTAGCTTACAACAGAAATGTAGCATTTTATCTCCATTGAGTTAAAACATAAACTCTGTGCCACTCTTCATGAAGTTATTGTCAAAACTCAGGTATTTTAGGCTATTCAGCTTGATATGCTCTCTTAGTTCACAAGAAATGAGTAATCCAATGTAATGTATGTACTGTAAAAGCACTACCTGTCTGCCAGATGGCTCTTTAAGTTGAAACCAGATGAACTTTGCATTTAATGAATTCAACTAATAGTAAGAGAAAAGGTCATCTAAGTTGTAAATATCCACAATGGATGGTGCATGTTAAAATATATAGAATGTGCTACCCCTTTGATGGTGTTTCATGACCCCTAAACGAAGATATCAGATATTTCTTTATTTTGCATATGACCATTTTTTGCTATAATAAAATTAAAGATATATCCTATTACATGGAGCAGAACTATATGAAGATAGTCTTTTGGGCAGTCTGGAATTTATTTGCAGATACTGTTGAATGATCCTTTTTTGGGAGTGAACATGAGATCACACGTTAAGTTGGTTCTAATCATAGAATCTAGTTGGTTGTCAATAATTTAAGATTAACATAAAAAATTATTACATTGAGTATCATTTCATCTAATTTTTGAAAATTATTGTAATTTCCCACGTGATTGTTTTTGCCTTCCATTTTCAAGAATCAAAAGAACAGTGGAAATCTTTTTGAATGTTAAATGGTTCTTTCAAATTGGTATTTCAACTTCCATACGACCTTGTCACATCACCCACTTTGGTGCATTAAGTATATCATCCTTTTATGTAGAGCAGAGAATTTTGCCTCTCTTACAAAGTCACATATATATATGAAATATCACTCTTATATTGGAAAAGGTAAAGTTCATCCTCCTTTGTAGATTGAAGAATATTTGTTGATTGGATATACTCCTAGACCCAATAATCTATAAAACTCATCATTAGATGCTATGGGTGTACAAATTTAATTTTTGAAACATATGACGAACTACATGCTTGATTAGGACCATCTGAGGACATATATATTAAATTATTCATGGTGGCAAGGCTTTGTATTCCTTGCTAACAGAACCACTTGCAATTCATTCAAATTGCCTTTTTCTTTTTAATTTATTTATATATATAAAACTTAGTTTCCTGTCTTTTAAGTTGATGTTTGATTTGTTTTCTCTGTATCATATTTATTTATTTATTTTTATTTTTTGTTCTTATCCACATGTATGAACCTTTGTATAGCCATTGCGGGAGTCGTAATATTGCTTACTATATCTCTTCCAGAACATCCCAATTTGAACCTGCTACCAATGCCTTATCCCTCAAAGTGAGGAGTTTGAGGAATAGCTTAGGCTCAAACATGAGCTGCTAATGATTTCTATGTGTTTTTATGTGTGTATTACTATCAGGGATCATATTCCATGAATCTAGCTTTGTGCTTGTTGAGAATTCTGTTCTATATTTAACTAAAAAGAAAGAAAAAAATCTGTTCTATAGGATTTACTCATATTGTTAATTATTATGTTGCTTGAATTGTTATTTATGGTAGCTAAAGGCATTTGACTATGTGGTGGGTGAGTAGATATAGATAGAACTGATTTGCTAACAACCATGTAGTTCTCCCTATGTAGTTTTCAAAAGGAGAAAAATATACAATAATTACATTCTTGTGCTTAATGACCTGATGGCTGATGATCATGAAAGTTATAGTCATTTTGGGTGGATATCCATATTGATATCTCATACACAGATGATAACACCTCTTGCAAGATTATCTGATGATTTTCTGGTTTACATTCTGGACCTTTTTCAAGGAGGCTCTGGTTAGTCTTTCTTTTTTATTTTGTTGTTTATGTTGCCAATTGTTGGACTCTAAACGAGCATAAGATGTTTTTGGCTTGTAAAAGCCATGATGGTCAGAGTCCTCCCAGTCCAGAGGATGGATCTTATGCTTTCTTTGGATCTTGCTGGAGTGTTGTTAGAGATGCTCTTTTGGCTTCAAGATTTTTATCACCATCATTGTTCATTCAGAAAGAGCTTGATTGCAGCATTTATCTCCCTAATCTTAATAGAGTGGTGTTTCCAACATTAGGGATTTTAGACCATCAAGCTTGGTGGGTAATATTTATCAGCTTAGAGCTAAGACCTCAGCTAACAGGCTGGAGGAGGTTATTGGAACATCCATTTCTTCTTTCCAAAATGCTTTAATGTCAAGTAGGCAGGTTTTAGACGTTGTTATTGCTATTGAATGCCTTGGCAGC
Organism: Lumnitzera littorea; assembly: GCA_024138015.1. Taxonomy (NCBI): domain Eukaryota; kingdom Viridiplantae; phylum Streptophyta; class Magnoliopsida; order Myrtales; family Combretaceae; genus Lumnitzera; species Lumnitzera littorea. Next base: position 74,967,759 of record JAMXBB010000005.1, on the reverse strand, counting down.
TGCATGAAGTCTTTATTTTGGGATAATTTGTAAACTTCGTATTGAGGAGGCCTAAAAATTTCCTTCTTTATGTGCTTATGCAGATAGCTTCTGGTGTTAGGTAGATCAGCTATATTTTGTTCTGTATCTCAACAGTGTAAATGTCCAGACTTACTAATGGTTACTGTTTTCTTATCTGAGTTATGGGAACTTTGAGGAAGCTTTTTTGTAAAGCAGAAGGCATGGCTTCATTTCTGCTTTTGATGTGGGACTGGATGATGGCATTCTGATCAATCATGTTGTTGATGTGGATAGAGTAGCCTTCCATTTTAAATGGGTTCTATTCTTGTGAAGCTGTAGTGAAATTAATGATTAATCTGTCAAGAATTAATAATTAATGGCCAAGTGGAGGGCATTGATCTTCTTGCATATATTATAGTGTGCAAAGAGAGATCCCATGCGTAAAACATCCTGGCTTAGCTCTTTCACATTATAGTTTTGATAGGGTTTGGGACAAATTTCAAAAAAACATTGACAAAAAGCTTAGCAGCTGGAAACTTGGTCAAAACTGGTCATCCACTCTTATCAAAAGTGTCTGCTTTTAGCCTTCCAACTTATTTCATGTCACTCTTTCTCATCTAGGTTACAGTTGCAAAGAGGCATGACAAATTGCAGAAGGACACCTGTGAGATGGTCTTTGTAATAAGATAAAACTCCATTTGTTTTAAATAGAGCCTCATTATAATCTCTATTTTTTCATGGGGTAGTGAAAAAAGCTATTTTCATAAGGCTTTATACGAGAATTGGCTTTTGAGATCTGCAATTGACTCTTAAGCTGCAGTGGATTAGCTCTAGTGCTCAATCCTACCTTAAGAGGATTTCTAAAAGCATCTCATCATCTATGGACTTTGCTCACTTAAGGTAGGATTGAGCACTTGGGTCAGATTCTAGTTGGTTGCATCATGGACTGATCTCTGGTTTTCATTGGTTTTTGTCCTTGAAATTTACCAACATGCTCTATTTCAGAGTACCTAATAAATTTTAGTGAATTTCTCTTATGGAATCTCACTTTCCTTAGCAATGTTAATGTTGCCAATCTGATTCGCTTAATAGCTCTTTTATCCATGCTGGATGTCAACCTCCTTCTGGTTTTGGATGGAAGAACAAGTTTAACTGCACAATTGTTCGTGCAGTTGAATGTGAACCTCCTTCTGGCTAGTTTGTTGTTTCTCCTTTTTCTGTTCACACATACTCATCATAAATAATTATTTTAATAAACCGATTTCTTTACTAAAAAAATTGTTGTTAAGGATATCTTAGGTAGTTGTTCCTCACATGGGGTAACTGCTGTTGATCTTCCCAAAGAGTAATTAGGGAATACCCTGAAAGGACGGACCTTAAATGGTCCTTTATCCTACCCCTTGTTTTTAGTGGAACTGTAACTTTTCAGAAGCGTGCACGAAACATTCTTATGCCCAAATTACCTGAAAAACATTCTTATGCACACCTTAATTCCTCACGTCTTAATCTCTAATTTTGGCCATTCATGTGCAACGGTGGCTTATGTGACTATTGGGTTGATTCCATAGCTTTAGGATTTTTAGTTCACGGCATTCCAAGTTGATCTACTTTAACTCATTAACTGAGACCCCTATATGTATACATGCTACATATCCTGCTATAATGGACATTCCACATAGTTCAATCCGTTTACTTACACAAGACCTTTAAGTTCTTGCTGAAGGAATATAAATACATATATTTCCCCGTTTCTTGGCTGTGAATTCTGTTGAATATCTTCAAGAGTTGAACCTACTTATGATCAGGAGTCTTTGCTTGCCTTAACCAAATTGAGAGAAGAGGTTGATGTTGAAAAGAGTAAATCCAGATGGGATTCTGCAGATCATGAGAAAGATTTGGAAATATGCATTAGGGCTAGAAACAATGCTTGGGTTATTGCTCGCACCACAAGGGGAAAAGAGCTTTACATGGTTCTTGAAAATGCCAACGAAACTCTCCTTTATGCCTCTGATGCCATTGAGAAGTTCAGTAACAGGTATCGATTTTCCCCTTTTGTTCTATTTCCTTTATATATCGAGATGCTGAGACTTTGTCAGCCAGGGACTTGGTCACTGATGCTCCAAACAAGTTAATCTTTTTTCAATTGTCTGCTTTCAAATATCACTTTTGCGATACTGTTTTTTCTTTCAGTTATGACTAGCCTTTTGGGATATACTTGCAAACTTCCTGTTTTAACTTTTTTTCTATACAAATTTTTTCCCTTGTATGATCTGGATCTAATTGCAGTCAAGATAGCTTCTTGTTCTCAAATCAATTCGGATCCTAGGGTAGTGTGATGACAATTCTTCCTAACAGGGTATTACTTCCCAATACAGCAACACGCAAGACCTCCTGCAGGAAGTTTTTTCTAATGCCCTCCTTCTCCCTCTTTCTAAAAGATCCAGATCCAACAGTAGCATTTACTTTCTGTTGGCAATCATGATTCTATGCTTAGCATGATAGTGGGTACAATGACTGGTCACACCAGTCGTGGTCTCAGTAGTTTGTGGCACGTTGCTTAGCATGTCATGTGGTTGTGAGGATATTATTTGGAGTGCACAATTTCATGAACACTGGAAAGAAACTTATGCTGGTTTGCAACATCATACCAGGTATTGCAATGGAGCCTTTTCCCTAGATTAGAAGGTTTTGAAGCGCACAAGAGAAGGTAGATACAACCACTTGTCATATTAATGTAACAATTATACAACTGGCGGGACAATTTGGTATCCATTCGCTGTACAGGATAGCAGGTGAATATAGGAATTTTTTAATTTTTCTTTTCTTTTCTTTTTTTGGCAAATAGCATTTTTCTTATGGTACATGTAATAGCATTTTAGATGTTTTACACATTGGATATACATTATACAGCTTGCGGTTATTCTTGACGTTAGAAGTTTGTTACACACATCCGCATATGATCAAAGTGAGTGGTATTTAATTTCTACAACTTTGTGATGCTTTGCGGTAAAAAAGTTTTTAGTGGCCACGGACCTTCGCTAAAGTTTGGGCCAGATGCAGTACTCCTTGCACCTCACCATTAATTTCAATTTAGTCTCTACTTTTTATTGTATCCCGTTTACTACGAATTTGAAGTGGTATTTTTTTTTTTTTTTTTCTTTGAACGATCTGTAACTTGCTTTTACTTCTTTTTGTTAAATTACAACTAACTTAAGAAGAATGGAAGAATTACATACGAGAGGATACATGTTTGGGGTCAAACTCAAATGAAGGTTTGAGATTTCAGTGGGTTAATATAAAGATTAAATCTAAGTGGTTCAAGTAAAGGATTAGGTTTGGTTAAAATAGAGGATTAATACTAGGATTAGTCTAAATAGTAGATTAAAATTGAAATAAAATTAGGATTTTAAATTTATATTTCAATCACTTATCATAGTGTTAATGCTTAATTTTAACTATTTAAAAGTTGTGATTTTTTGTTTGAGTTATTTGTTATCATGCGTCTGTTGATTGACTTTTTATATTAACAATTTGAAAGTTAGATTTTCTGTTTGAATTTGACCAAACAACGATCAAGAATATTCCAGACAGCTATAAATAATGGGAAACAGATCTGGGCCAGATTGGGATTAGAAGCGGTAATGGATCAGGGAGAATAATTCAGTTTAGGATTTTTGTACGGTAAACCTAGATATCGATTAAAGTAATCTGTTATATAAAAAGTTATTAGGTTACCATCTAATACTCTTTTTTTATTTTTTTTTGGTTTTAGATTTTTGAATGATATCTCGTTTGTTATTTCTTCTATCATTTGATAATTAGTTTTTTTTTTTTATTTATAAGACCTTTTGACCTCTTGTTTAGATAATAGGTTATGCTATTTTAATAGGATGAATAATATAAATTAAGTTTTAGTAAATTAAAGATTTAAATTAGTTAAAGTTATAGTAATACTATTTCGCTAACGTGATAGTAATATCTTAGTAATGTTACGGTGACACTAGAAATCTCCCAGATTTAATATCGCTTTGTAGCTGGATAGATTAGAGTTTTAGCCCAAACTTCTAGAGGCTAAACCCGGATAGAATGTAAAGCTTCCGTCAGTCCATAACCCTAAGTTCCTTTAGCTGAAATTGTTTGAACGGGATAAATATTTCCCTTATCAAAATTTATATTTAATATTGGCCAATATAAAAATTTATATTTAGTCAAACATGATTACGTTTAAGTCCTAAACTCAGTAATTCACTTTCAACGTTGCATCACTGGATTGGATTGAATCCCCTGATAATATGGTCGGTGGTAACTTATGGGGTGCGGAATATCCCGACTTCGTAATCGCACTGCTATTTATCAAGAAGTAAAGCCTACGAAGTCTGGATGTCACATTCCACAGGATCAAGCGCGAAAAAGTACTAAACTATGAGCAAAGAATTAAGCAATTCACGGAATCAATGACGAGATTTAAATAACTTTGACTATAAGCACAAAACAAAATGAGAAACTAACATTATCCTAATGCGGGGTTTATGCGTAGAGCTTCATGTGAGTACTGAGTACCATGAATAGTGAATTTCCTAAAATCAATGTTAGGTAAAAAAGAATAAAATGGAGCTTAGTAAGTTAGGCGGGTTGTAATAGGTTCCCAACTTGTTGGATCTAGTAAAAATCATATAGGGTATTTTCCGATAATGTTTTAAGACATGTTTTAAGAAATACCTAAAAATCTTATAAGGTTTTTAAATAGGTTTTAGGTTTTTTTAAAAAAACTCTTTAAGAAACTTGCTATTCAATAAAAAATGATTAAGTATTCATAAGAAACAAAAACTATTGATCAGAAAATTAGTAAGTTTCTACATTTTATGCTATTAATTAACTATGGACATGATATTATTATGTTTAATTACAATAAATTTAATCTAATAAAGTAAAATGTTAATCCTTTTAGATTTACACTATTGTAGATATGCTACTTTATTTTGACATGCAACTATCGATTTGCTTTGGTCACAGAGTTGGTTTTTTTTTTTTTTATTATTTAAGACTTGTTTATTTATTTCCTTTTTTTTTTATCAACAAGATAATATTTTTCCTATTTATTATAGAGTGGACCTATGTGGATGATAATTATAAATATATTTATATTATAATTTATGCCATTCTTTTGTTCATATAGTATAAAACCATTTCTTTTCTCAACAAGAAAGCAATAGGATTTGATTACGTAATAGTTTTAGAGATTTTTTTTACTTGTAACAAGAATGAGGATCTTACTGTTCATTGAAATAAATTCTAAATGAATTCTAATTCAACATTCTACTGCTAATCCATAATTCTACTTTGCATTTATACATTTTTAGTATTTTACTTTTCCTAATCTTTATATTACCTATTTAATTTGTGCAATTAAATTTATATAACTTACAAGTAAGGAAAAAAGAAGAAGAGGAAAACGGGTTTTGGGTTTAGGAATCAAGTTCCCTAATAGGCTTATCAAACGAGTTTTGGGTAATATTCTCAAAACTCTATAGGGTTTTGGGCAGATTTTGGGATACTTTACAGGAAACAGCATGGCTACTGGAATTGCCAAACCCACACTAGTTGCATCCCTATTCACTACATTAGCCAATCACATTTGAAAACATTCAACTCTCTTACTTTCAACAAGTACAAGCAACATTCAGATTGCTTTAATTTCAAAGAACACTTGCTTGTATTAATCATATTGGTATCTTCAACTTTTAGAGTTTAATGTTGTAAAAACTAGCTCTACATCCGCATTTGTACCATGTTTATATTCATCATTGATATCTCTTGATATAACTAAATGGAAACTAAATTATCCTCATAATTTTGAATAAGTCCTAGAACCCCCCTTCTTGCATGGGCTATTAGTTGTGAGTCCATATTCTTATACCCCTTATTCTTTTCCTTATCTTATTTGTTAAACTTGTATTTGTTGTTTACTTAGTTTAGTTTCAAGGTGAGAAAGAATCTACTACGGTTTTAAGGGTGTAATTAACTTTTATTAGTATTCATTGTTTCTATTTTATGCGCAAGGAAAAAACTTTTCAAAGTTTGTCACATTATAAAAAAGGAATATTGAAACCAAATTGTAATAAATCCATTTCATAAGACCCACAAAACCCAATCAACTCCTACTTTACATTACATTATGAACCCTATGGACTAACTTAACTATACATGTTTGCTTTCCTTTGGCCACATATACATATTTACATTAAATTAACAAGAACAACAAAAAAAAAAAAAGAACTGATAAATTCTATTAGGAAACATTATAAGTGTTCAAAGTAAATAAAAAAGTAAGAACAAGGATTAAACTACTCAAAATCACTCTAATTATGCATAAGGAACATTGAAATCCACTAACCTAACACTACCTATGTTAGTTAGGGTTTTAGACTATTGAAAATGGAAAGTACAAAGCAAATAAACTTAAAGGTTTAGTATACTAAGGCTTTGCAACAAAAATGCTATTTGTATAATAGGTAACACATTAATAAAATGAAGACTCCATTTGACTTTCATGTCAATAGATTCGAATGAAGCCCTTAATTGTGCTTTAAGATTGTGTTGAAGGCACTTTGTTTAAATCTTAAGGTCAATTTAGGCAAAGTCATGTCATTCAAATTCTATTCATGAGACACGAGTAAATCACTTTTCAAGATACCCTATTTTGTCCAAATTCCATAAAATAAGATTACAACAAAGCCTTAAATGTTAGGGAGATTCTACTCTTGTTTATTAAGGTTCGAACCTAATGCTCTTAAGCTCATTTATCAACTTCAGCATCCTTTCTCTAATTTTTGGAATTTCTTGATTCTTGTACATTTTCTCGTACAAAAAACTATAATATTTAGGTAAAATAGAGGCTTAACTCGGGGAATTAACATGCAAAAATTAATACACTTTTAGTTTTTTTCAAAAAACGATAATATTAAAGGATCCATCATCCTTATAAGTAGCATCGACACAATCTCATTCTTCTTGAATCAATTTTTTCACAACTTATGGCAATGAAAAATCGTGGTTTTTGATACTTTGTTAAGCTAATCAATTCCTTCAGATGAATATTTTCTTTGATCCAACACTTGCTATCATGTAAATAAATATTATTTATCAACTATCCTCATCAATTGTGATACAATAAATCTTGTTAAATTCCATAATAGTTTAAGGGATTTTAAAAGATGGGTATTAACAATCACAATTTGGCCTTAATGTATGAAGAGGAAGGACAATAAGGCTTGAGGTTCGTTAAGTCCATGAGAGTCATAGGCCAATGGATGCTTTGTATCTTCTTCATACTATAGAGTAGCAATAGCTTGGAAGCAACATTTAATTTAAATTACACTTCATGTGATCAAACTGGCTTCAAGAAAAGAAAGCATCAAAGGTCTACTTGCAATCTTTATCAGTATGTAGCCCAAAACACCTCTTGCATTTTGATTTACTACCTTAGAATATAGTGTGTGCTAATAAATTTGGATTATAGGCTTAGTTTAACTATACACTTAAGGAATCTTTATTGATAACCTCTTCATTAACGACCCTAAACCCCTTAAATGGCCTCTTAAGTATGAATTGAACCAAATCTCTTCCTTATAGCATAATCATGATCTCTTCAACCTATGTTATTGCTTTAAAAATTTTGTTATATTCACCACCTATTAATACTTAGTCAATTCAAAACCTAAATATAACCAAACATTGAACTTCTAGTTTTTTTATTTTATTTACCTTAAATGACTTAGGAGCAAACCCTTTCATATTCCTTTGTTGACTTGCTCTCCTTCTTCATGTTACATAAATTAGCATGCATCTTTTGTTGAAGATTATTTAGGCAAGATTTTCTTGGGAATCATCATGGAACTTTTCCCAAGAGATAAACTACCCACGTAGCCTTTTATAACTCTTCTCTAGGAAAAATCTATGATAACATCAAGTTACTGTAATGCAATGATAAACAACACTCGAATTCAGTAAAATATATCATAAACAATAAAATGGAAATTGTTAACACTCTTATACTATTGATGGATATGATTTACTAAAATCTAATAAAAATAAAGTTGTAGATAACTTCTATTTTACCGGTTATTATATGATTTATTGAAATTGAATTTGATTTACCATGACATTACAGTAACATGATGTCATCGTAGAAAGCCCCCTTTACTAGTTAAACACAATTCCAAGACACCCTTCTTTCATCTAATATACCATAGGCCTCAAATCTATTTTCAATATCATCTATCAACTCTTATGTTTCTATAGGATTAGTTAACTCAATATTGAATTGCTTCACTATTAGAATGAAATGGGTTTATCCTTCATAAGAGATAGTCTTACCTTACTTTTAGGGAATGTCTAACCTTCGACCCCTTAGAGGCCTTGGATGTAAAGGTCGTAAGAAGAATCTAGCCTTATGAAACCAAGTCTTGACCTTCAAGAACGTTAAGTATAGTATCGAAGCAACGTGTAGGTTAGGTTACTTTGAGAAAAGACTAAGTCTTGATCTATGTAGCCCGTTTTTGGGCCTCTAGTAGGTTGGCCCACAATAAGGAAAGGTTGGAATAGGCCTTAGGGCTCAAGCTCAATTTTTCTTATCAACACATACATAGAGCTTTATTAGTCATGCCATCATTACATACTCTACATTCACTATGTAATTATACTTAGTAATATTCATTTTTTCCACTTAACTCCTTTTGGTTTATTGTTTAGTCCCTCGTAGAGATCATAATTGAAGTTGTGATAACACTTAAACGATCATGCCCAAATTTTATTGGTAATATGCAAAATCATCAAGCAAACCCTCTCATTAGATAAGGCTAAGGCTTATCCATTTCACATAGCACTAATAAAGCTTAGACTCATCTAAGGTATTAAATACTAAGTGCTTAAGTATTAGTTGTCTACCACATAAGAACAACCTAGTTCACTTATATCGAAATTTAGTCCTAATCTAAGGGAAATTCTTAAGGTTAATAATTCCAAACAAAGAGTGATTTGAAGTAAAAATCATCAAAATAACAAATCATTGAAGGATAATCTTACAACCTATATCCTAGCGTTACTTGTATTCTTAACTGTTGTCCTAAGCATTATACTAAAGTTTAGCCATACTCACTTAACATAAAGCATTTTCTATTATATGAGTTCTATCAGGGATAAATGTTAAGCTTAACAAACACTTAACCTAACTGGCATAGCACATATATACAAATACTTACAATTAATGACATATAACAAAAATCAAAAGCAATTGTCTTACCTATTCAATCATTCTTATTCGCTGACACTTAAAAAATTTAATAGCCATTTCACTTTGGTTTCTTACTTAATCTAGCCATTGGTAATCAATCTTGTAGTACCTTATTAGTAAATAGGCCTCAAAGTAACCACCCTTTTCAATAGTTCTCAATTCGTGACAACCATCGATATTTAGTTCACAACCAATCTATCCTATATGAAGTCTTGGTGTTGAAACTCCCATCCCAATGGCTTTATCCTAACTTGGGGTCTACTTCAATTGCCTTTAGCTAATGGTTGTGATAAAGTTTGCACTATTTTTACAACAATAGATACAATATTAATAGTAATGATACATAATTTTTCTTGTATTTAATTTTGATAAAGTTTTGTAGATTATTAGAGTGCGTTTTATAATCATGATAGAACTTTGCCTTCGTATGTGACAACTTAAAGGGACGCATGCAATATTACATTTTAATGTTGAATAACTAAGTAATTTTGATAATAATAAGGATAATGTTATTGTTATCCTAAGTAATGTTGATGATAAAAAGGACAATATTATAGTTTTTTTTAATTAATTTATTACTTATATAAACCGAATACAAGTTGTTTTACTTAGAAAGGATGAATTAAAATTATAAAAGAAGATACTAGGTACTAAGTAGAAGTTATTTAGAAGAAAATAGCAGTTCATAAAGAATTAGTTTAATTGGAACAAAAGGCTATAAATTTAAAGTAAAATTTTCTATAGACTAAGCAGAAAATTGTAGAGTTAAAAGAAGAAGAATCCATAGCTAAGCTAGGAGGTTGTATTCATGATGTCAGGATGTGTTCTATAACTATAGACTTGGATTAAGTCCCTATGTTTATATGGATGAAAATCGAAATCCACCAGTTATATATATTTTTGTTAATTTAAAAGGAGGATGAACTCATCAAAAGTGGTAGAAATGGAGGATGATATTATGGCTCCATCGTAAAGCCATTAAATCTTGGTAACACGGCACTTACATGTAAAAAACATTAATCTTTTGGTGTTTGTAATTTCCATCCTTTATTTGTATACAATTATCACTCTCTACTTGCATCACTTTAATAATGTTGATTCTTTATGTCCACAATTTAATAGAGTTCATTTTTATTTTTTGTGGACTGTAAAAAGGAAAAATATATTTAAAAAATGACAAGCTTTCACCGTAAAGATGAATAAAAAAGTTACTTGGATAAAATTTCACAGAATGATTTTCAAGTAAATAGGATAATCGATAACTCTAAACATAGTTATTTTATCGATCATTTTCCAAGTAAATAGGGTAATTGATAGTATTCTCACCGTAAGGAAAATTTCATCCGGCATCCAACCTGTTTTATAAATTAAAGATGGTTCAATAGATTTTGTTCCGACACAGAGCGGGCTCTAGGTTTTTGACAGAAGGCCCAAAAGTGAAAAATCTGAAGCTCGGGACCATGCTGGCCAACAAAAGAAGCTCGGGATTACTAGGGTTTTAAAGGCACATTGGATCTGTATAAAAGGATTAAGAGCCCCTTCTTTGTCCCGCCTTCACACTCCTCGCTCCAACTGCGGATCTGCATTCCGAAATCTCTCACTCTCTCCTAGGTAATGTTCTACTCGAATTCATCTTTATGAATTTGTACTTTGGAATGTTATACTATACGAGTTAATTTATTTTGATGCCTCTAAGGATGACCATACACATAACTTTCGTTCTTCCGAGATGTTCCATGCGGAAATTATATTGGAGACCTGAACTGAAGAGGCTTTGTTATCGTGAAAATCAAATGTTGTGTCTTTTAATTGAATTTCTTCAGCTTGGTGATTTTATTTCACTAGTGATTAGCAATTTGATGCGGTTTCACCATTGCCCCTTTGTTATTTTACATTTCCAAAATGGCACTTACACGATTATATGGTACTTATTCATGGCTGCTCTTCAGGCATACTTTAAGAACCATCTTAGGAATTTTTTATCTGCGTGTTTTCTATTTGAAGTGGGACTTAATAATTCATTGACTGGGAATACCTCGTCTTTTCTATTTGTTTGATAATTTCTTAAAAAAATAAAAAGTAAGAGATAATTTTGGTGCCTCTGATGATGATCGAAGAAATACTTTCGTTCTTCCAAGATATTCCGTGCAGAAAATATTAGAGACCTGAAGAGGCTTTTATGCTGATTTTATATTGAGTTCTTTCACTTGAGTTTCTTGAGCTCAGTGGAGCTGAGGTGCTTTATTTTGCCATTTGATTAGCATTTGATGCGGTGGTGAATTTATATTTAACTTCTGAAGTTAGTCTTCCGTGATTGTTGCTATGCCTTATTGGAATGCTTTCAGTTCTTATTTCTCTTGCATTTTCTTTCTTTCTTTTCTCTTTATTTATTTATTTATTTTGGTGGGTGGTAAGTTCTCGTGCTTTATCTTCATCGTCATGGAAGCTAATCCTGGTCCCTCTGAGGATGATTAATAAAAAACTTTAGTTCTTCCGAGATATTTCATGCGGAAAAACACTGGAGACCTGAACTGAAGAGGGCTTGCTTCCTAATATTTTCCTCAACTTTTATCAGCTTCGTTGCTCATGTTTCCCCCTCAGTTTTGTGTTGCCTTTACCTTTCTGGACTTCATTTAGATGATAAGACAAGCCAAACTATTGCTTTTCATATTTTTGGTTTTCAGCCATTTTTTTTTTGTATTCTGTTTTTGTTCTCATATCAGGAATTTCCTGGGATTGCTGGTAGATGCATTATCTTTAATTCAATCAAATTTTTTATGATGTTTAGTCGGTTTCTTTTTCTGTTTTTGCTTCTTTTATTGTTCTCAGCAGCACTCTGTTGAAGGCATTTGAGCGGGAATTTAATCAAGAAAATGAGGTACAGCCTTGGCTGACGAGTTGCTAGTTTTCATTTCTGATCTCCCAAAATTTTCCTTTTTCCTCCCCAAGTCTTATTGTAGATTAGGGAAACTAATTCCATTTTCATTTTTCTGTTTTTCTAGCCGCCCAATGGAGGAAGATGTGAGTTTTCTTAAACTTGACTATGCGTTATTATGTCTTTTTTATCTTTTGGTTTTACAATGATCTTGTATGGGTTGCATTTTTTCCCCAAATCATAGTTTATACAAGCTTTTATCCAGTCATGAAATTACTTCATGGTAATTTTCCTGTTATTTAAATTGCTTCATACTTCCAGACTTGATTTATTAAATCCCATTCCCTTGTATATATTTATATTTTCCAGAAAGAAAGTTATATATATTTTTATGTTTTTGGATGTAATTTAAACAACAGAATGAATTGATTTAAAAATCCTTGTAAGATATGGAATGTAGCTCTGTTGTAATGGGATCCCAAGAAATGGAATTCCATAGTCATTTTAATCATACCTGATGCAAGGTTTTTGCACCTAATATTGGTCTCATGCTATAACTTATAATGGGATTACAGTATGGGTTCCAGATTCATTGCCCTGTCAAAGCAAAAGCTGTGGGTTTGAGTCCTCAGTTCCAGTGGAATCGAATATAATAAAAAATACATCAGTTCTTTCCATTTGAACTAAATGTGGGGAGGGATACATTGGAATCAATTCATCTACACCAGGGGAAAAGCTAACATTTAGCATAATTTTGGAACTTGATTTTGATTATTTTTGTTTTGATATGGGTACAAGATTTCCCCATATTATAATATTCTGTTTTGTCTCATCCTGCCTTGTTTCAAATCACATTCTTTAAGTCATTATTTTTTAAGTTAACATGCCATTATTATTATTATTATTTTTTTTTTCTGTCAGCTTGCTTCTCCTAACTTAGGCATTCTAGTATTCTAGTGCCTGTCTTGTTTGCACTTGTAATCCTGTTTTCTGAGTCATGTAACTTTTTCTGGTTTGTTATCTTTGTTGGATTTCCTGATCGCATTTGGTATGCATTTTGATTATTTTAGATTGTAAAGAATGAGGAAGAGGAGTTCAGTACTGGTCCCCTTTCTGTTCTCATGATGAGTGTAAAGAACAACACACAGGTTTTTCCCTATTAATTGGGTGAATTTTTGATTGATATATTGAGTTAGTGATGGTTCCTAGAGATTGAATTTTTACATGTGCTTGAGCAGGTTCTGATCAATTGTAGAAACAATAGAAAGCTTCTTGGTCGTGTGAGAGCATTTGACAGGCATTGCAATATGGTTTTAGAGAATGTGAGGGAGATGTGGACTGAGGTAAATTATATTTGTGACTCACTATGGTATTGTCTTTCTTAGTGGCGTGTCCATTCTCTATCGATGATATTTTCTTCTCCTTACATTGTAGGTACCGAAGACTGGGAAGGGCAAGAAAAAAGCACTTCCTGTCAACAGGGATAGATTTATCAGCAAAATGTTTCTTCGAGGGGATTCTGTTATTATTGTTCTTCGGAATCCCAAATGAATAATGCATGTTGTTTCTGTGCGTTTCCTCAACGTGAGTACTGGAAGTTTTGTAAATTCAACATGGTTATGACTTGAGCTGTCCTCACTCCCCAGCATTACTAGTAGTCTTATTTCTTGTGAAAACAGGTAGATGCAGGAGGTGTGATCTAATCTGAAAAGAATAGTTTGCGAGGTGGCTGACTGTAGTTTGTGTTGTAATTAGCTCAACCGTCCTAGGATAAGTTTGAATCGAGAAAGATGGTATTTACCATATCTCTTACAAGGAACGTAAAGACATTCCTATGGATTTGATGATAGATCCCTGGCAGGATGTTGATTTGCTATTTGATGGATTAGTACATGAAATAAAAGTTTATTTTTTCTTCTTCTTCTTCTTATTATTATCATACCTGGAAAATTGGTTAAGTTAATTCTTTTGAGGCCGTATAAGCGTGTACATTGTTGAGGTATTTTCTTCTGACAAGTTGAGGCATTTTCTTCCTACAGAGAGGATTGCATTTGTGTGCAGTTAGGCAGAAAATCTAGTACGATAGGAAGTGATTTAAATTCCGGGAGGCATAAATGAGGGAAGGCCATAGCGAGAAGCTGTTTCTCTTTGGTCCGTAAGATAAAGCATCCGATTACTTCTTGCCTGTCTATAGTTGATTTTATGATTTTTTAAATTAAAATGAGTATAAAATCATTTAGGTGTAGGTTATTGATAGAAATGAGTTTTAATTTTACAATTCTACAAATTTATATTGATTTCATAAGATTATACATAATTTTATTGATTCTATATGTTGCAAGTTTTTGATAGAATTGAATTTTGAGAATTATAACTACTCCTTTGACTTGTTACTACAAACTCTGGCTAATGTTATTAGGAGCCTGTATTTGCCTCCTTCTGATTCCTATGAAGGATCAACATTTGATCTATATTTCTTATTTGATTTTAATGAATTACTTTACATACACTAATAGCTTATCGTAGGCTGTCAGTCTACCCAAATAAACTTTTTATTCTTCTACTCCATGGGTAATTACAGGTGATGTATCATCGTACCTTTCGGCATCGTCGAGTTTGAAATTTGGTCCTCAGTTGACTTTGATTTATATTAAACTTTGCCCATCTTGTACGAATCACCCGACTAGTAATTAAACGAATGTGTTTAGTAATTAAATCATGGTTTAGGGACTACTATTTTTATAAAACTTTTGAAAAAGGTGGCCCTTTTTCTATTTTAGATGACAGTTAATTGATTAAGGAAAACACAAAAGGGGAAAATTCTTTATTACTTATTTGCTATTTTTTTTTATTTATCATTACTATTATTGTTTTTGTTATTGCTATTATATTTTATTATAATTTTTCAATTTTATATTTTATTATGAAAAATAAGTTTTTTTATTATTTTTACATTCATTATTCTTGCTTTTACTTACTATTTCCTTTGTCCTTATTATTATTATTATACTATTGTTATTGCTACTGTTGCTATCGTTATACTATTTTGCTTATATATAATTTTTTTTTATCATTTTATTGCTATTTTATTTTTATTTTCTTTTGTTTGTTTCTAAAAGGTTTATATGCGTTCTAAAAGCACCTATTTTCATAAACTTGGGAATGCTTAGTTTTATAAAATCCCCCTTTATTGATTCTGGAATCCCTATTAAGTTAACTAAATACAAAAATATTTCTTTCATTATATACTTACATATTTCCAAAAGATATTTTATTATTATTGTTGTCTTAAGGTTTTTGTCGGTAGTCTTTAGGATGTTGCACATAATGAACTCGTAAAACAGTATACAGTAAGGGGATGTATGGAGGTTGTTTGGTATGACTACTCTGATACTTAAGTTAGTAGTGAGCTTGATAGAATACCGAGTATAATATGCAAGCTTGATATATAGAGTGTAGAGACCTTTACTGTTAGGGAGCGATTTGGTATTTATAATAAAGTGAAGTTGGTAATTGGAGGTTAGTTGATGAGAGAGATCTCTTGTGAGTGTAGGAAAATGGGGTTGTTGTGGCTAACGTATCCCACTTACTCAGGACATGGTCGTTTCATCCTAGTCCATTGTAGGAGTGTATAGGGCTTACCTTTGTGGGCTTAAGCCTTAGGTTATAAGATACGTTGGATTTGGTCGAGCTTGAGGGGCTAATGTCCAAAGTGTCTTGTCAACACTTGCCTTCCCTACAGTTTCATTGCCAAGGCGAAGGTAAGGAGAAGAGATACATGGGCTACTCAAGTGTGGCTGATTTGATTTAAAGGAATTTGACTTGGCGCTACGGGGCCAGTGTGACTGGCGTGGGAAGTTCGGACTGGAAGGTGGTTGAGGTGGAGGTGTTCGAGGAAATAGATACCCGGGCTGAGAATATCCGAGGTGAGGTGAATAGGAGTGGTTGGGAGTTCCGACGCGGAGTGTTGAGGGAGTAAAGCTTAGGTTGGGGTATCAGAGCAGGACACCCTAGCGACTTAATGGGTAGGCGCTTTGAGGCTACGAACCGATTTGTCCAAATAGAACTTGTCTAGAACTAACTAGACACAACTGCATCATGTCTTATCATATCGACCAAGTAGAAGTCGGACAGGCCTTGAGGAAGCTTCTTATCGAAGGAAGTTTTTCAAAAGAAGATTTTCGCTTGCTTGTCTTTCGTGCATTAAATGCGACATGACAGATGTTGTGTTGTAGTAGACTAACATGTAGCTAAATGTCTTTTGCCTTTCAAAGGTGGCTGCTTGATCAAATTGCTTTCCACATATTTGCTATGCAGCATTTCAAGAGACTTGTACTTATGCGGATCCTTATAACCACCTGTACAGCTTCCCAGATAGTTTGCTTATAAATAGGAAGATCCTAATGAGAGACTACTTTTTTTGTAATCTCTTTGTTCTACCATTATCAAACTTCAAACTTTCTTTGAAATCATTCAGACTTTCTCAAAGCCTCTTTTTTTTTTTTTTTTTGAACGAGTACTATAGCCATGTCAATTAATAGAGGTGAGACTTGTTCTTCTTTGTCGCTGTAACTCTTTAGTTCAAAGTCTACAAAGAGTGATCCCCTTCAAGTACGAGGGTGCAAGGTCTCATCACTAGCACAGCTCGACTAACCTATGAGGATGGCTATGGAGGAGCTAGATAGGGCCAGAATCATTAATGCCATCCCTAGGGATATATATGCGGACATTCCCTTATCTCCTGTGAAGAATTTGTTTGATGCTCTTGATATGGGCAAGGGACCTAATGGCTATGTGAGTAGAAGTAGATAATTTGCCTCCAATTAGATCATTAGTAACTTTCTTGTGGAGGTAATCCTTAGGTGGTAGATTAGGTTGCTGAATAGGGACGAATGGGAAGCCCTGCTATTAAGAAGGTGCTTCGCAGTTTTTAAGAAGTGCCTGGAGTTTGGGCAATGCCTCCCTCTCAGTCGCTTCAAGAAGGAGTTCTTTGACTATTATCGTTGCAGTCCATTGTACGTCCCTCTTAATGGGTGGAGGGTACTGGAGGCTTTTCAGGCTTTCTACGAATACCTGGTGATAAGGGTTACTCTTAAGCTTTTCTGTCAGTTCTACATATGTAAGAGCATTGGGAGGTAGCCTTATCTCCAATCATGCTTTGGGAAGAAGTTGTTTTGTGGCTTTGTGGACTTGGTTAAAGGTTGGTAGGACAAGTATGTGGTAGTTGAACTGCTTGAAGAGGTGGATTTCTGGACCTTATGGACCAAGATGATCCGTATCGAGGGTAAGAAGAGGCTCAATCCCAGTGACACTGAGGCTGTCTAGGGGATCCTAGCCTTCATGGCCTTGAGAGATGGCTGAGAGATTAACATTGCAAGGACTGTAGAGGGATACTTTCGACATTCAATCTTCAAACTCTTCCCTAGCATAAAGAAAGTTGTGGTGAAGAAGTAGGTTGAAGGTATAGGTTTGTTCTTATGCGCCTATGTTTGTTGTACTAGTATTGAGGTGCTTTGTTCGATGCCTATAGGATGAGAGGACCTTTTTGGTCATGCTGGTCATGCCAGTGTTTTGCAAATGGTAATGGTAGTGGTAGTTTCTTTTTGTTTGTTCGTTCTTGTTTTCCTTTTCTAATTTTCGATTGGGTTTCTTGCAGGTAAAAATTTGGCCCTGAGGATGTCTTATCCATTTGTGGACGACTTGATGAGCAGGTGCCAAGCACTAACTAAGGTAAACCTACTAAAAGCAAAGGTAGTAGAGCTGAAGTCGGGGCCTGGCAAGATCAGCAAATTATAGCCGAGGTCTGTTCCTTAGGGGATTCCCCTCTACAGGCCTTACCCCCTCTATCGAGCCCATTGTCTTGGGCAATGAAGGTACCGAAGAGGAAGGGCTTCAAAGTGCAGGTGCTTTCCCTTTCAAGGGCGACGAGGGAAGAGATTGAGTAAGTGGTCACCCTTCTTCAAGTTGCTAGCCAGAAGCACAAGGCTCCTAAGATGGCTGGAAGGCTTAGTCCTGGAGCGAAGAAGCAAAGGCCTTGGCAAGTGTACCTTTGAACAAGGGGAAGTGGAATGAGTGGTCGATGACCCATCCCTATCAGAACATCGACAACATAGGGGACACATTTTTTGAAGTCCTTAATAACCTTAGATTGATGGGGATAGGGCTAGACTCATTATAGGAAGTGTTTTACACTTCTAGGGATGAGGAACTATTGAGAGGAGCCCTTGAGCCGGAGATGAGGAGGGTTTGGTAGAAGCTCCTCAGGCCGAAGTGGGAGGTTCGTGCTAACGATTTGATACTGCGGCACTGGACGCTCAACTACTAAGCTTTGATGGGGTCTTATACCCCCAGTGATTGAGCTATCCTTGAAGGGCTCTCCCAGGAGGGTAGGGACAACCCCATACAAATGGCGGGCCACTTGAGCATGCTAATGCTGTAGGTAAGGTTTCGTTGCTTCTGTATTGTTGTGCTTTGTGCTTTCAAGCGTCGTTTAATTAACGATGGGCTTCATTTCCATCTTGCAGTACGATAGCCAGGTGCTGCTTTAGCTAAACAAGTCTAACGCTGCCCACAAAGAGGTAAAGGGCTTTCAAAGGACGTTGTGTCGATACGAGAAGTACCTGTTGGAGCTCGAGACTTCTAGTAAGAGGTACTTGAAAAAATTCGCTAAGGTTAACAAGTGCTTACACTGTTGTATTGTGCAGGTGGTGGAGCTTAAGGTTAGGCTGAAGGACTCGGAGTGGGAGAGGGATAAGGTTGAGAAAGCGGCTTAAAAGGCTCAGCTGGAGAATGAGTAGAAGACAAAGGCTTGTCTCTCTTAGAGGCTGAATGAGGAAGGTGAAGCTAGGGCCCGACTCAAAAGAGAGAATGTCGAGTTGAAGGCATCCGTGGCCAAATTGCAAATCGAGCTGGCGATGAGGTGTCCGAATGCAAGGGCATTAGGGCTACTTCATTGGGGCTGGCTAGTTTGAAGGTTAGTTTGGAGCAGTATGTTAGGGAGTTACAGGATAAAGTTTTGGAGATGGAAGAGATCACCTCCAAGATGGAGAGTGGAGAGGTCCTTAGTGATGCTGCTGCTAATAAGGCGATCATCGACTATTGGAACACTGAGGAGTGGTTAGAAGAATTGGAGGACCTGTCCACTAACTCTAGTTGTTACATTCGGAGGAAGGTTCTCTCCCATTATCCAGACTTGGACTTGAGCTTCCTTGACTTTCTAGACTCCTCAATGTTTAATGCGAAAAGGGAAGCCCTGGCATAGGAAAGGGAGGCCGCCTAGGCGATTGATGATGATGCAGGTGCTTCCTTTACTGTTGGGCAGGGTAGAACGCTTTTACATTTGCTTCCGTCCCAGCAGCCTAGCAGGAGGTTGCCTTCGAAGTAGTTCCTGAAGATCAACCATCTGAGGGTGATCTTCTTGTTGTTCCTGGTTCGTATCACTTAGGCCCCGCTCCAAGTCGAGGCCTGTTGCCTTAAGTAGCGATGGATCAGCACTCTGAGCAAATACATGTCTTGGATTTTTTTGAACTACTAAAATTAGTTGATCCTAGGAGATAGTAGGTTTCTCTTTTTTTTTTTTTTTTTTTGTTTTTTGAAATCAATTTAAGTCAGGTTGGGATGCCGACCTTTATTGTGTAATTAAACAATTCATGAATGATTAGATGAATGCTTTTATGATGTCCTTTCCTGTTTTTATTGTCTTTGAATATATCTGCTTAGGATTTCCTCTATGTAAGGGGAGTTGACCTTTATCGAAGTTAACAGTTGGCGGAGTTCCTTTGTGCAAGACGTGTTTTCCTTTGCCAGGGTCACCCTAGCAAGGATCAGGTTAGTGGCATTCCGGCCTGCCCAGCGTGGGGGAGTTCCTTAATGTAAAGAGTGTTTCCCCTTGCTAAGGTTATCCTAGGGGGCTAAGTCGGTAGCATGCCAACCTGCCCAGTATGGGGGAGTTTCTTTATACAAGGGGTGTTTCCCCTTACCAAGGTTACCTTGGGGAGGCAAGTCGGTGGTGTTCTAACCTGCTCGGTTGACTATCCATATGCTTCTTTGAAGGTTCGGATTGTAGAAAAAAAAAGGAGCGAGAGAGAGAGATAGACAATCAATTGTGAAACTTTTATTTCATCATGGTAGAAAGAAAAAATTGTACATAATGGAATTCTAATCAAAATAAAGTCGGAGATTATGAACATTTGATGTGTGCGGGATGAGATCGCTATTCAATCTTTCCAGCTTGTATGCTCCAGTGCCTAGTCTCTCCTTGACTCTGACTGGGTCTTCCCAATTGGGGGCTAGCTTGCCTTGTCCTTCGCGTGAACTTGTGGCTTCTAGTTTTCGACATAGTAGGTTGTTGACTTTGAACTTCTTATGTCTAACCTTCCGATCATAATATCAGGCGGCCCAATGTTGGTATGCGGTCACCAAAGTAGCAGTAAGGTCTCTGATTTCCTCGATTGTATTAACGCTTGCCTGCAACAATGAGTTGTTAAGCGCGACGTTGAACCTTTGAGTGTGGATATTAGGGAGCTTAAGTTCGATGTACTTTAATGGCATTTAGAGCAAGTTTCGGTGTTATACTACGGAATAAACTTAGGCAATGGGTCTATTCAAGGGTGTATATTGGGTGTAAATGGGAGGAGGGAGAGGGACGTGCTCGGCTTGGTGCTTCTTCTTCCCAAAGCTCTCCCCCTCTAGCTTGCTTAGTATTCTATCGTCGAGGCAATCTTTTATGGACAATTTTTCTTTATTCTACTTTCTACTCGACCTTTCTCGGTCGGCTTCACGCCTAGCACGAATGTTGTCTTCTTGGTCAATATACTTTTGGGCTTTGCTCCAAAAGTCGACCAAGGTCTTCAGCTCGCTTTTTGCAAGCAATCAGAAGAAATCTCTTGAGGGTTGGATACGGAGCTGGGCAGCATGAATAATGACTCCCTCATCCAGCTGAGGGATTTTGACCATGGCATTATTGAATCGGGCTACATAGTTGCGCAGGGACTCACCTTCACCTTATCTTACTAAGTATAAGGACTATGTGTCCTTGGGCTGGGGCTTGCTAGCCATGAAGTAGAGGCTAAACCTCAGTGCTAGCTCATCAAAGGAGCTGATGAAGTTGTCAGGGAGGTGGTTAAACCACATTTGAGCTGCCTTCTATAGAGTGCCTGGGAAGGCTTTGCACATGATAGCATCCTCATGACTGTGAAGGTTCATGAGGTTATGGAGGTGGAGAAGATGGTTGTCCAAGTTACCCGTGCCATCATATTGGTCTAAGGACAAAAGTTTTTCGTTAGGAGGCGACACTTCATCCTGGATACCCTTAGTGAAGGGGGGCTTATTGTAGGCGACAAGCCCGGCATCGCTAGTAGGCTTGCTCCCTTGCTGCTCGGAGAGTTTCCTTACCATAGCATGGAACTTGTTCAGATCGGCATCATCTATCGGGTGAGCTAGTCATACAGCTGAGTGAGTTTACACTCCCTACGAATCAGCTTCTTACTTGTTGCAAGCTAGAGCTCAATTGTGGGTAGCCGCAGACCTTACTGGCTGATGATGCAACAATGGATCAGGTTGCTGATCCTTGCCATTCTGCTGTTGTTGCTGGGTGTTTCACCTAGTGCGGGCATCTAAAACTTTGGGGTAGTGAGTTTATGCATTGTGCCACTCCGCTTCGTCTAGGCGAGCTTGGAGCAGCTTGTTCTATACGACATACTCTTCTGCCAAACGTTCCATGTACTTTAGGTGCTCCTTTAGAGCAACTCTTGGGAGGGGTTAATTGGCTCTGGGTTAGTTGTTTACCAACAGTTGATTTTCTTGCTTGTCGCGCTGAGACATGATGTTGAAAGGATTGTTTGTAGGGTATGTGTTTGAGGTGTAAGGTTTTAGGTGTAGGAATTTAGTTTCCCATAGATGGTGCCAAATGTTGTCTCAAGGTTCTTGCCAGTAGTCTTTAGGATGTTGTATGTAATGGACCTGTAAAATAGTACACAGTAAGGGGATACCAGGGGGTTGTTCGACGTGGTCACTCTAATACTTAAGTTAGCAGTGGGCTTGATAGAATACTAAGGATAATATGCAAGCTTAGTATGTAGAGTATAGAAAGCTTTATTATTGAGAAGCGACCTGGTATTTATACTGGAGTAAAGCCGGTAGTTGGAGGTTAGTTGGCGGGAGCGATCTTCTCTCGCAAGTGTAAGAGAGTGGGGTTATTGTGCTCAACGTATCCCACTTATTACGTGTCCCACTTATTCAAGACGTGGCTGTTTCATCCTTATTGTACGTTGTAGCTGTTGTAGGGCTTACTGGACTTGGTCTATTCAGGCCTAAGGCTTAGGCTCATAATGATGAGCCCTAGGCCATGAGAAGTGTTGGATCCGGTTGGGCTTAAGGGGCTCATGTCCAAAGTGCCCTATCAATAATTATTATTTAATGTCTTATTTATATTTAAAATAAAAGCCCCTTAAATTATTTATTATATGTACATTATTTTATACATATACATATGTTTTTACTTTTTATTATATTTACTTTTTTAAAATACTTCCCCATTTTACTTTTCCCTAAATATATATTTATGTAACAAAGTATAATATAAACATAAAATGAATAAATAATAATAAAATCAATAGGGTTGAGTCAAACCTTGCATGTGTCATTAGATGTGAGGTTCTTCCTCTTTAGAGTACATGCGTAGCGCTTGACCATGCTTTGGCTTCTTATTTTTAATTAGACTTTAGATAGCAATTCAACCTTGTCTTCTAATTTACTTAGGACTATTCCGAACCCGTCCTTCTTATTAGGATTTCCCTTTTGGCTTTGTCACCAGTTTTCATATGTTTGGAAGGCTCAATTGACTTAACTAGTTTTGGCTATGCATGGGCTTGTTAGAGAGTGATAGGCTAAATACATCTCTAAAGTATACCTACCTTAAAATAAACTACGTTGATAATTTCACCTGCCACATTGTAAGCCCAAGTTGAGCTTATATGGCTTCAAACTCACATAACGTGACATTTACCTTGCCTAAATTCATGATGCTCTTCTTGTGAGCTCGCTTTGTTGCTATTACCCACACTAAAAGATCACTAATTCTACTTCATTCTTTGCATAGCCTATCAGTTATCTATAATGCAATAGTTTGTTTGAATTTTATTTTTATAAATATCTTAGCAAACCCAAGCTACAAGAATCAAGCATAACCATGTCCTCGAACCCCATAAAACAATTTAATTAATCTTACATTTAAGTGTAACTATATCTACAAGCAAAAACAAGTATAGTAATGATCAGAATACTCACTCTTCTATGATGGCTTATAGGTCATAGTAGCCTTCCAGTAGTTCTGAATCAAGATTAATATCACCTAAGGGTAATTAGGAATAACACTAGTAAGCGTAGGATATATTATGTAACTTACTACCTTAAATTTGCTACACTTTCACAAATGTATTGTTACATCCCGGTATAGCACATGATATACCATAACACAAGAATTCCTGTTAAACTTAACTCAACCTGCTCATTCATCAAAAGAAAACTTTATTTGTGTGATAATGGTGTTGCTACATCGGAGTTCAGTTGGACATTTTGTTATAACTTATATGTACAATTTACTATTTACATCAAAACTTGAACAATCTTTTTCTTTTATCATCTTCAAAATAGTAGGATTCCTGATTTAGTATAGTTTCCATTCAAAAGTCGTTGACTCCAACTCACACTCTCAATATACATCCCCTCTTAGTGTTGAGCCCTTCATGATGCTATTAACCTAAGGATAAAACATTTTATCTCTTTCGCTATTGAAGCTGAGTGAGAGTGGATAACAAACAGTACGATATAGGTAGTATCACAATTGAAACATTTCAATCATAATCAGTAGATTTAGCTCCACACATATGTTAATGCAACCAGACATTTATTACTAGCAATGTAGCATGATATGCTCATGCATATGGTATGCATCAATACTGATATCTTATGCCTTCAAATATCTTCATTCGATTAGTTGACATAGCTAGGCATCTGGGCACAACATTTAGGAACCTAGGGTAATATGGAGCTACTTAGGAGTAGGACTCCTAACCAAATTGGACTACACACTATAGTTTACCAAATCAAAAAGGCAATAAGGAGTTGCATGGGAGTAGAAACCCCAACTTTGTTTTACAAAATTAAACTACACATTTTAGTTTACTAAATCAGACTTTCTAAATAGCCAAGATGTTTGGGTAATTAGAATCTATATGCTTCCAAAAACTTAGTTCATAAAGCCATGATTTTTCCTTGATTACTTAGAAGCTTCATTCTAAAAATTTTGACTCATAGGTCCCTTTTTATACCATGCCATGACATGCTTTATAATAACAACTCAAGTATATTATTTTAGTTTTTAGACTCTCCTTAGTAGAAATCTAGTATTTTCCTTAGGGTTCACTTAAGTGAGCATACAGAAGATTGAGTTGGCAATCCCTTAACTCTCCAAATTAGTGTAATCATTCATATTCATAAGTACTACATCAATTGCATACCCCTAAAATTTTTAACTTAATACCCAAATTAGACCCTAGTGTGCTCGAAGACTCTAAGAGTTGATAAGGCTGGTTAAGATGAAAACCTTAAGATAACAACCGAAGATTCAATCGCGTATAAAATTTTTAGACCCTAAATATATATAAACACTAGAGATTGTATCCAAAAGTGATAAAACCCTAAAATTATAACTTTAAGGATATAAAAGTATTAAGTCACTATAATCTATTCTAAAACTCTAATTGCTAATATATCCTTAGTATCATATTAAATCATTATCAAATAATCAAAAATAACTTTTAATTATTTATAAATACATATAAAACTAAAGTAATCTACTAGAAACTAAGCTATTATATTATAGATCACATCCATTTTCTAATCATATAACTAGGTTAGTATTATATAGAGTTAAGAGCTTAGTTGATGATTATACTACATATAGTAAGTATTATTACCCTAAATGACACTTTTCATCATAATTACATTAAGTAGCCTACCAAATGATATATATGTGATATAAGCACCTAAAAGAAGATCTTATTACCTATTTTTACTAATCATTTCAATAAACTCCACATTTCCTTTCATTTCCTTAATTTTCCCTCCAATTATTCTTAATCTTATCATTATGTACACACAAATTACATTTAATTTCAAAGGGTTGACTAAGTCAACATGTTGACTAAAGTTAACATGGGTTATTTTCACTCTAGAATTCTCTACTCTTTTCTATAGAATTCTTTCATTTTTTCACATGTCTTTTTCTTCTCCTTATTCCCTCTTTGCCATCCAACATGAGAACATTATAGACCCCACTTGTTTCTTCCACAAAAACACAAATTTAGATACAAACAAAACCTTTTCCTTCCCTATTTCCAAACCGTCACTTTCCCTTTCTCCTTATTCCCCTTTAAACTCTTGTTTTTACCTTTATCTTCACTCCTCAACAACTTCCAAACCACTACTCTACATACATACACTCCTAATTCATATTATAAGGAGAAAAAGGTACAATTTCATTTGATTTTTTAGTTTAATAGTTAATTAGATCAACCTTATGTTAGTGTAGAAAGTTTATGTAATATGTACATATGTGTTGTTGAAGGTAGGAAACTTCATATTTGTGTTTAGAAGTGCAGGAAATCCTTAGATAAATGGAGAAGGAAAACATATACATATATATAAGTATGTGTATACAAGAATACACTTGATGAACATATGTATGGATACTCTTATATATATAGTCCCCTTTATGTACATAACAAAAAAGGAAAAGTATACTAACTATACATATATATGCCTTGCTAAATAAACTCTTAAAGTGCAAAAATATGGGTTTGGTGAAGTTTTCTTAAGAGGGTACTTTAGGCATACGAAAATACATATAAAAATACGTATGTCATCGTATGTATATATGGGTATATGTATTAGTATATGTATAAATACACAAGTATACATATTAGTATGTTAGAAGTATAAGTATATACATAACATATGTGTAAAGTACATAAATACGTAAAGATAAGTATACGTATGTAATGAATGATGTAAGCAAATGATGATGTAAGCAATGACTTAATTAAATGATGACATAAGCCATGACATAAGCCATTGATGACATAATCCATGACATAAGCCTCTAAAATAATAAATCATAAGATCATCTAAGTGTAAGAATTAATGGCTAATAAAATCATTAACTACTAAAATAGAACATGAGACTAGCCAATAGGAATAATTAAGTTTCAATAGTTAGAATTTCAATAAATTTAGTCTATATCATAAAACACGGGTTTTAACGTTCAAAACGGACATCACTATGTGAACATGTGTCTGAAAATGATGGAAAAAGACTATAAATTCGTAAATATTGAAAATAGAATGAAAAAGTTGTATACGATTAGTGATTATGTTTAATTGAATAAAAACTGAAATCTAAGTTGAATTAGGTAGATAGATATCTAGAATCGTTAGTTAATTCAATTACTTACTATCCCTATTATCTCGTAATGATTAGGTGATCTTGACGAAGGTGAGGATCTTCTAATCGATTATTATGACTAGAGCGAGTCATCATAGTCATGTGAGTACTCCTAGTGATTCTATACTAGTTTGTGCTTATAGTTAGTGCACTTAAATTGAATATGAATAACTTGATGCATGGGGTTTTGGGATATGTATATGCTTGATGTTGATTAATTATTGAGAGAAATATTGTTAAATATGATAATTGATGATTAGACTGTATGATTGATTGTTAAGTGATTTGGATGGTTTGTGGATATTGATTGATCGCCTCATAATTTAACTTAATTATATTTGGCTTATCTTAAATTAAAAGGTCATGCATTATCCATGAATTACATTACTTATTCTGGCCATCACTTCATACGGAGGTAAAGAGAGGCCTTACGGGGGTTATTTATATATATTAAAGTGTTTTTGCACAGTGCACTCATACAATATGACCTTACTCGAACCAACGGGCTTATTAGGTGATAGAGATGCCAATTGTATGGTTAAGGGTCGAGTTTAGAGATTTCCGTTGTAGGGTGTGAGTGTGTACTGTGGAGACCGCTTCACCGCTAGGCTTAAGATTTTTTATACTACTGGATTTTCAGAAATGAAAATGTATTTTGTAAAATATGGAATTCAAAGTTATTGGTAAAAACCTAGGTACTAGAGTCTGGTCGTGATGAGTGACGATATATCTCCAATCCTTATCTCGGAGGGTATTAAAATTTGATATTATATGTAGCACCGGTCAACTGTATATATTATTTGGCATATTGCTTATACATGTATTTATATGGTTGTAATAATTTGTTTGCCAGTATAGTATGAGAGATAGCTCACTAAGCTCTTGTAACTTACCTCTCAATAATTTTTCTTTTACAGGTGCTAGATATTTAGGTGTAGGTTAAGAGCCGAGCATTGAGTGCGTGTATTGATATGTTTTGGAGGTTAGAATTAGAGAAAGATTATATTGCTCATTTGATACTTTAAATGCTACTATTACTTATATATTTAGATTTAGTAACTTCAATATGTTTGAATTTTAAGTTTATAGGATACTGATTTTCTGTGATTTTAAGGAACTGTGGAATATTGGATATCCATAGTTATTTATATTCTATAATATGTTAATTAATTAACAATTCAACATCCTTAGTAATTGATCATTTAGAGTCTTGCAATCTTTGACTTCCAAGGCGATGTCCATATCATGGGTATACACGTAACATTAAAATTTTTAAGCAATCTTACTAAGCCCCGTTTAGGGTCCTAACATCAATACCTAACATAACAGCATAACAGTTTAACCAAAATATAGCTAACGTCATTCAAAATCACCACATTAGCATCCACCATGGTATTATGTTAGTTAAATTAAGATATAACCATATTCAATTAACACAGCATCATATGGTATACAATGTTATGAGTAGCAATATATCTATTCTAAGCATGGGTTAGATCTACTTATTTGGGCTTACTAGCAGCGCAAAATCCTAAACTTTATGATGGGCCCTTCCTTACTTATCACACTTATGAAAATATAAAGATAGTCTTCGAGTCAAGTATGGGTCGAAATCAAACTCTTATAAACTTTCATCACTGAGTTTTTTTAAACTTCATTTGACCATATTTTATTCATTTCTTATTAGATTTCAATAAACTTTATATTGTCATGATTGTTATTTTGAGTACTATTAATATATTTTAAGAAACAAGATCGATCAATATGGTTACAAGCCTGAAAATACTTTTTCTCACTACCAACTCGATCGTACATTACGTAGCTTCGTAACTAACCTGAGTAAGCTTTTAATCTTAAACTAAAAACCCTAAAAGTTATACTTTCCAAACTTATCTAGCAACCCTTAATATACCCCAAAGTGTTCAAAATGTATTACCAATAATAATATGCGATTTCGATTGTACTGAAACATAAAATTTGTTTAAATTTCGGAATGATCGTCATAAGAGATATCTTCTATAAAGGTCATGAATATCCGTTTGCCATATATTTATCCCAAATTAACTATTATGAAGCTTACAATGGCTAAGTGTATTTATTTAACCTATTATTACTATAAGCTCTCAAAATTGAGTTTAGGACAATCGAGCCTAAATTTAAGATTTTTAGGAAAACTTATCCAATTGAGCCTAAATTTTATAACTAAGATAGAAAAGTTAGACGAAGTGACAAAGTGACAAAGTGAAGTTAGATTTTAGAAATAATGACCTAAAATCCCAATTTTGCCCGTAGAAGTAGGAATACTTAATATAGTACTAAAATATTCGGAACTCCTAAAATCGAACTCAGATTGTGACGAGAATTTAGAGATAAGTTAATTAAGTTATAAGATGAGATAATATAGTATAATTTATTATATAAAAATACACATAATTTTATGAGTATATCCGGTATAAATAATAATTATACCCATAAATTAACCCTAAATTATGTAATTATATATATATTGTGTTGAATTCATGAAATTAACTTTAGAACTTATCCTAAAAATAAAAGATATGTTAGAAACTTAATTATATGAGTATGGTTATATATTATACGTGTATATACAAGGGATATATACTCGTATATTAATAAATAACTAAGTATTAATAAAATACACCTAAAATACTAAAATAATTGAAAATCATATCTTAATAAATCAATTTGCGACTGGAAATTTTGGAGAATCACCGTGGCAAGCCTTGGAGTCAAATAGTTGCTGATTCAAAAGTAAATGGATTTATTTAGGACACCTCCTACTTCAAATATTGAGGAGAAAACAAAAGAAAAACTAAAAAAAATTCCTAGGCGGTGGAAAAGACCTATAAATGCTAAACCCTCAACAGACCAGCAATGGTTTAGCAATTAGGAATTGAGAATAGAGAGAAAAAAAAAATTCTGGAAAATAGAACAATTTAGGAAAATAGATAAAAATAGGGGAAAACTTGTGCTAAGCTAAAACCTAAGCTTACCTTAAATCTATTGTGAAACCCAGCCAACCCTTAGACGGTCCACCCACCGCACAAGCCGTCCGACAACCACCCAACCACTGCCAGCCACTAGAGACACTAAGAACAGCAAAGTCAAATTCTTGCCCTATTTTTCAATAATTTTTAAAAATTAGTAAATCTACATAGAAAATTATGAAAAAAATTATACTTAGGTTATTTTGAACACGCTTTCACATGATATTTTTATTTTTGAAAAATTCGTAATATTTAATATACTTTTTTAAGAGATCTACTGTTCATCTGAATTTAGAATTGTAAAATAAATGTACTAAATAATGTTGTTTCTAGCTAAAAATTTTTGTGTAAGATGTGTATGATATATAGATAATTGTTATGTAGCCCAAATTTTGATTTGAATATTTTTAATATTTATTGCATTTTTTGACCTAAAAATAGCTCGAAAATAGGTTGAAATTATGATTTAAATAGGAAATTATGAAATTAATTGATGAAATGGACATGTACTAATCTATAATAAATAATAAAAATATTGAGTCAGATTGAAATTAATTTAGTGTAAAAAGAATCATAATTGGGTAATTTATGATAATTTAGGGGTAAAATTGTCAATATAAATATATAGGAGATAGGTCGGAAACTTGAAACCAAGTGATAACTGAATTCCCCATATTTTTAGGAGTCTATAAAAATTTTCAGGGAATTATTTGGTAACCCGAACTATTTATTATGAATTTACTAAGTAAAATAGCTTAATTTACAAGTCGGGATATATTTTTAATATTAATAAGCTAAAATGAATTAAATAGTTAAATAAAAACTATATAAAGGATTGTTGATCGGATTGGGTTAAATGAATATTTTAATTATATTTATTAATATTTTCTGATCGAGATACACTTTAAGTATATTAGAGTTAGATAATACTTATATTGTAACATTATATGAGCAAATTAGGTAAAATACAATTTAATAACATAAATTACGTATAATACGATCATATTTATATAATTACGTATAACTGTATTAAAAACTCGAACTACCCGTTAAAAGTTATCTCTAGAATTAGGACTTGTAAAGCGTGTGGTTAATTCTATACGAACCCAACGACACTAATTTTGTTAAAATCAGATAACCTTAAGTAATTTAACCTATAACTTTATCATATTTAAGAATGTACATATTTCAGTAACCTTACCGGAATTAAAATGTGAATGAATAAATTAAAAGTACGTTTCAATACGATCGAAACGATATATAATATATAATAGTATATATGATGTACAATATCAACAATTAATAACTTAATTTGATATATAGTGATAATACGACTATATATTATGGAAATACTATATATATATTATATAACCATTTTAGATTAAACCCTAATGTTTTTGTAATTATTACGAAAATTGAATTTGGGTT
Source organism: Lumnitzera littorea (assembly GCA_024138015.1). Lineage (NCBI taxonomy): Eukaryota > Viridiplantae > Streptophyta > Magnoliopsida > Myrtales > Combretaceae > Lumnitzera > Lumnitzera littorea. Next base: position 74,936,653 of record JAMXBB010000005.1, on the reverse strand, counting down.
TTTTTGTGTAAATAGGATCTTTCAATACAAAGATGGTTGACGATTTGAGTTAGCAATAGCAAATGTCTAAATAAGTAAGTTGGGATTGTGGCTTCATCACTTGTTTGGATACTGTTTAAAGTATCCGGACACTCAAGAGTACTTCTGATTGTGTTTGTAATTAGTTAATTATGTGCATGCTGTGTGTGTGGATGATACTCAGTTGAGATAGGAGTTCAATTCCTTGGTATGCTGTTCTGCATGTTTACATTAATTCTGTATTGTGTAAACTTGTTGGCCACCCTTAATTAAAACTAACGTTTATTTGACTAAAATGAAACTGGACATGCATAACAACTATTAGGGGAAACGATTAAAGTGTCAGGCCAAATACCGACTTTCTTTAATGGGGATAGCTAAAATGGTCCTTTTCCCATCCTTAGTCAAATTAAGTGACATGTGAGGAGGTCGCAGCAAGGTTGGGGGCCATGGTTCGAAGGCGGTCATGGGAGGAAGGTGTTCTCCATTGCATAAGCCCGAGTTTAGTCTGACTTGAGTCACGCTGAAACTCCTTAATTCGGGTTGGAGCGGATGTAATTTCTCTAACCTTACAGTGGATCGGATAACATCGTGCAATGTTTCATTTGTTTGATTATATTGTATTTCATCATAATTATTAACCTTATTCATGTTTATACAGTATTCTTCTGATTCCGTTCCACTTATTGTGCTAGTTGTGCTCATATCCATATAGACTCTTTTGCAGGTATTGAGTGAGGTTAGGATGTTCGGATACCACTGTTCCTAGGTTAGTATGCTATTGTTTGGGAAAGTAAGGATCAAAGAATCAACTGAATCTAGGCTTTTGACTTTGTCTTTGAGTTTTTGAGAAAACTAATTGGGAATTCCCTGGAAGCCCACTAGTTTCTTAACTAATTGTATATAGACTGCAAAACCTGTGGTTTTTAATAAACTCTGATTGTAAACTTTACCTTTGGATGTAAAACGTTTGTATAAATACTGTTGTAGTACTAGACAACAAGTTGTATAGAACAGGAATTTTGTAAAAGCTTTACTACAAGTTTGGTTATTAACAGGTATCAGAACAAACGTTTCAAGCTGGTTGAATTATGCGCCTTGTGTGAACTATATCTATGATAGTAGCTGTAAGGTCAACTTCTATCTTAGATTAGTTTACACGGCGAAACTGTTATGATTCTTCTTGTTTGGAGCGTGATAATTACTTTGCTGTTATTTTCCCTACAACTAGATTATACACCTTGTTTCCATCAAAATATCAAATCTTACTATGGCATAGAATTGGCAATATTATGAAAAGTTCCTTATAGTAATTCAAGCCATTTGTATGCTACTCCTATAATAAATAGCATGAGCACCAATTAAATTCACTAGAATACTACCTCAAATTAGAGACAAAATCTAAAATGTGGCTCACCTTATATTTTTAGGGAGTGGTTTTGGATCCCAAGGTCTCGACTGAATGCTCCAAGACATAGACATCTTGATGGTTTGGCTACTTGTAATCATTATAGTCTTGCGGTTGCGGAGAATACACCAATGTTTGTGGTTTGTCTATTGAACCGAACTTGACCTGCGTCTTTCAATATTTTCCCCTATTATTTCCTAAAGAAAATTTTAAGAGGAATCCTACCCTCTTAGATTCCTTTATCCTAATATCCAGTTGCTAAACTCCCTCAATATCACCTGTGATGGACTTATATTGCACTTTGAGTTTAGAGAAAATGGATCAATGAAATCCACATGTCCTTTTCCTACTTTTTGCAATTGAAATCACCCTTTATATATATATATTTATATACAGAGTTTGATGGCGGTGCGGTGGGAGTTTGCTTTATGTTCAAGCATATTAAGTCAATTGACAATTCTTCATCCGTAAGGATTGAAAATGAATTGCGGCAAGCGGCGGTATAATGTTACTATTGGCCAATAATAATAATATTATACTAAATGCATATCTCCTCGTTGTCGAGATTCGTCCCATTCTATCCTCAAATTTGCTTACTGTTATTCATTTGAGCCAACAAATTTTAAGGAATCAAAATGTGGCTCGACCTTGAGCGATCGTCTCTTTTTTTTTTTTTTAATTATTTTTTATTAGTATTGAGGTAGCATATTGTAATAGGCATTAAATATATCTAAGTATTTGTGCATGCATGGTACTATGAATTCCCTATGCTACATCAAAGGAACCAGACAATGATCGTAATCTCAATTTTCCTTCGGCAACAATTCTAGCATAATATATTTTCGTTATTTCTACCTATTCCTTATTGTAATTATAGTAAATTATAGTAGATATTGGCAATATATATGTATACGTAAACATACTACTTCAATTTACTAATATGTGTTACTATTCAAAATACTCCTTTGATGTACTTCCAATAATTTCAATTAGAATTATTGATTATATTTTCCTTGTAAACAATTGCCAACATTCTGTTCTATTCCTGAGCTTGATGCTTGAGTTTCTGTGAGTATTGGAATATGTATCAATTTGTAATCTTCTTAATAAAATAAAATTAAAAACTTTTATAACCTTTCATTTTGAGGAATAAATTTTTCCTAGTCCTTCCTCAAACTTTTATGGACTCATCGTAAAGCTTCAACTAAATTATATAATATTTTCAAGTACCCTAAATTTAAGAGATTGGAATTTAGGGTTATTGTATTGGCTTGAAACCTTGGGATGTTACACGTATTTATTTCTTGTTTTGGTCATTACATTTTTATTTTAAATCCATTTTTCACGTGCTTATAGTCGTTTTGATAGGTTTTCGAATTTACTTTTAGTAGTGGGTTTTGTTTTGGTGTATGGGTTCCATAATTAAGGGAAAAGGCTAGATTAGTTTCCTTGGTCAAAGTATGTGAAGTTTGTTTCTAGTAAACTTTTAGTATTAATTGAGCTTCTATTTCATGTTTGGGCCTAAGGATTTAGAAGGTCTATAATGGTTGTGGCTCACTAAGGTTTAAGTCCATTTTTAATTCATTTCTAAGTCCCATCCTTGCATTTTTTTTTTCTTTTTAAATCCATGAGGTTTACGATTAATTAAGACCTAAATAAGGTACAAGGTATAAGCTAAAAGGGAAATGGGACTTACTAAATTTAGTAGGAGTTGGGCTTAATAGGTTGATTGGGAAATTAATTAGTGTAGTTAGACTTTAGTTCACTTTAGTTGATTCTATATTCAGCCTAAGTTTTATTGTTATTTAATTAGGTCCAAACTTTATAGTAATTTTAGGTTTATAAACCATTTAGGATATGGGCCCACAAATGGATAAATAGGCCTAAATAATTTTTATAATTTGAATTAGGCCCATTAGATACTTAATTGGTAGGGTAATTAGGTTTTATTATCTATAATTAGGTTTGTTAATCAATTCAATTATTTAGAGCAAATTAAAATAAATTGCACTCAATTATATGGGTGGTGTGAACTGGCCATGGGGAAGTTGAACTCAACTACATGGGCCAATCTCCGGAGAACCGGTTTGAGGATTAACCATTTCAGCCCATATATATTAATAATAATAATATTTCATATATTTTCCTCTATTTTATATTATTTTAATTATAAACATCTTTTTATCGTTCTCATGCCATCAACAAGATCAAACACAAGAGATTTCCAATTTTTGAACTAAGGCCTTAATTCAAAATTAGGAGTTTTGATTTGAATTTGATGATTTTGAGAATGGAAATGAAAATGATTTTGAAAATTTACATAGAAAAGGCAGTAGCTCCAACTTGTCCATAGATAACTTTTTTTTTATGAAATTGGTTGGAGATTTTGATTTGAGAGGGGTTTTCTTATGAAGAAAATGATGAATGTTCCCTATAAGCATGATGAAGAAACAATCCAAAAATTCAAATCACATAATTTTATTTAAGAATCAAGTTTAGAATCATTCCATATTTACACCTAATTAACCCACCATTTCATTTTGTATATTAAAACCCTTAACAAGGCAAATTAACACTAAAACCATATGCATCTAAAAATTGTAATTGGGTTAGACATTACTCATCCATGTCTAACTTATCAATCGTATTTACTCATCCATGTCTCAAGATCAAATTTTTAAGCACTTATTGCTATATATACTCATCTTATAACACATCTAACACCACTTAGATCTAGAATATTTATTTCAAGACTATGAGCTTCACAAACTATGAGAATCTAACATTCTTCTAGCAATAAGAGTGTTGGAAAATTTACAAAAAGCATGAGCTTAAATTCTTCTCCAAAACATGATAAACACATGGTTAGACATAACATATGACATATATGGTTCATTCAACTTTTAAATCATATTTTAAACTATTAATTAATAGATTAATCATCATTTAAACATATGAATACTTCAAAACATAAATTAAATCAAAATTTACACACTCATAAAGCTTGAAGGTGGCAGTACACTTATGATATGTCTTAAGTACCCAATTTCTCTACATAACTCTAATTTAGTCATTCTAAACTTTATCTAACTACTAGCTTATTGCACCAAGAAACTTGTTAAACTTTAAGATCTACCAAAGAAGTGCTAAACAGCTCCTAAATATGGTGGCATAGTCAGGATTTACATCTAAAAAGTTTTCAAGTTCTCTTAACTCTTTATTAGTGTGCTTAAGCTACCTTAAACACATCATAACTTTAATTTTAGTAAGGATTTGCACATTATCTTAAGTGATTGCACCTTGAACTTCCTTAGTAAAGGGTTACACAACCAAGAAGCTTAACTAAAGTTATCTTCAAGCCCTAAATGAAATTCTAAGATTAAATGTCTAATTAGTATCTTAAACTTAATAATAAGCTAAGAGATGTACTTAATCACTAACTTGCCCTTCTCCTTGAGGTACTCACACCAAGCTTTGGGTTTCTTTTAGAACCCTCAATGACTCTCAAATCCTAGGTTTCAAGAGCCAACAAGAAGAGGTTAATAACTTATATTAGATAAAACTAAGGGATTAATTTTAGTTAATTGGGGGTTTAGCTAGGGTTAAGGGTTTTTGCCTTGTTAAGGAGAAAGACAAGAGAAAGAGGATTCTAGAAAAGGGAGGTATAGCAACCAAGAGAGGATTTATAGGGATTTGCGATTTTTTGAAACCCTAAAATGATCCTTCAGGGCCATAGGACATATGGTACCTCTTAGATCTACTGATTAAATAAGTATAAGTGGGTTAAATAGATCGACCTGATTTGGTCCATTTTGGTTCGCGGGGATAAATGAGTTGAGTTTTGCTTTTTTTTTTATGCGATAAATAACTAGTCAAACTCTAGATTAAATTATCTTAATATGAAAATGGTCTCGACTTTTCAAACAGGTTAACTCGGCCTAAACTTGTTTTAATCTTCTATTAAGATTAATTATTCCATAAAAACATTTTTTAGATTGTCCATACTTGATTTTTGACTTCCCTCATGAAAATCGGGTATACAGGTGTTTTGGTCGTTTTTTAAAAATGAGCCCTAAAACTTGAAAATTCCTTCTTGAATGACCTTGAAAACTTGCTTTTGACTTAATTATTTTACTGGTTGGTTTGGTTATTTCATTATGCTTTTGCACAAATTTTGGATAATAAACAGTAGGATTTAATTTAGCATTTTTAATAAAATCAAATAATTAATTGTGTCAATCTAGCATTTTCTTAAATAAAACAAATCCACAAGCTAAAGCTTTTATTAGAAAAAGACAACTACAATGGTTAGAATCCGACTAATAGATACATAGGCTCTTTTGAGGTGACCTTAAAAAATGAAAAAAATTTATTTTTCCATAAATTCATTAAAAAAAGAATAATTAAAAATAAAAAAGAAAAAGTTTTCTCTTAGTTTATTTGTGTAAGGATATTTTAATAAGGACTTTTTAATCAATTCTAAAAAATGCCCATGTGGTAACTGTTTAGGTTTAGGTTTTAATAGATTAATCATCGAATCTAGATTTTTTGATTTTTTAAAAAAAATTATTTAAAAAAAACTTGTAAATCAATAGTTAGAGTTAAGATTAACTTCACTTGTTCAATCCTCATTTCAATATTTTCCAAGTTAGGATGGTGGGGACTCGTTATTTTTCAAAATATTTTTGAATGTAATTTTCTTAAGTTTTTTTTGTCAAGTAATTCATTTTGAGGGGGATGCGCTCAATGTAAATTAAAATAAAGGAAAAAAAAATCAAATTTAGGTTCAATGGTGGATAACCACATTATGAAGTATTTGCTTACTTTAGCTATATGGTTGAGTAAATTGTACTATGCTTAACGATATTAGGGCTAATGAAAAAAATAGGTGACTGCTTTGCTTTGTAGGATGATTTGCTTGAAATAATTTACTTAAATTAACCATTTTAGGTTGTTTTAAAAAATTTTTAGATGAAATATGATTAATATTAAGGTTCTAATCAAATATTTTGTGAATAATTTTCAAATGTGCTTGAGAGCTGGATGTTTTATATGTTAGCTTATTTAGATGTGCTTGAGAGTTGGATTTTTTTATATGTGAGCTCATTTTAGTTATACCATATGTGGGATATTGTTATTTGATGGATGTGCATGTAAGATTAGATAAACAATCTTAAAGGCTATTTGGATCTAGTTTTTCTTTACTATATGTGGTTCCTTTGAGGCCTATATTCAATATGCTAGTCATGGACTGGATATTCATTACTTATTATGGGGTAGACATTTGGAATAAAATAGCTGATAGTTTAGGCATCGAGTGCCACAATACGTGGATATGTCACGAGATAGGAGGTTTACCCCCCCTTTGTATATGCCTACATGGTGCTCGACTATCTTTTGCCTCATCTTATTTGCTCATATTACAGATGGCGAGTTAGCTTTTTCCCTTCTTGCTTTCCTAAGGCTGGTTTAAGCCCTTCTATACTTAGCAGTGCCATTCGACATTGTCATCAATCCCCATATGATTGGGAGGCTCAATTTTTCAACTAGTTTTAAATTGCCATGGCCATCATTAAGAGAGTAGTATTAGCTCCTGACCAATTTACTTACTAGAGGCTAATCCCGTCTCAAGAGAATACACTCCTACGAACAAATTGCTTTCTAGTACCACTTATTTCATTTTAAGCCCCAAGTTGAACACCTTCACTTCCTTTCCAAAACATGAATCGTGATATTCTCCTCATCTAAAATCCATGATGCCTTCATCATGTAGCTAACTCTTCGTCATTACTCTCTATTGAAAAATCACTAACCTTTCTTTCATTGCCTAACTCCAATCAAGATCACCCTTCTTAGGACATTGGGCTTCCATAGGTTTCTCTTATGTCCTCATCCATTCCTCCATCCTCTAAGGTTACCTCTTACTAGGTGGCCTAACGATAGGGTATGCCCATTAAAGTTCTTTTCATTTTCTCAAGATTTAAGTAGAGTCTCATTATAATATAGTTCATGGTACAGTTGTCTCTTCTAACAATAATGTCCTCTACTTAGTAGCCGTTCCTCCTCTTGAGCTTCATTCAAATGAGCCCATTTATCAACAAGAACTATCCTTTTCATTAAGCACATTGGGTAATATTTAGGTGGCTTGTTTAGGCTAGAACTTTTCTCTAATATCACTTGTCATGAGATGGGAAGTTCACCCCCTCTTGATGTGCCCGTGTGATGCTCGACTTTGTTTGCCTCATCTTATTTACTTGTATTATGGATAATGAGCTAGTATTTTCCTTTTCTACATTTTCAAGACTATTCCAAGCATTTATATGCTTAGGAGTGCCATCTAGCATTGTCACCGGCTCCCATATGATTGGGAGGCTCAACTTCTCAATCGATTTTGACTTGTTATGGCCATCATCAAGAGCATAGCATCATCTCTTGACTACTTTTCTCATGGAAGGCCAACCTCTCCTTGAGAGAATATTTAACTCCATGAACAAATTGCATGCTGACTCCACTTGCTTTACATTTAGCCCCAAGTTGAACGTTTGAAGTTGAATACCCTCACTTTCCTTCCAAAACACAGACTTTGACATATACATGGGTCATCAATATTGTGGAATTGCAACTAATATGGATTAGGTTTTAGGATGAACTTGTTTGGCCGGTTGCCATAGTGTTAAGGACATTGTAGTCGATGATGATGGTAGATCAAAATACTAAAAGCAAATATAGGTGATGAACATAGTATGGGAAGCTTTTGGTTTTTGGACTCTTGAGATCTTTTGACTTCGTTGACTTTCAAACTCTTGTTTTGGATCAAGTTGTTGGGTCTATTTGTGTTTTAAATAAGGTGAGTAACTAGGCTTGTGAACATTACTTGTAGTTGCTTGTGCATTATTATAACAATTTAGATGTACATACTACTTGACATTTCTATGTGCTTTAGGCAATCTTTTATAATTGAATGTGTGGCTTATCTATGTTTGAAACTTTTCATTTCAGGTGCAAATGATTGAAGAAATCAATAATAATGACTACATTAGCTTGATTTGTAGTTTAGAGGTGCGGATGGTATTTTAGTTTCATTTTTAGAATAATAGTTTGTAGCTATTCTAGATATTAAAAGATGGTTATTGTTATTTTGGATTTTAGTTTTTTCCAAAAACTTAATGTTTCATGTATACTTCTTTAGATTATGAGAAAATCGAAATTTGAGAGTTTAGGAGGAATATATATATTTTACATATATGTTTTTTCGTGGATTATAGTAATTATTTTATAGCTTTACATGTTCCTACCATGTAAAGAAATATATATTCAAATTTAAGTGTTTTGATGATTTCGGGGTGTGACAGATAATGTAAGACAATGCAATATACAATAAGATAGAAAAAGGTGATGCTTGGGTAAATCAAGTTTGATATAATTAAAATTGTAGTTTTTTTTTTTATTTTTTATAGTCAAAACTAAAACTATTATATACTGTATTAAAATCAGTCAACCTAAAATGACTAATTAATTATTAGGTCATGTTTGTATCATAGTGTATGAATGAGTTTATTTTAGGATATAGCAATCGGTTTTCAAATTTAAAATTTTAATCAAATAATAGGGCAAAATTACAATAAATGTAAGATATAGAAACATATATAATATATTTTGATGAATTTTTCCACAACCACCATAATTAACAACAATAAGGTATCGCTTATGCAATCATAACAAACAAAATTGTGCTTGTATAATTTCAAGCATTTTAGTTAACACTCTTTGCACACAAGGATAGTAAGTACTGCCCTAGATCTAGTGTGCAAGAGTTTACCCCGGTTTATAAGACAGTGGTAAAAAAGAGGTACTGATTGTACGTTTAGTATAGCTGTAATTTTTAAGGAATGGTAATAAGTATTCATTTTAGTTTTTTTAAGGTCTAGTGGATAGATATGAAAATATATTAAAAAAAAAAAAACAGAATAGTTATTACATTGATTTTACAAATTAATCACAATTCTTTATTGCACAGTGATAGTAATTTCGTGGAATAACAATTACACTAATCAAACGTTAAAATTGTTTTGAAGGGAAGGAATAATTAGTTAATTCTATCTTTGTAAGGTATATGGAACGTCAATTTCCGAAATCATACGTTAGATTGTCCATTTAAAATAAATAAACGACGAAAATATTTGTTGGGAGATGATGATAAGTAAGTAATTCGGAACCAAAGATTCAAGAATATCTACTGCATTTGCGTGTGTTAAGGGAATGCTTATGACACTGATTGGTACAAAGAAGGCAGGAAAAGAGAGAAATCGTGCTAGATATAGTTCCCCAAAAGGCCAGGGGCGTGTGGCAGGACGATGGCATTATATATGTGCCCATTCAGAAAAGTTGCCAGCCAATTCCTTTTTCTTCTTTCTTTTTCTTCCTCCTCATCTTTTAGTGCGTGTGGATAGCACATGCACATCCTGCACTGTGACCCAAAAGACAAAAAAGCGTGCACAATAATTGATGCAACTTGCCTCTAAAAAGAGAGAGAAAAGTAGAGTATGTAATAGGAAGGGAAGAAGAGACTGAGACCACCATATACGAACATTTGACATTTCACACAGACACACCTTCTGATGATCACAGCTTTGCCGGTCCTCGTGTTCCATGTGTCGCGCAGATTTGCGCTGAAAAGAGGTAGGCTTTTATTACCAGAATGTTCAAAGGTGTGGAGGACCATTCCTAGAATCCCAAATTTTCCCCTTGGTTTTGGTGTTCGATTAATAATATAGATTCCCAAATTTCCATACCAAACTCTAAGTAAAAGGCTTTCGCTCTGTACTCCGTTTTCCATTCCAAACTTGGTACCACTAAAATTTTTTTTGTTCGATCTCAGTCGGCCTCCGAATTTCGCAAGAGGTGTCGTTTCTTCAGATACTCGAAATGTTTACCAAAACGAGAATTCTTTCCGGGTAAAATGTTTAACTAATTGAGAATTTGTTCTAAATGAGGCCAATTCTTGCACGTGTAAGAAACCAGCAAATGATGATACAAACATAAAAGTGGTAAGTAATGATTTTTACAAACAAAGGATGTGCCTTTATAAATGTATAAGCTGAAGACAAATTTTACTTGGTTCATACCAAAGATGTTGATTTCATGATAATCGCATTACCTCCATCAAAACTTCATCCTCTGTTTACAAGCAAATGTATATCCTTTTTATACACAATGTGTGATAACGTTTATATGTCTTAGCTTTTATCCATAATTTACATTGCAATGTGTTATAATTTTACTACCTTTTGGCTTGTATTAGGAGTAAAACTTTGGTCTACTTATCATTATTGATGGGTAGGTGATCAAAAAGTAACATGCATATGTATATTGATAAAAGGGTTTTTATTTTTTATTTTTAAAGAAAACTTATATTATATGAATATGGGAAGGGAGAATCGAATCTGAACTATTTTGTTATATAACCAATATTAATGTGATTAGGCAATAAGTACCTTAGTGTACAAAACTGAATATTAAATTTCAAAAAATATTTAGAAGCTTCATTTTCACCAATTATATGGACTTAATTTTATTGAACCAGGTGTTTTTATACGCATTTGCACGTGTTGAATTGGTAGAGACTCACATATGATAATATGAACAAGGAAGAGTATTATTAAACCAAAAAGTGATTTGGAGCTTGACTGGAGGTAAAAGTCGATGAAAGTTGTGATTATAGATTTTATAGGACTCCATGTTTCACCCAACCATTAACATGAGGTGACACGAATACAACAACCTATCCATATTGCTCTTCTGTGGGGAAATTAGACAATCGCCATAATGTTATTGCATTGTCATTTTATTTTCTTAAATCAAAGTTGTTATCTGGTTCTTTTATCCAATCCACCTATTTTTTTCTGTTTATGACCTAATAATGTATCATCTTGACAAAGCTTTAGGCGACAACGGTCTTTCTAATTTCGAATTAGCAAGATTGTTGAACCCATTTCACTTCTCCAAATCTTTGTCGGTTTATTTTTCCACCCAAAAGGTCTTTGACAAATGAAAAGCATTTTTCCTGTTGAGCTATATGAGTAATGCAAAGTTAAAGGTATATGAGACGATTTGAATGTTGTTGTTGTGTCTTTTTTCTTTTTCTTTTTTTTTTTTTGGCAAGGAAATAATATTAGTGTAAAGAAATCAAAGTTTCGAGAGATGCATGTCCCAGTCTACCGATAAAAGGAAAGCCAAATGGAATGGGAGAGAGTGAAACTCTAAAACTGCAGCTCATCCCTAACTTGTTTTTATTAGCCATCCGCACACTCTTTATGCTTAATAAAAACAAAAGAAAAGAGTCACACTAACAACTGATATTGAAAATCTCTTGAAGCAAACAACTAAGCTTCCAATCTGAGCTTCGCCTGCTGTGAATCATGACAGCTAGCTTCTTACTGTCAGATTCAACTTCTACGTCAAAGAAATAATATGGGATGTTGTATTCGAAATGCTGGCGTGTTACATATTTAGAGGAAAATAAGGAGAAAATTGATTGATTGCCTTGCGGCATCTTGGGAGATTTGGAGGAATGAGTGGTTGACATCAACCAGTAGAAATGTTACATGCGTAAGCTATTATTAAAAAGTGAAAATTATCATGAATCATTATAAAAATTGTAATGTATTACATTTTTATTAGCTTTTATCCATGGCCTATCATGCCAAATGGGTGCTCTAACCAAGTCATTTCTCAAGAATAAAAGGTGTAAGGGAATATGAATTTTTGAATTTAATTAGGGTGGAGTTAGGAGACCTTTTTTATTTGATTACTATGAATTGGATAATTTGGATTAAAGAAGGATATAACGATATGCTCACTAATTGAATTAAGGTTTAGAAACACTAAAGAATTAATTTAGTTTATTTCTTATCTAGCGATAGAAATGATAAATTGATTATCCCGAGTATTTATTTGCTATGTGAGAAGGAATTCCACCTAGAGCTTAATTATTTTATAATAAAACCTGTTAAAGACTCTTATTGACATTAATTGATTTCTAATTATCTAGTTACAATTGAAACCTTTAAAGATGTTGAATATTCTAATTTATTTGTTTTATTAATTCATTTTTTAAAAATTTAATTATTTAATAAATCTCTAATTTTATTTGCTTAGATTTAGACAGAACTAATACTAGTAAAAGTCAATAAACATTCCTTAAGGGTTTGACTTGGTTTTCGCTAGGTTTATTAACTTAATGCACTTATTAGTAGAAATATATTTTTTTATAAAAAAAGTAGAGTTAGGTCAAGTGTATTAAGTTTTTTTACTGTCGTTGCTGATGAATGTCTTGTGCTATTTCAGTTTTTATGATTGTCTAGAGTTAAGTGGTTTATTTTCTTTACTTGTTTCCTTTCTTTCTTTTTTTTGTTTTGTTTGTTTATTTCCTTTTAATTATTTTTTTTTTTGGTAAGATTTCTAATTCCTTTACAGGCACTTCTTTTGGAAGATCATGGAGCATGAGGCAATTATGGATAATAATTGTATATGGTCTTTTCCATTGTGTTATAATGTAGAGCTTTGAGTAGAAATTCTTTCTTTTAAGCAACATGAGGGCAATTCATTATATAGGGCATGGTTAAAATTTAGCAGTTTGATGATAGATGCTCATATCATGATACTCCCACTTGGAGTCAGTTGCTGATACTTTATGGTGGGATCAGGCATCAAGATAAATTTAGGATTGAAACTATGGTTGAAAGGCCCTTATCAATAATGCCAGTGATGCAAGCAATTAAAATAATTAAAGAATTGGCCTATTGTGAATAGGATGAGTGACCTCCCTTAGTAAATCTAGTGACCCTAGCTATAGAAAAAAGTGAAGAGTACTAAAAAACTATTGAGGGATTTAGAACAGAAGTAAGAAGCAAGATTTGAAAGATAGAGTTGAATTATTCGAAAATTAGAGACTTAATTAGCGGAGTTACTAGAGCTTTTAATCAATACATTGGTGGTTGCAAAGGCAAGCCAATTACACATAGATTATGATGAAAAGAAGAAAGAATTAAATCCTTTTGAGTCTACTAAGGATGAGGAAAAATCAAAATTGCTATCGATTGTGTCTAGCAAATCAAGGATTGATTGTAGCATTCAAGTAGCAAGAGAGTTGAGAAAGAAAGAAAAACCAACCTAGTAGGTAATAGTTGAAAAACTTGCCGATATAACCATATAGGGGTTTGAGAGATTAAGGAGACAATTTCAAATGTTGTGAAGACTTTTGCCTTTGTTGAGCTAGTCAATGCAATAAATTTGAGGTTAGGCGAAAAAGTTGAATTTCAAGAAATACTAGCTTCTACATCAAAATCAAAAGAAGTGGTATAACGAAAATGTATTCTTGAAGAATGTAACCCTACCACCAAACAAGGTATGCCACCTATACCTTTTCCAAAACACCAATTTAAATGAAAAACTGATGAAGATTTTGAATTGTTTCTAGAGATGTTCAAGAAGTTGGAAGTTATTATTCTCTTAGCAAATTTATTAGAGAAAACACCTCGTTATGGATGCTATTTGAGGGAAAGAATGGCTAAGAAAAGGAAAATTAATGTGCAAGCAATAGTTATGTTGTCTCAAGTGTATACTGAAGCACTAAAGGACACCCCTCTCCTTATGTTAAATTGTCTAGGGAAATTCACTTTAGATCATACTATAGGAGAAGAAAATCTTAACAATTTGTTTTGTGATATAGGTATAAGTATAAATGTGATGCCTTTTCCTATAACGAAGAAACTAAGATTAAGAGAAATGATCAGAAGAACTAAAATGTTGATTCAATTAGCTAATAGTTCTCTCAAAAGACCAAAACGGGGTTATTGAGAATATACTTTTAAAAGTGGATAAACTTTTACTCCTAGCAGACTTTGTAGCTTTGGATATAAAAATAGATCCAGAAATTCCTATTGTCCTTGGGAGTCCATTCTTGGCCACAGCTAAGGCTGTAATTAATGTGAAAAATAGCAAATTGGTATTGAGAGCTAGAAATAGTGAGCTTCTTGTAATTATTACAAAGAGATGGAAGAAGAAATACCCTGAAGCTACTAAATTGATTACAGTACAGAACTCTCCATTCGAGATAGCAATTGACTTAGATGATGATTGGGAAGCTCTTATTAATAAGGTGCCTTAAGGATTTGAACCATCTTAGCAAAAGGGAGTTAGAAGCATTGATCTAATGACATTAAGCAAAAGTTCTTATTAAGAAGCAACCCAAGTTTTCCTCAATTTTTCCATATCCTTTATTTTATTTTGATTTAGTTAATTACTTCACTTGCAATATTTTCATTGAGTAGCTTACACAAAAATTTTTGGAGCTTTTAATTATTTTATCTTTTCACAGTTTGTATGGTGTTTTCTTGTTTGCATTGTAGGAATTAAGTGGGAAGAATTTGGTTAAGAGTCAAAGAATCAGAGACAAGATAAAGATCCGAGAGGATTGTGGGTAAGAAACATGCTTGTGATCTAGGGCGTAGTACTCCGGTAGCAAGAAAGTGAATTAATAATTATATCGTATGTGTACCAACCATTTTAAACCCTACATGCCATGTACCTTTCTTTTGCAATACATGGCATAGAGAAATTTCAACATGTCGTGTATAGTTTTTTTTTTTTTTTTAAATCAAATTTTTATACATGGTGTGCAGAACAATCAAACGCCATGTACAATATTGCAATTTGATCCACAGAACCACTTACATGGCCTATATCCTTGGTGGTATATTTCCTATACATCATGTTCTTATCATTTAAAGCTTTGTTTCGGTTTATTTCTTATACTAATTCACACGCCATACTCACTTTTCTTCTATACTTCACTCCCTGTCTCACACTTTCACAAAAAACTCTCATACTCTCACACACACCCATTAAATCTAGGGAGAAATCATCCACAAAAAGGTATGTCTTTCAATCCTCTCCCTACTTTCTCTCTCAAACTTGTTTATTTATACATGCGTATTTAGTTTCTCTTAGTTGTCTCCTGCTTTTTATTCTTTGTTTAGGGTTTCAAATCCATGATTTTAGAAAGATCTTGGTGTTTATAGTTGTTAGATCCTTGTTTCTACTTGCCAAATGTAGGCATTGTCACAAGTAGTTGATTATTTCCATAGATATTGCCTTTAGAATTCATAGATGAAGTATTGTATATATTTGTAGATTTTCATAGACCTTATTATTTGTGTGAATTTTTGCAATCTTTTGAGTATTCTTTCACATGAAGATTATATCTTTTTGCAACGTGAGATTAGTTAATGTGTGATTTTGCTAGATTTGTTAAGTTGGTGCAATTTGTCATTTAGTCAATGTAACACCTCAGACCAAAAATAAAATACAAAGAAATAAAATAAAGACGTATTGTAGAAAGGAGTTATTATTGTTAAAGGAAGGCAAAGTAAATAATAAAAAGAATTAGGGGCAAGCTAGGAATAATAAAAAGTCTTAATCTAGTCTTGGATCCCTAAGACTTTAAAGGTTTGTTGAATCACAAACCTAATTGTGATCCTTTTGGTAGTGTAAGAGGAAGGCTTTGGCAGAGGGGTAAACAAGCAAGGCCAGTTGTAACCCTAGAATCCTCATTGGTAAGTGAATTGATGTTTATGGTAAAGTGTAGGATTGAATCTAAAAGCATTATTTTGATTTTTAAGGTGTGAACAATTGATTAGATTGGGAGATTGTAGGGGATTTCTCTTTAGGGTTTGTACAACCATAAGGTAATGTATTCTTCCCTCATAACCATGTTTCTTTTGTAGAATTTATGAAATTGGTTGTATAACAATTGATTGGATTGGAAGATTGTAGAGGATCTCTCTTTAGGGTTTTTACAACCATAAGGTAATGCATTCTTTCCCTTTCGATCTTGTTTCTTTTGTAGAATTTATGAAATTGGTTGTATTGTGGAGTTGTTGTGATAGGAATTAACTTCTTAGACTAATCACCAGAAGCTAAGCATGAGGACTATTAGGACTCACTTGACGCATTCTAGCTTAAGAATTACTAAGAAGAGAGGATTCCATCACTAAGATAGCCAAATTGCCGAGTAGATCTATTGACCTACTGAGCAGCCATAGCCATAGCTACAGCTAAACTCTTGTAAGGTTTAACATAGTTCTCGAGAAACTTAGTGCCAAGCATCTGATTGCTAACTTTCTTCTGATCCCTTCTAAGCTGGACCTTGCAACTGTTGAGCTACTTAAGAATTCATTTTAATACAATTAGCCGCACTATAAGCTCCTAGTCGCCTCCTAATACGCGCCTTCTAGCACAACATTCAATAAGGATTCCTTACTTTTTTGTACAAGATATTCTTTGTCCTTTTTACTATTTTTAGAATGTCTTATGCATCGTTTCATAGATTACCCTTTTGTCTTTTCCATATAAGTATTGTAACCTTAGTGGGGCTATATATAAACGTCTACTTACTTATATGCATGAATCATCACTCTTCATTATTGAATATAGATATTACTCTTTGAGAGCACTTAGCTGTATCTTCTCCCTTATCTTTTAGATCTTATCTGGCTCCTTTAGCAAGAGTTAGCAGTAAGCAACCCTAATACTACATTCGTACATCATATCAAATGTTAGGATTAAGTTGAGTGGGATTGGATGGTACGTCATGTCCATTTGATAGCCATCTGGATTTGTTAACCCTTTTGTTTCCCTTTTCTATTCTCTTTCATTGTGGTGTCACCTTCGTATTTACCACTCTAGAGACACATCATGTTGAGGTGAGAATTGTAGATTTAGAAAAGGGAATTGTGATGTTTTGGGTTGAAGATTGAGATTAAAGGTTGGATTTAGGTTATGGAGTAATGTTTTTGGAAAAAGAAGAAAGGAAATTTCGAAGAGGCATGAACATGGGTAAAGACCATAGGTGTAGTCCAAATCGTGTTATTGGCTTATGTAAAGGATCATGGGCATAATCCCTAATTGTGGTCCTTGTAGCTGCTTCGTTCTTTCTTTCTAACTTAAGTTTAGTCTTATTTGGCCTAGGATTCTTGTCTAAAAACTTTAAAAAGCCTGTAATAAGTTGTAGATTGTTCCTAAAAACAATTTTTATTCATCGTTTCTCCACAAATTCGTTCTCTTAAGCTAGAATAGATCAAGTTCTTACGATGGACTTTAAGTATGTAACACTTAGGTGTTGCTTGTGATTGCTAGGCTATAATTTATTCTTATATATACATATACATATGTATATATAAATGCTAAAATTGACTATTTAAATATTTGGTCTAAATTATCATTACTTGTTATTTGTGTATAGCTCAGCTTAGGGGCCCTGAGTAGTAGATCCTTAGGGGGAAAACCTAATGATCCTTGTAACGTATTGTCCCTAGTGGAGTCTTGCTTAGAAATAATCTGGGATACATCTAGGTTGTTTAGATGGGGCTTGAAGTGGCATGCCCAACATAGGTTGTACAAGGACTCAAAGATGCATGGTTAACCGCTAGGATGATGAGTTAGTTTGTGTTGTGATGGGGGTTATGAGGAGCTCCATTGTGTGATGTGTGAATGGTATAATTAAATTATTGTGTGTGCTTTATTTGTTTATTTTTACAAGCATGTGGTATTGTTTATATATGATTGCTTACGCGCATGTGGTTGTATGTTACATATTGAGTTTCGGCTCACTCTTCTTTTTTCCATAGTTGCAGGTCAAGATGTTAGTTATGTAAACCCTACTAGTTACAGTTAAGAAATTGCCTATGAGAATTATCCTAATTATGGGGACTTGGTAGATAGTTACTATCAAGGATACCCATATGATGAGAGCTATTACTACTATGATGATTACTATCGATATTAGCAGTAAAGAGATTTGATTTTGATGTTATAACTATTTTTTGAGATAATATTTATCTTATTGTTCATATTATAATGAGGAAAATTTCAGTTGTTGCTTAGTTGATAGATAATTTTTTTAGAAGGGATAATTATGGAGACATTATGTACTTGTTCATAGAGTTATTAATTAATGAAGTCAGTTGTCATCATTTAACTGTGATTTAGAGATTGTAGATTTTGAAATATAGCCTAACATTTCAGTAGAGGACTAGAGACATGTAGTAGTTTATAGTGTCTTAAGTCTGGGGTGTCATAGATTAAGTGGTGTTAGAGTTTAGGTAGATGGATTTATGGAACACCTAGGAGAAGGATTACTAAAGGGCAAAGTGAATTGGGAGTAAGAAGGAAATGATTCAAGCATTAGTTAGATACCTTAAGTCCTTCTTAGTTTTTCTTAATGTTTGTTATTTACTAAAGTAATCTATTTTGTTCTTGTGTCTATCTTCTTTCTTTTGGTCTTACTTATTTATCTTTCTCCTATTTCCTTGTACCTTTGTAGAATGCCACCTAGGAGGATGTAACCCCTGTAAAATTTTGAAGGTTGAGTGGAACCGAAGCTCGTAAATTTTAACATCATCTTGAATTGACAATTAATACCATTCATAAATCAAATTAAAAGACTATTGAGCCTTAACATTAGAATATATGTGAATAAAGAAATTTCAATTTCTAAAATCTGGTAATAATTTCAAAATATAACTTCACACTTGAAAATTTTCAGACTTCTTTTCATCACTATACATCTTTTGAGGAAGCCTATAATTACTTATATAGGCTCTTAGTAGTAAGCGCCCACTTTAGTAAGTTGCCTTTCAGTAGCAGTAGGTTATTCTTTTTTGATTTGTTAGTATTCAAGCTTATCACTTCATGCTCAAGTGAGATCTTTTTTGTTGTCCAAATATCACACCTAATTTGTTGTAATATCATAGATTTTGAGCCTATACGATTACTTTAGAATTCGAGCCCTTAAATTTAGAGTGCCAGGTTAAGATATTAGTTTAACTTTAAACTTCACAATAAGGTTAGAAAAGTTAGATGAAATCATTTAAGTAAAGTCAATTTCTCAAAATAAGCTATATAAAAATATTAATTTAAGAAAACGTCAATTTATTGCTAAAGTCGATAAATATAGAAAACGTGAAATTCGAGTATTTAGATATAATGGGATATTAGAGATATGTTATTGAACGTATAAAAATAATAAATGAAGTTGAATTATACATGTATTAACATAGAATATGCATTATTTGTATTAAATACACATATATAATAAGAAATTATTATTTAAATAAGGTAAATTGATATAAAAAATTGGAAAATTAATAAAAAATGCAAGGATGAGTCATCATACCTATGTGGCAACTTAGGATTAATTTGGATGATGAGTCAAAAGCAAAGAAATGAGGAAATGACACTTCATGCATTGAAAATAAAAAAAAAAAAATGACATGTATAAGCTACATGTCTAATTTTTATAAATTCTTGTCCATTTGGAAAATATAAATAGGGCTTGTAAACTTCAAAAACAACATTTTGAAAGTTTGAAAAATAAAAAAGAAAATCACTCAAGAAAATTTCGAAACAAATTAGAAAAAAAAAAGAAAATTAGAGCAAAAATAGGATACGGAATTTGATTAGGTTGGTTCAATAGGCTTGTAGTGTCTAGTTGTGGTGGCCATTTGGGGTTAAGGAAAGCACCACCAAAGGAGGTATTTTGATAAGGTCAGGTGGCCAGAGGGTAGCTGGAGGCGGCTGGCTCAGGTGAACCAAATTTTTGGCTGAAACTTTGTAATTTTTCTAAAAATAGTAAATGATATTATTTAATTATGAAACTTGGTTTTTTGGAGTTATTTTATGTGTAGAATAATTTCATAATTTTATTTTAGTGAAATAATTATTTGAAATATAAGGTCCTTAAGAAATGGCTTTGTTTAGACGAAATTTGAATTAAATTTTAGAAATAGTAAATAATGTTATTTAAAGTTGAAAATTTTTACGTGACATACTCAATATATGAATTTAATTTCAGTAACAAGAATTTTTGAAAATAATTATATTTACTATTTATTGTAATTATTTTGGATAAAATTGGCAATTTTGTTGTTTTAGCGAATTAATTTGTTTTTAACAAAATCAAAGTATGAGCCCTATGTATTATGATTTTTGGATGTTCATAATGATGTTTGGGATACTTGAATTTTATCTTGTGATTAAATTCACTTGTTCACTTAATTTTCGCTAACTTTAAGTTAAAATCCTATTTTCATAAAAATATATAATAGCTATTTTAGTATAATTCATGATCAATAATTAAACTAAGTATTTTTGTGAGTCTATAGGATTTTTTGTTGAATGAATTGGGCTCGTATACTATTTATTATGTATTTTTATAATATAAACCTATATGTTAGCTTAATATATGATATAGTAATTAGTACTAATGTGGTATTTGTTAGATATGCAAAGGATTAGTATTTTGGAGTACATAATGAATGTTGACCAGCTTGGGGAATGAGGAATTTTATGACATTTAATTTAGATTTGGGATTTAATTGAGTTAATTATGAGGTTATAATAATATATGGTTGAATTAGTAACACGAAATAGTATTTTTGGATATTTGGAAACATTGGTTAGTTATGATTCTTAAGATATCTTAACAGTATTCAGAATAACGATCGTGATGATATAAAGTTACTAAAATCGGATAAGAAATGAATAAGATACAATCGGATTAAGCTTGAAAGCGTAATAGTGAAAATGCATAAGAACTTAGTATTAATTCGATAGTTGACTTAGGGTCTGTATGTATTTTTCTAGGTGTGATAGGTGAGGAACGACTACATTGTGAAGCTTAGAATTTTACGCTACTGTCGAGCTCGGGTAAGTGGATATATCTATTTTTGTGCAAGTAGACCCATGTCTACTTGACTTAGAGTCAATTGTATTATGAATTGTAATGACGTGTTGGATTGATTGGATACTTAATTTTGTTGAATGTGTGTTGAAAAAGTGAAATGTTTCCTTGTGTATGAATGATTCATCAATATGTATTTTCATTTGGAAAACTTGGAAACTGAACTGTTCTTTAAGGTGTTTGCTTAAGTGAGTCTTACATGAAGAAATGTAATATAAAGCTAAGAAACAAAGCTGAAGTTGAGATAGTTAAATTGTTTATAACGTGGAACTTGAGATTTGTGCTTGATACTAGGTTATTGTATTGTTTATTACATTCATGGCATGGCATGAAAGGACCTACAGGTCGAGTTTCTGAAATGCTTGAAAACTATTTAGTTGGCTTTGGGACATATAGAATGCATTACTCAACTTATTTTGGCTACATTGAGTGACCGACTATATATTGGATTTTCAAATCACTGAGGGTGGTTTTTGTTGGGAGTCTTACTCTTAGGTAGCTCCTTATTGCCTTAGGTTCTTAGATGTTGTATTTAGATGCCCAAGTATGTTGACTAACCGGATGAGGAATTGGAAAAGTATAGGATATCGATACTGATGCATGTCATGTGCATGAGCATAGCATGGATTTTCTACATAAATAGTTTGTATTGATAACTTGAGTTACGAGAATGAATGTCTTATAGTATTGATATGTGTGAATGTATGTATATGCGTTCTATGTTTTGTTTTATCCACTATTACTTAACTCACAAAGAGCTAAGGGGATACTTGTGTATCCTTAGGTTATGAAGAAAACTGACAGGGTAGCATTAGCTAGGGGAAAAAGTCGAGCGCATAAGACGAAGTCAACCACTTTTAAAGAAGTTTTGTTGTATTTTGTTCTTAGTTTTATAAAGGATCTGTACCTATAAAAAAAAAGTATTGTATTTTTGGTTTGGTTAAGTTTGTCAGATGTAATCTTTTGTATAAATAGGTGTTAAGCTGAACTCTGTTGTAGTATTCTTTTGTTATAAATAGAACTTGTATTAAGTATAAATAAGTATTCTTGTGTAATGGTACATCCTGTGCCATGCCGGGATGTGACATTTGTCACTACCTTATTTAGTCCACTTGGAATCATAAGCTCTTATACCAAATAGGATTGTACCTTACTCTCTTACTTTGAAACCTTAAGCAATAGTTGATAATTGGAAAAGAGAGAGAGAGAGCTACTGTACCTTGTTTCTAATTTCTCCTCCCAACCTCAGAAGCAACGGTCCTTTCTTCCCATCCTTAATTCATTTTCTTTTGGTGAAAGCAATGTATCACTTTGCCCTTTAACTTCTTCAAGCTATAGGCAGATCCTTATTTCTTCTTTGTTATTCCTAGAACGTTTAGTAGAAGGTAAGAACATGAACCTTATCCTTTTTCAATTTAGTTAGTTGTCAAGCCTGATATTTTTTCAATTTTATAAATTAGTCTTCTTTAAACTGATTAATATTAAATCTTACTCGTTTAATACTGATCCTTGACTAAGGTTTAAAGAAAATTGGTTCTTTTATTTTTGAAACGTTTTGGAGTTATCACCCCACTGGAATTGGGAAAAAGAATGAAATTATAATTAATTGGGTGGATTGTTTATAACTTAGTTATTGGCCTTTTGATAAAACCAATTTTATTAAACGGTTTTGAAAACCAGAAGATTGAGTCCTAGGGTTAGGTTTTTTAAACCCTTATGGTACCATCAACTTTTCAAATTTGGATTTGATTCTTAAAATCACCTTTTAGAATAACAACTTAAAAAATTGAATAAATTTTAAGTTGAAAAAGGAAAATTATCTTTTTTATTTTTTACTAAATTGAATAAATCAAAAAAGTGAAAAAAATTGCAATATTCGTTTTTTACATCGCTTTGGAGGTGCATACGTACCCACTATTCAAGATTAGACGTATGTAGTTCTTTTTTGTAAAATTTTAGTATATTGGATTCGTTTTAGTTTTAGAAACATGTTGAGTTTATGTTTTTTTTTTTAATTTAATCTAATTATTTAAGGAAAATTTATAAAAAAAGTCCTAGATCAGGGTTTTATTTTTGGGAAATTTTAAATAGGGCCCTAGTTTTGAAAAAGGATTAACTATTCTTATTTATTTAAAACATAATTTCTCTAAGCGATGAAAACGTTTATTATTATTTTCCTTAATTTACTTTACTTATTTATTTATTAATTATTATCATTATTTTTTCTTTTTGTGTTTTACCAGATAAAATAAAATTAAACCTACCTTCTTTTTCTTTTTCTTTTTCTCTCTTTTTTTTCTTTTCTCTTTTTCTTTTCTTTTTTATTTTTACAAGTACAATTAGAAATACAATCATAAATAAAAAAAATTAAAATTATAGAAGATAAAATAATCAAATAGAGAAAAAAAAAAAAAAACAGTTCAGACCGAGGGCTTATGGGCAAATGGGTCTTGGTTGCAGGAGTTGGGTCGGATTGGAGCTTAACATGGGTCGCGAAGGTGGCATGGTTGAGCGGGTGGTTCTGATACTTCTACACACTGAAATGAGCAGGGAAGAGGGGGTCTGTGAGTTTTTCATTAGACTTGTGGGGGGTAAGGAGGGTACCTTGGTTGTTGGTGGCCATTTAAGTGGTGGTTCAAGATGAGAGGGTAGCAGTGGTTAGGGTTTGGCGGTGGAAGGTTGGTTGGAGCGGTTAGGTGCTACGGCTAAGGGCGTAGGTGATTTGTTGTTTTTGTTTAAAATCACCATAGCCAAGCTTGAGCTAGAGAGAGAGAGACTACAGTGTAAAGAGAGAGAGAGAGAGAGAGTTCGAGACGAAGACAGAGGGGTTTCTTCGAATTTGGGGTCTACTTACTTCGTGTCTAGGAACCTTCTTTTATACCATTCCATCACTGACTAAGCTTGGAAAGTTTGGAAAATGAATTAATTCGGGGATGAACTTTTGACCTGAAAAAGGTTTTTTTTTTTTTTTTTTTCACATTTTCATGCTTGATTTTGGTTGCGTAATTGGATGCATTTAGATGGGTTTTAGGTTTAATTTGAAAGTTGGCTGCACATACTATACAATTTCACCATTAATTTGATGAAATTGTATAGTAAAGGAGGTAAAAAATGACCCCAAACCGAGCTCATAAAGAAGGAAAGGAAAGCTAGATTTTTGTGATTTTTTTTTTCTAGATTTCAAATGGATTTTTGACCACTTTTCTTGGGTAGATTCGAAGTAGGCCATGTCGACTTCTTGATTTTACCATTAAGTTAGTAAAATCGTATAGTTAAAATGATGAAATAGGGCCATAAACTCAACTGGTTGGGCATGGAAGGTATGGGATTTATGGAGAAAATAGAGGAAAGGGAAGAAAACGGAGTGAAAGGGAGAGCTGACATGGTGCTGATGTGGCGCTGTGTCAACCATATGGTCTTGTAACATCATTCCATGTGTCTTGACATAACACGTGGCAGTTGACTTGGTAGGCAGCTGATGTGTCAAGGACATATGTCATGTTACATGGCTTAACATGTGGATGATGATGTTGACATAGCGTGTATGTGGCGCTATATCAGTTGCGGTCCAATCACTTAGCACTACGTGTCAGGATACGTGGCATAATAAATTCTTGACATGCAATGATGTGTTATGTGTGTTTGTGAAAAAAAAAAAGTCATTTTTATGCCTTTAGAGAGGTTCAAACCTAGGACCTCAAGCTAAATCCAATGTAAGTTGGAGTGCTAAATTGATAAGCTATTGGCTGTGCCTTGTTCATATGTGCAAGGTTGACCTAGGCTTCTAGATTTGAATCCAAGCTCAGGCCTAACATTTTTCCTTTATTTAAGGCCTTGAAAACACTTGAAAAAAAAAAAAAAAACTTAAGCTATCTAAAACAATTTATTATTTATCATTATTTTATAAAATTTCCTAAATCCTCTATTTTTTTCGATTCTCCATTTTTTGTGACTTTTCCAATTTTTATATTTTTTTGATTTTTTTTCTAAATTTTCATATTTTTCTAATTTTTTATTTTTTCCTAAAATTTTTATTTCATTTTTTTGTATTTTTCTAATTTTTAAATTTTTTTTGGTTTTTCTTAAATTAAGACCCTTTATTTTAAAAAACAAAATTGTTGGATGGTAAAAATAGGGTATTTACAACTGTCTCTCTTTATGGTGAAGTTTGAATAAAACTTTGCTAGATAGATAAAAGAGACACTATTTTTGCCTTGAGGATGACTTTAACCTAAGAAGTGCAACAACTAATTAGTTATCTTAGGTTTGATTCGTTGGGGATTTAGTGAAAGGTGAAAGGTGAAAGGGAGAGAAGGTACCATAAGAGTTAGTCAAGTGAGTTTAGAAAGGTCTAACGCCTTAGGAGTTGGTTAGAAAGATTGATTTGAAAATTTATTGTGCCTTTCTAAGCCGACCAACCTAGGTAGGAGCCTCTCTAAAGGATTAGCAACCCCAAATTGAAATCGGTTTTAAAAAACTTGGTCGTGCTCTTCTAAACTTACTAACTTAGGTAGGAGCGTCTCTAGAGGACTAGTAACCTTAAATTGGAATTGATTTGGGAAAACTTAGTCGTGGTCTTCTGAGCTCACTAACCTAGGCGAGAGCGTATCTGGGGGACTAGTAACCTTAAATTGGAATCAATTTGGAAAAACTTACTCATTTCTTTTGAGCTCATTACCCTAGGTAGGAGCATCTTTAGGGGACTAACAACCCCAAATGGAAATCGATTTGAAAAACCTGCTCGTGTTCTTCTAAGCTCACTAACCTAAGCGGGAGCATCTCTAAGGGACTAGTAACCCTAAATCGGGATCGGTTTGGAAAAACCTGGTCGTACTCTTTTGAGATCACTAACCTAGGTGGGAATGTCTCTAGGGGACTAGCAATCTTAAATTGGAATCGATTTTGGAAAACTTGGTCATCTCTTTTGAGCTCATTAACCTAGGCAGGAGCATCTCTAAGGGACTAGCAACCCCAAATGGGAATCAATTTGAAAAACCTGGTTATGTTCTTTTGAGCTTACTAACCTAGGCAGAAGTATCTCTAGAGGATTAGTAACCCTAAATCGGAATTGATTTGGAAAAACCTGGTCGTACTCTTCTAAGCTCATTAACCTAAGTGGGAGCATCTTTAGGGGACTAGCAATCCTAAATTAGAATCAATTTGGAAAAACCTAGTAATCTCTTTTAAGCTCACTAACCTAGGCGAGAGTGTCTCTAGGGGACTACCAAACCTAAATGGGAATTGATTTTAAAAACCTAGTCATGCACTTTTAGGCTCACTAACTTAAGCGGGAGCATTTCTAGGGAAATAGTAACCCTAAATTGGAATCGGTTTGGAAAAACCTGGTTGTGTTGTTTTGATCTCACTAACTTAGGCGGGAGTATCTTTAGCAGCTAGTAACCTTAAATGGGAATTAATGATGGAAGGAAGCACATATTGGGCTTGCTTGAGAGAAATTGATAAAGGAAAGCACCTTATGGGCTCGTTAAAGGAAATTGATGAAGAGAGGTACCTTATGGGTTTGCTAAAAAGAAATTGGTAAAGAAAGGATGCCCCTTATGAGCTTGCTAAGAATTTGGTGATGAGAAGTACCTTATGGGTTCGTTAAAAACTCTAAAATGAGTTGGGATAGCACCTTTAACGGTTGGCTAAGACTTGAAAGATGGTAAAAAGGGTAAGCACCCTGTGGGCTGGCTAAAAATTCTACTTAAAAGACTATTAGGAGAAAGAATCATGAATGCAATGTTTAAAAGCTAACATTGTATAGAAATACTTACCTGGTCTTACTGATAGCACCCAAATTGTCAAACCTTTCTTTGAAAAGTCCTATCGAAACCAATTAACTCATTCTTGAAATGAATTCAATTTTTGATCCCCTATTGTCAACCCAATTGATCTTAGCATGGTGCCCTTGAGACTTCATTGGCCCTTTAGAAAAATCACGGAAATTAACTTGATATAGAGTGTTATCTACTGTTTCTGCTCATTAATTGATTGCTTTTTAGATTTCTTTAAATCAAATCATTGATCCTTAACTGGTAGATATTTGTCATGAGGTGTTTGCTCGTCTGAATCTTACTTTTCCCTGGAAAATAGACAATATAACTCCCCATCGAGAGGGATCAATCCATAATGAAGCATTTTAAAGAGTTTTGTTAATTATTAATGTTCTATATCTCACATTCAACTCTTCTCATGTTTTTAGTGTATGGGTTCATTGAAATTGAGTAAGAGGATTAGACCTTTTGATGGAGTAAGAAAAGGGATGGAGATGATTCCAATGCCAACAATTGCCAAGGATATCGACTTTGCTTGTAGAAGATGAAAATTAGACCATAATAACATTCAAGACAATTGGCATTTTCATGTTTTGACTAAAAATTTCCATTGATTTTGATAGGTAGTACAACTTTACAGAGTCAGCATTTATTGATTCTCTCAATTTTAGACCATCCATTTGAGACAAAATTACAACTCCTCCTAGTAATACTCGCTTTACGATGTAAGGGCCTCTGTAATTGGGAGTGAATTTCCCTTTAGAGTCTTGTGCATTGTGGAGAGCCTTTCTCAACACCAGATTACTCTCTTTGAAGTTCTAAGGCCATACCATTTTGTTGAAAGCTCAAGCCATTCTTTGTTAGTAATATTAATTATGACATAAGGCTATCAATCTTTTCTCATCAATCAAATTTAGCTGCTTGATGCATTTCTTACCCAATCAACCTCATCTAACTGAGTTTTAGATATTATTTTGAGAGATGTGATCTCAACTTCTACCGATAATACTACCTTAATACCATATACTAAGGAGTAAGGTGTTGCCTCGATTAATGTTTTGATAGAGGTTCAATAGGCCATGAGTGTGAACGATAACAACTTATGCCAATCCTTATATATAATAGCTATTTTTCAATTATCCTTTTGAGATTTTTTTTTGCTGCTTCGATGGCCCTGTTCATCTAGAGTCGATAAGGTTTAGAGTTCTTATGGATGATCTTAAACTGTTGGCACAACTCCGACATAAGGTCGCTGTTGAGATTTGTGCAGTTATCAGTGATGATTGTTTCTAGAGCCTCGTATTCAGTAAAAATATCTCTCTTGATGAACTTAACTATTACTCCTTTAGTAACGCTTGAATAAGATGAGACCTCAACTGACTTATTGAAGTAGTTGATGGCGACTAGTATGAAGTGATGCCCTTGGAGTGATCGAGCCAATGATGTCTATGCCCTATATTGAAAATGGCCATGGCGTAGAGAGTGTGTGTAATTATTGAGGCAGGGTGTTTATCTTATTTGCATAAACTTGGCATAAGTGACAATGCCTGATGTGTTTGATGCAATCGCCTTCCATTGTTGACCAGTAATATCCCAATGTCATAATTTTCTTGGTGAGCAAATATCCATTCATGTGGGGACCACATACTCCTTCATATACTTCATTCATCAAAATCTTGGTCTCTTTGTTGTTTACACATCTTAAAAGTGTATCGTCAAAAGATTGCCGGTACAAGGTGGATTTGCTTACTAAGAATTGTGTAGGCAATCTCCTAATCGTCTTTCTATCCTTTTTCTCAGCTTCTTCAGGGTACTTACCTTGTTGTAGGAACATTTTAATATCATGGTACCAAGGCTTTTTGTTAATTGTATGTTCAATTGCTAGATAGAAGGTAGGCTTTTCTTCAATTTTAATGGTGAGGAGCTGAATCTTGACTCCAGTAGATATTTGGACCATAGATGCTAGAGTGGCTAATGCATTAGCAAATTGATTATGTGTTCTTGATATGTGAGTGAAAGTAATTTCTTCATTAATTTAGTCAAGTGTTGGTAATAAGGTATTAGTTTAGGATTTCTTGTCTTGTATTCTCCCCCAGCTTGGTTGATAATGAGTAAAGAATCCCCATACACTTCTAATTCTTGAATGTCTTTATCTAAGGCCATTTTGAGTCCCATGATGCTTGTTTCGTATTTAGTGATATTGTTGGTGTATGGAAAACGAGCCTTAGGGGATATCAGTACTATCCTAATTCTACACTTAGACATATTAGCAGCTCCATCAAAGAACATCTTTCACTTTGGTGGTTCATTATCTTTTTCTTCATTAGAACTTCCTTTAGCTACTAAGACATCCTCATCGGGGAATCTGACTCGTACCTCTTGAAGGGTATCATTAGAGGGATTTTTGCTAATTGCTCTGCTAAAGCTTGCCCCTTAATTGAATTCTAGTTTACGTATGTAATGTTGAACTCTGGTAGTAACATTTGCCACTTTGAGATTTTGCGGGTTTATTAGCTAAGTACTTCAGGGGATCATGCTGAGTTAGCAATTCAATTTGGTAATAAAGTGTGTATTGCCTGAGTCAATCCATTACCCAGACTAAAGCACAACACGCTCTCTTATTTTTTGAATACTTTTGTTCCCCTTCTGTAAACTTCTTACTCAAGTAGTATATGGCCTGCTCTTTTCTTCCTCATCTTTTTGATCGAGCATACATCCCATGGATTTTAGTAATATTGTAAGGTAAAGAAACAATGGCTTCTTAGGTTTAAGAGCTATAGAGTCGGAGGGTTCATGAGGTAATCCTTGATTGTCATGAAGGCTTGCTCGCATTCTTCATCCCAATTTATCTTGGCGTTCCTTTTCAACAACTTAAACAAAGGACATCATTTATTTGTAAGTTGAGATATGAACTAGGCTATGTAGTTTAAGTGGTGAATAAGCCTTTGGTTTCTTTGAGTGTGTGTAAAGGGGGAAAGTCGACTATTGCTTTAACTTTATTTAGGTCTACTTTAATGCCCCTTTGGTTGATTATGAAACCCAATAATTTCTCTGAAGTTACTTCGAAGGTGTATTTCTTTGGGTTGAGCTTTAGTTGAAATTTTCTCAACTTATCAAACAATCTCCTTAAGTTGTCTATGTGATTTTCTCCCTCTTTAGACTTTGCAATCATATCATTAATGTATACTTTAACTTATTTGTGCACCATGTCGTGAAAGATTACAACCATTGCTCTTCGATAAGTTGCCCTGGCGTTTTTGAGTCCAAAAGGCATTAGTTTGTAGTAAAATGTGCCCTATGTTGTAATGAACGTTGTCTTGGCTTTATCTTTTGTGGATATTCAGATCTAATTATATCTAGAGAATCTATCCATAAAGGAAAAGAGATGGTTCCTAGCTATATTATCTACCAAGACGTTAATGTGGGGCAAAGGGAAATTATCTTTAGGGGTTGCTTGATTGAGGTTTCAAAAATCCGCTTACACTCTAACTTTTTCGTTCTTTTTCATCATTGGCACAATGTTAGCTACCTATTCAGGATAACCAGCTACTTCGATGAAACCGACCTCTGGTAACTTTTTGACTTCTTCTTTAATTTTCAACAAGATATCTAGTCAAAATCTCCTAAGGTTCTACTTCTTAGGTTTAATATCCTTTTGTATGGGTAAACAGTGAACTACAATTGATAAATCTAACCCGAGCATATCTTCATAAGACCATGCAAATACATCTTGATACTTAGATAGGAGAGCGATCATTTCTACCTTTTGTTTCTCTTTCAAGTTCCTTCTGATCTTCAAATTCTTAGGGTTGACATTTGTCCTAGCATTAATTGTCTCAATGGCTTGTCAATGGAAATTTTACTCATTTCATGTCTTTTCCAATTTTCTCGTAGGTCACTGTGGTCATTGGCATCACTCCTGATGACTAACTCAATAGGACCGGAATTGATATTAATATTTTCATTACCTATCTGTGCCAGGTATCCTTGGCTTTTATTTTAAGCATTGGATTTGGGCTAAAAGTATGTGAAGAAAAGTGTGTAAGTAAAGAGGGAGTGAAGAGAATGGAGATTAATTTTTTATTAAATTAAAAGAAATTCTCTCAAGTACAGTTGAGCAAAGGTAATTATTACAAAACTCAATGAAATACTAAACTGCGATTCATCCTTTACCATAGAGAAAACTTGTTGCTATTCATAGGAATAGAGAACTAATTATTCAAGAGCTGGAGCTTACGGGATGGGCTTATTAGCTCATTCTTGTTGGAGGTATCCTCTTTGGTAGGTTCTGATGTTTGAACATCAACTTAGATGAATGTCTTTGTTAACGGGGGAAAGGTCATTAAGGCGTGATACAATTTTTCACCTCTCTTACCCTTTACTTGCATATTTCGCAACTTTTCCATTGGAGTTGGAATGTAGCTAAGCCTAAAGGTGCCAAACTGCCCTTCTTTGAATTTTGGCCTCTTATCTTTCCTTTGATTGGTAATCATACATACTTCTTCGAACATTTGGAGCCTAAAATTCTCCTATTCCTCAATGACAATGTAGGGTTTGGTCGTTTCTTTATATATTTCATAGTCCTAGTCACATAGAATCATTATGACTTGGCCATTTGATATGAACTTAACCTTTTGATGTAAACTTGAAGGTATGGCCCCTATTGAATGAATCCAAGGTCTTCCCAAAAAAAGGTTGAAGGTCTTCGAGATGTCTAGAACCTAGAATCGAATGTTGAATGTCTTTGGACCAATGTCAACTGGTAAGTTGATTTCCTTGATAATTTCTCTCTTGGATCTATCAAAGGCCCTAATTGTTGTTGAACGTAGCTTAATTATGGTTATATTGATACCTAGTAGATTTAGGGTGGCAAGAGGGTAGACATTCAATGACGACTTGTTATCGATGAGGACTCTGGCTATGATAATATTGTTTACCTTCACTATTATGAAGAGAGGCTTAGTGTGTTGATTACCTTCCTCTCCCAACTCTTTAGTGGAGAACAAAATCTAATCCATAGTGAGGATGGAGTTGGTGACTGATCTCATCTTTTCAATTGATATTTTATGAGGGGTTTTGACTTCCCTTAGAGTTTAGAATAGAGCTTCCCTATGTAGTTCAAAAGCCATCGTCAAACTCATAAGAGATATTCGTGCTGGAGTCTTAGCGAGTTGATCCATTATCTTATACTCACTAGACTTGATCATTTTTGTGAAGGTAGACAATCCTTTCTCATATTCAATAGGTTCTCGTATTCAATTGGTTTGTTACTTGATTCTTCTAGCACATTCTTCTTTTCATGTCTTCTTTTAGGTCATAAATCTTAATAGAGTGGGTAATCCCTCCTATGAGTGAACTTGATTGCCCATGTTTAACTACCTAGTAGTTAAAAGGAGCAGTTTTGTAAATTTTGGGGGCTAAGGGTACATGGAAGGTGTAACTTTTGGTCTTTAAAGCTTGTTTCTCTTCTTGTTTATAAAATCTGTAGACCTTAGGCTCTTAGTTAGAACTAATCATGTTGATGGAAGGATCTAAGTTATCAAATATCATGTTGATGATGGGGCTATGGTAAGGCATGGGGTTGTTGCTGACGTTTGGAACTAGAGCCTCTATGAAGTCTAACTGGATTGTACCTTCATCGGTCAAGTCATGAATCTTGTTTTTTAATCTCCATCATGGGTCAATTGAATGGCCTACCTGCCCTAAGTGATATTGACACTTTGTGTTGAGATAAAAAACTCTTGGCCTGGACCTTTCATTAGGAGGCTCTAAATAGAGTAGATTATCTTTCCTTAATATTTCGAGGATTTAGCTAAGAGGAATTGGTATTTTAGTGAATTGTCTTGGGGCCCTGTTGACTTATAGTTGGCTTCTAAATTGTTGTTGAATTGGTAGATGATTCGTTCTGAAAGAGACCTAGGCATTGGGCTTGGTGTTTGAATTGACCATGCTGACAATAACTTCTCTAGGCTTGTTGGTGGTGGGTTTAATAGAGGGTGGTCTTTTGTCTGATGGTTCTTACAACTTGCTAGAGGAAACAATACTTTCAATCAAGCATCCTATTGCTACTACCTTTGCAAAACTAGAGGAGGCCTGCTTTATCAGGTGAGAGAAGTAAGGTCTCTTAAGAGTGTTGATGAAAATTGATGTTAGCTCTTTCTCAGTCATGGGGGTGGATACCCTTACAACTAGGGATCTTTGCCTCTAAGTGTATTCCTTAAATGATTTATTGTTCTTCTTTCATAGGGTAACCAAGTCCATCATGGTTGGTGCTACTTCAACATTAAATTTGTATTACTTATGGAATACCTTAGCCAGTTTCTCCCATGTGTTTACTTGGGTTAGATCTAGTTGGGCATACTAGGTCATAGTAAGGCTCATTAAGCTATCTTGAAAAGTGTGCACCATGAGCCAGTCATATTGTATGTACTTTCCCATCTTTTTTATATACAATTTGGTGTGTAGTTTATGGCAACCAGTACCATTGTACTTCTCAAAGTCAAGTACCTTGAATTTTTCAAAGAAGCTTTGATAGTCATAAGTTGAGAAGTTTGTAATACCAGCTTGCTCGAAACCATCATAACCTTTAAGCATCTTCATCTTTTTAGTGATTTGTTGGGTCAACCAATTTTCTAGTTCTTTAAACTTGTCTTGGTCAGCTTCTGGCTTTAGGTTGATTGGAAATGAGTAAGTGTTTAGCTCAAAAGTAGGGTTAACCTTTGGATGGACCCCTTCTATCTCAAAAGATTCAAATATTGGGTTAACTTTGGGATAGGCCTCTTCTGCTTCAAGGGGTGGGGCTTTGGCATTGTTTCCCTATAAGGCCTTGGAACTTTCCTCATTCGATGGTGCTGTAGATTTGAGTAAGATGGTGCTATTGGCAAGGAAGCTCAACTGATATGTAATTTTCCCTACTATTATTTCCAAAGAGCGGAACCTTATCTCATTAGGACTAGTGAATTTAAGGTTGACATTGTTATTGTTGCTTTTGTTGATATTACCATTTCCTTGGTTGGCCATCTTAGTCTATGAGCGGGTTTGGATAGGACTCCTTTGGAAGGTTTGATGTTTGGGAGTTATCTTTGTGACCTGGTTTAAGATCACTTCTCAACAAGTTAGCATACATATATTTCAAAGAAATAAATGAATGGATGTACAAGAATGCAAAAATGTATGGTACACAGATGCAGAGAAATAGAACTAACAATTAACTAGTAAGATGGTGATTTTTATTTATTATCTTTTGGAGTTTCCTTTTACATTATTTAAGAAAAAAAAAATGGTTTCTCTTATTTCGAAACATTTCTTTGTTGCTTGGCCGGTGTTCCCCTCTTAGTAGATCCTGTTGGTGCTTCTGTAAACCCTTAAAATTATCAACCTAGCTTTTGTAATAGACTCAATTATGTTAGACAATTTAGGAGTCAACAATGCTAATGAAAGTGAAAACCCTAAAAGAATTAGTCAATCGCGTAAAGAACTTTTCTATCTTAAATGTTTCTAAATGCTAAAGATTTTATTCAAAGATGATAGAAACCCTAAAAATGATTATCTTAAAGACATAGGTGCACTAATCCAACATGATATACCCTAAAACCCTAATTGATAATATAATGCGCATATTTTGCCAAATCACTATTAAAAGGTTAGAGATGACCCTCATTCATGCTTATATGATTCGAATCCTTAGGTAATCCATTAGAAATTAAGATAATGAGTCATAGATTATATTTACTTCTTAAGTAAGTGATTAAGATAGTCTCACTTAGAGTTAGGGTTATAGTTGAAGAATAGGTTACATGTAGTGAACTTTAATACTCAAATTAGTACTTTTTGCATTTGTTATCCAAAGTGGTTTATCAAATGAGATATATAAGCTATAAAGACCTAAAGTAAGATCTCATAAACTATGTTTACTAATCAATTCATCAAATATCTCATTTCCCCTCATTTCCTTCATTTTTCCCCTAATTTCCCTTAATTACTACATTATGTGCACAAAATTGCACATACTTAAGGAATGTTGACTAAAACAATGCATGTTGACCAAAGTCAAAGGGTTGACCAAGTCAACACTTTGAAAAGTCAAAGATCTTAAGAGATAAGGAAAATATCTTAACTTCTTAATGATGGCTTTCTTTTCTTTCCCTTTTGATTTTTCTTTTCCTCTTTCTCACAATTGTTGCCGTCCACAATTATCTCTTCTAGACCCCACCATTTGTTGTCTTCCATAATTAGAATCAAACAAAAGAAATAAATCAAAACTCCTCATTCCATGCCGTGACCTTTCCCCTTCCCTTTCACTTTCATTTCTTCATTTTTGCCTCCTTAAATCCAACACATCTAAAGGTATGTACTTAACTTACTTTATGTTGGTTTATTATTCATTAGTTAGTTAATTAGGTAGATTAGATAATTAGTTATGTGTTTAATGTTGTCTTGAAGAGGAGGGAACAAAGTTTCCATCTTTAAGCGTAGAAAGTGAAGATTCATGAAGGAGATGGAAGAAATATATATGTATGTACTCTTAGGTATGTGTACAAAAAGAAATACCAAAGGAATACAAGTATGTGAACCTTTATACATAAGTATTTGACATGTACATAACTTGAATGAAGACCATATCTAACTATATATGTGTATACTATACTAAATACATACATAGATATACAAAAGGATGAAATTGAGAGGATTTTCTTAAGAAAAAAATTGGCATACGAATTTTTGTATAAAAATACGTATCCAACCGTATAGGTATATGAGTAGGTATACATGTATAAATACGGTATAGATTTAGGTAGATGTATAAGTATATGTACGTATAAGGCATATGTACTTAAGTATAAAGTAAGGAACAAATGTACATAAGACATGTACATATGACATAAGCATGAGGTGATGCTTATGTAATTAAATGATGAGGTGAGTGATGACATAAGCATATGATGACACAAGCCATAACATAAGTAAGTGATGACATAAGCAATGACATAAAGAAAAGACGATGTAAGCGATGACATAAGCATAGGTTTAGAAAATGAGAAAAATAAGAAAAATGTAGGTAATTAGGTACTAAAATCAGTAAATCCTAATACACCTTCTAAATTAGATTATACCTAATTCAGTACATGAAATAGTAACAACAAAGTAAATCCCTTAATTATAAGAATTTAAGGAATAAAGGATAAAAATATAAGTAATAAGAATACTTAAGTATTATAGCTAAAAATTTCTATAAATTTAGTTCATAATGTAAAATAGAGGTCTTAACACCCAAAACAGATATTACCATGTGAATATATGTTCAGAAACGATGAAAAACGACTATAAATTCATAAATATAAAAAATAAAACGAAAAAGTTACATACAATTGAAATTAAAGTCTTACCGGGTAAAAGTTGATAATAGTCTAAGTAGAATTAGGTAATTAGATGTTTAGAATTATTAGTTAATTCAAGTACTTACTAATCTTATCAAATCGTAATGATCAGGTGACCCTGAGGTGCGTGAGGACCTCTCGATCGACTACTACGATTAGGACGAGTCGCTATGACCGAGTGATTATTTACCCAAATGACTCCATGCTTGTTTTGTGATTGTAGATAGTGGACTTGAATACTATTGTCAATTGATTATTGTGTGGGGTTTGGGAAATGCCTGTGTATGTTGGTATGTTTTGAGTTGTGAACTTATCTTAAGTATTGATAATGCTATGTTTGTTGCATGGTAGAATAGGAAATGATTGTGTGTACAATTGGATGCTCATAGCATAATTTGAACTTAATTATACTCGGCCTATAAAAAGAAATTGGGACATGCATTAACATACATAGCATGGATACTATTCCGGCCGTCACATCATACGGAGGTAAAGAGAGGCCATTCAGGGGTTGATATTATTCATTTATTTGGTTCTGTACGGTGCACTCGTACAAAATGACCTTACCCTGGCCCGCGGGAACACTAGGTGTTGGAGGCGCCAACCGCCTGGCTAAGGGTCGAGTCTAGAGGCCTCCGTTTAGGGGTGAGTGTGGACTACGGGGGCCCACTCACAATTATACTAGAACTTAGGTTTTCTGAAAATAAAAGAATTATTTGATATAAGTACGGAATGTGGAGTTCCGTAGTAAAGTAAGTTCTAGTATAATACCCAGATCTGATTGGTGCCGTGTAAACTCCAACCCTGACTTCAGAGGGTATTAAATCTGAGTTACGTATATGAACTAGTTAATTATACGTATTGTTTGGCATTCTGGTTGATCATTCATTCATATGCGTGAATATAATGTACTTATACTTTGCTTATGGTGTGGCTGAGGGTTTTGCTCACTAAGCTTAGGCTTACACCCCTTTAGACTTTTGTTGCAGGATAGCCTGTTTGTAGAGGCAGGACGAGGGATGCCACAGGTTAGCCTGGGGACTTGGGCAAGAGCGAGCTGTCCTGTATAATGAGATAGAATAGTTTAAGTGGACTCTTACTCATGTACTTTTGTTTATCTTATTGTTATAAACTTAGATATGCTTAAATACTATGTATTGTAAGCTTTATAACTCAACTTTTATATAAATATGTTTTTGTGATGATATCATGTGAATCTGGATGTTCTTTGGAAACTAGTGGTTGTAGAGCCTTGTATATTGTGTGAAGAGTTCTTGATTGGAAGGGTAACCAATCAGGGGTTCTTCGTACAGTATACGGCGTCTGCCACGACTAGGCCGTCCTCAGTTCGTGACAGCTTCTTTCCTCTTTCTTAGGCTAGGCTTATCCGTTTCTTTAAGTTCTTATGTTCTAAGGCTTGGGAATGTTGTCTAGATTCTCAAATGAGATCTTCCTATATGTTGTACTCTTCATAAATAACTTCAACATGGGCTTGTACTTAGTCTATGTAGGTCTTGATTTTAGAGTCTGGTTGAACTTATGCGGGTTGTATGGCCTTTGGTGCTCGATACTAGATCTCCCTTGCCTTATGGAGTTGATCATATAGATATTCTTTAGTTCCACTTCTCCAGCCATTCTCCTAAATCAATATTAAGGTTGATAGCCTTTGTGTCCCATAGTTGCTTGATCTCTCAGAGTTTGGATATCTTTTATGGCATTGGAACCCGAAGGTTCTCGTAATCTAAGGTTGTGATATCCAGTGGGGATCTGTAAACTATATCTATAATTCCCTTGAATTATCTAATCATATTGTTAAGGTAATAGATTGTGCACCATTTCATCCTAATTAAGGGTATGACTTGACAATTTTTACAGACTAGGATTACCCTCTTGAAGTTGCTCCATCTTGCTATCCATAAAATATAAGGGACTTGGAAATTTCGCAGCACTTCTATCTAGGAGTAAGTGGACTTCTCTTCTAGGAGATGAACCTTATCGAAAAAAGAATCAATCAAATTAATACTCTAGGCAAATTCTCCTTAGATTAGATCAAGCCTAAAACACTTTACGTGGCTCATAAACCAAACCATTAGTAATGCCACGCTGATTTTTAGTACATCATTGCATTTCTCTTTCAAAATATTGAGGCTTTTAGTTTGTTTTGCGAGGAAGGCTGAGACGTATGATTTGCCTTCAAGAAACTATCTTACTAATTTAGCGATCCTGAAATGGATGAGGAACATTCCATTAGGGAATAGGAGAGCCTTCATTCTGTTTTGTCCCTAGTCTTTGGAATTGCCATAGAAGATGCCTTGTTTGTTGGATTTAGGCTTAGTGGTGAACCAGGCTTTCAAGTCTTCCAATTTGATGCACTTTCCATTACAACTCTTCAAGGCCTTGTTTATTTCAGCTTTTTTGACCCTAAGGAGCCTTGTAAATGCATTCATTAGGTCAACTTCCAAATTTAGAGTGTATATATCCTCTAAGGATGTGGTTTGAAGTAATTGGGTATACTCTCCAAGTGTTGGATTGATTAGGTGAGGCCCAACTCAAAAAGCTACTTCCTTAGGTTCTCAGAAGTTGGTTAGAGCCTTGATTAGATTGATCTCAATCTTTACCTTGAGAAGTGACAGCATGGGCTTGATCTTGTTGGTGATGATTTCCTGCTCCTTCGGGTTGAAGTGTTGAAGCCATTAGTTTAGAGTAGGTTTGGGGTTGATGGTTTTGTTGATGAACCTTAGTCTAAAATGGATAGAGCTAGATGAGTAGGCCATTTCTGTGGGCTAAATTACAAGGAAAACATTTGTTGCAAGATTGAAGAATCGCTATTTACAATAAAGCATAAAATAAAGACAAAACCCTATTTACATCAACTTTATATTTACAACATGATTTACAAGGGAAATTAAAGGAACTTTGAGCTGTCACTTCTTTTCTTTTCTTTTCTTTTCATCTTGCTTGATTATTTGTCAATTTTAGATATCGTGAATACATAAAGGGTGGGTTCTAAAGGTCCTTAAGCTTATGTGATGTCACTTGTTAAAAATCACTTTCATTGGTCACACTAAGCTTAAGTGGGTTTAGCCTAATTAACCCCAAGTGGTGGTTACACTACGATACTTGGAGCCTATACAATAGACCCCCCATCCTTAGGTCTTAATACGGTCTAGGTTTGACCATTTCTATTACATATTTACAATGCATAAAGTAAATTCCCACCCTATACCTCTTAAATAATTTAAAATAAACAATTACAGCTAAACCTACAGAAATTTCAGTACAATTATGGATAAATAATAACAAATGAATAAATAAATAAATAAATTATACTCTGATAGGGATCAAGGACCGATTATACACTCCTGAGCTCGAGGGCTCTCTCAGGTGGTCCATTGAGTTGTCCAAGGTAAGTTAAGCGCCGAGGAGTAATACTTGCCCTAGTTCGATTTGCCAAGCTGCTTCGCTCTCCATGTTATCTAAGGTGTTGTCAAGGTGACCAATTGACATGCCGAACTGAACTATACGTTATGCACTAGTACAAGTGTTACATTTGAATATAGCAATTTCTACGGTACTAAGGCTAAGCTGATAACTGTTAGGAGTCGACCATTTGAGGTCAACTCGATTGTAGGCCATCCCTCAACCAACCCCAGTCCAACCTTAGCAGCTAGGGTATCGAACTTCTGAAGCCAAATAGACTTGAACAGAGGCCCACCCTTACTCGGCTTACAATATTGTCAGAATTGCAGAGTAAAAACGTGCGTGTGCTGTCCTTTCTAACAATCATACTATCCTTTCTGATAGGGGATGTTTGCTGCATACGATTTCATATTTTCCCTATAAATTATTCTCCTTTTATTTAGCAAATAGGGATTCATTTTTTTAATTTTCTATAATGTAGAACTTGCCTTAATAGGGTACTATAAATAATTACATAATGTAACAATCGCAAGAGAATATACAGAAGAATATATTGAACCTTTTTTTTACCCTCTCTTATGCTAAGTGTCCTCTTGCTTACTCTTGAGCTATTCTTATCTAACCCATTTCAGCGTAGACTAGTGGCGAATGATCTCCAACCATATTTGTGCATCATATTAAGTGTGACTTGAGCTCGTATGAGGCATTAGTGCATCATATCCATCGTTGGTATACGGAAACCTTTGCTTACCTTCGACTATCATTTACTTTTCGAGCCATCTTGTGATTCGAACCCACCCTTTTGGTTACGTGTGATATTGGGTTTGTGTGTTCATCCATGAGTCCATATCATCTCGGTATTAGAGCCCTTGGTTACGTTCGAAGCTCAATTATGCTATTGTGTTCTTTAAGTAGTTTGTTACCACTTCTATGAGATAATGGTTTTATTGTTAGATTTGAAGTGTGGTTGATTGTTTGTCTGTTGTGTAATTGTCGTTGTGAAGTAACTAACAATGTCAAATTCTAGTGTTCAAGGAACTTTGGGAAACTAAGAAAGTGGTACTTGACATGGCCAAGGATAAGAAGGAAGCTTCACACCTCAGTCAGTAGGTGACCACTTGGATAGGCTTATCGACTTAGTAGCTAGTCTGGTGACTATTATCCAAGAAGACAGGCAACGAGTTAGAAATAACCCCATTAGGGAACATGAACAACAAGGACAAGGCAATGGTCAGTTTGGCCGAGTTAACGCCCCAATTCGACTACCTCGAGCTGAAGGAATTGGTAGGGACACTAGACAAAGGCTAGCGCTTGAAGAGATTGAGGAGGAAGCAGAAGGAGATGACGAGACAGAGGTGTACTATGAGCTTAAGGAAAGAAATGTATGAGCCCTTAGAGTTGAGGGATTGAGAATGCGAATTCTAAGTTTTTCTGGAATTAGTGATGCTAAAGACTACCTGGATTGGGTAGATAAGATTGAAAAGCAGTTTGAATGCTATGAAGTGCCTAATGATGCAAAGGTTAGACTTGTTGTGTTGGAGTTCACTGGTTATGCTGCCTTATGGTGGAAGAACTTGCAAGCCACCGGAAGAAGGGAAGGAGAATGAGAATGAGAGATTAGGAGTTGGGATGAAATGAAGAGAGTTATGTAGATAAGGTTTATGTCGAGCTATTATCTATAGGATGCCTTCAAAATACTGCAAGAATTGAGACAAGGTAGATTGAGTGTGGATGCTTACGTTAAGGAATTCCAAATGTTAATATTCTGATGTGAAGTTGTAGAACCAAAAGATTGAATTGTATCTCGATTCATTGGTGGGTTGAAGTATGAGATTAGGGATGTCTTGGAAACCCTGGATGTTAGAACGCTTGATGATGCAATTCGAGCTGTCCAGAGGGTATAAAGGTGTCGAATAGGAAGATTTCGACCACTCACTAGTTGTCTTGGCAGTAGCCAACCTGTTCCAAGTAGACCCATGTAAATGGAACCAATTAAGGCCACTAAGGCTCGATTTGCTTAGACTACCCGAGTAGAGGAGAAGGAACCCTTGAGAAAGTTTGAGAAAGGCCAAATTTCATGGAGGAAGACGAGTGAGATCAAATGTTTCAAATGCCAATGATTTGGACACATGGTCGCTTAATGTTTGAATAGGCAAACAATGGTGATTAGAGGTGAGGTGTTGATTGTTGAGGTCGATAGTACTGATGAGGAAGTAGAGGAGTTGAAGGAGGATGGAAAAACCGAATTGTTCGAGGAGGAAGTTATCTATAGTGAGGAAGCTAACTTTATGCCAACCGCTCTTGTGTTAAGGAGGATAATGAGTGTCAATCCTGTACTTGAAGATGAACAAAGGGAAAACCTCTTCCATATTGGGTGTAAGGTGAATGACTTACTTTCGCGCTAATCGTTAACAGTGGGAGTTGCACTAATGTAGCCTCTGCATTTATGGTCTAGTAGCTGAAATTGCTGACTATGTCTCACCTAAAACCTTACAAGCTTCATTGGCTTAGTGACAAGAGAGCCCTATAAGTGAATAAATAGGTATTTGTGTTGATTTGCATTGGCAAGTATCGAGATGAAGTGCTCTATGGTGTGTTGCCTATGAGTGCATCCCACATTTTACTTGGATGACTATGGATATTTGATCGAGCAGTTATATATGATGGAAGAAGGAATATATGCTCTGTAGAGCACAAAGATAGAATGATGAAATTGAGTCCTATGACTACCGAGCAGGTGAAGGTCATGTAGTCTTAATTGAGCTGAGCAGTGAAGAAGGAGGCTTTGGTATTGACTCTAGCTGAACTAAAAAGAGAGATGGAGCTTGAGGAATTGGCTTATCTACTTGTTTGAAGACTTTTGGAGATGAGACTTGGGGAGGAGGAGCTACCTATAGAAGTAAAAACCTTACTAGAGGAATTTATCGATTTGTTTTCAAAGGAGTTGTTGAGCTTGAAATTGACTTGTAGCCAAGAGCTACACTGTCAAATAAGCTTACCTATAGGTTGAACCCCAAACAGGTTGCC
Source organism: Lumnitzera littorea (assembly GCA_024138015.1). Lineage (NCBI taxonomy): Eukaryota > Viridiplantae > Streptophyta > Magnoliopsida > Myrtales > Combretaceae > Lumnitzera > Lumnitzera littorea. Next base: position 74,893,825 of record JAMXBB010000005.1, on the reverse strand, counting down.
GAGTTGCAGAGGCGAGTAGATGACTTGATGAAGAAAGGGTATGTACGTGAGTCCCTTAGCCCCCATGTCATTCTAGCCTTATTGGTGCCAAAGAAGGATGGTTCTTGGAGGATATGTGTGGATAGCCAAGCATTTAATTGAATCACCATCAAGTACAGGTATCCCATACCCAAGCTTGATGACATGCTAGATGAGTTAAGTGGAGCAAGAGTATTCTCCAAGATTGACCTCAAATCTGGATACCACTAGATCTGAATGAGGGAAGATGATGAGTGGAAGACTGCATTCAAGATACGACATGGCTCATATGAATGGCTAGCAATGCCATTTAGATTGTCTAATGCGTTAAGAACATTTGTGCGCTTGATGAATCATGTGCTTTGAGAATTTACGGGAAGGTTTATTGTAGTTTATTTTGACAACATTTTGGTGTACAACAGCGGCTTGAAGATTTACCAAGAGCATCTCTAAAGAGTTTTTGCGAAACTCTAAGCTGAACAGCTCTACACCAATTTGAACAAGTGTGACTTTTGCTAGCCCGAGGTGATCTTCTTAGGGTTTGTTGTGAGCGAAGGTGGCATTTAGGTTGATGAAGAGAAGATAAGAGCGATCATAGAATGGCTTGAGCCGACTTGTTTTGATGATGTGAGAAGTTTCCATGGCTTGGCATCATTCTATCATCGATTCATAAGGAATTTTAGCACGATTGTAGCCCTACTCACCGAATTGGCAAAGAAGAATGTTGGATTTAGATAGGGTGAGAAAGAGAAGAGGAGTTTTGAGGATGTGAAGGAGAAGCTAACTACAGCCCTTGTCTTAGCTTTGTCGAGCTTTGACAAAGTATTTGAAGTAAAGTGTGATGTGTTTAGACTTGGCATAGGTGTTGTGTTGATGCAAGAAAGTTGATTTATTGCTTACTTCAGCGAGAAACTTTGAGGAGCTACGCTTAACTATTCCGTCTATGATAAGGAGTTCTACTCCTTAATTCGAGCCCTAACGGTATGGTAACACTATCTACTGTTTAAGGAATTTATGATCTACATTAATCATGAATTCTTGAGATATCTAAAGAGCCAATCGAAGTTGTCCCAAAGACAAGCCAAGTGGGTTGAGTTCATGGAGGGTTTTTCTTATGTCATTAAATAAAAGACCGGAAAGAACAATGTAGTGGCCGACACCTTGTTGAGACAACATACCTTCTTGGCCGAGCTGTAGATGAGGTTACTTGGTTTTTCAACCATTGATATCAGGCAAGTGCACCTATCAATTTTAATATAGTGGATGTGAGTCCGAGTCGATTCCTCAGAGACTTCAAGTACTAATATTAACCTTAACTCTATTATCTAACCGGAAAATTATGATGAGTCGAATGAATTAAAAATACTGAAATTAACAAACTAAACTAATTAAGAGACTTGATTAAGCAATTTAGAAAGCAATAAAACTAAGAACAACTTCAAGAAGGTAATAACATATTTAGGAATTATTTCCCCTAGTGTTTAACATGTGACCGCTGAAAATATATTCAATTCAATTTCTATTATTCTTGACCAGAGGGATTCACAATTAAAGTTAATACCTTCCTCAAGCATATTAACCCTAATCCTAAATTGTTTACTGGAATCTTTTTACTTAGTAATATAACTTTCAAATTGCATTAATGTATAATGAATTCCCATACAAATAATTAACTTTCCGGAAGAAACATGTATCTTATCTCTAAGTACACATGTAATTCTCTCCAATTATGTCAAGATCTAATTACACACGTAATTTCTCAATCATTATGCATAATATCATAGATTGATACTTTAGAAATATCAATTACCAATTAAACAACATAATTGAATTAAGAAAAGATAGAAACTTTATTGGAAATTATAAATCAACCCAAGAGTCACATGAAACCCTAGGTTCCATAATCCTAAATACAAGAGTTTTAAGCTATCATGATGAAACTAAAAACGAGTTCCATCAAAAACATAAAATAAAACATGAAAAACCCCTTTGATTGATGAAAAATCTCTCCAATCTTGAAGTTGGTGTTGCTTTCGCCTTTTTCTTTTCCTTCTCCTCAAGTCTCTTCTCTTCTCTAGTGTCTCCCTCTTCTTTTGAAACCCTAATATGTCCTTTTATAATGTACTGTAAGGTTTCTATTTTCGTCACCAGACACGGCTCGGGACATGGCCGTGTCCCTAGGTCTTGTAACTTTCTGACCCTGGCAGATTTTCCTACATGAACACAGCCTAGGGACATGGTCATGTCTTAGACTGTGTAACTTCAAAACTTCATAACTCCTTCATTTAAACTCCAAATTGAGTGAAACTTGATTCCTTTTCTTCGTTTTCAATCCTAGAACGCGTTTAAACCTTAAAATCAAAATTTTACTCAATTAAGTATCAATTTCTTTAAAGAAAACAAAAAATGTAAGGGAAATACTATAAAATCATCATGTGAAATATGTTTAAAATCAGAGTTATCAAACTTCCCTACACTTGAGCAATTGCTTGTCCTCAAGCAAATAAATAAAAAAAAAACTTTCGGGACAAGAAACGTTAAACAAAATTTATCACTATTTAGGAAACCGATGAATGAATATACTTAACCCGTAGAAAAGTAAGAAAATCATTCTCAACTAACTTGCAATAATAAAGTCAACCAATTTCACCCTTAACAATGTCATAATTTCACCTGACCATATTCGAATGCTCCAACAATACTTAATACAAGAGTTCACTAGTTAAATTATGAAAGTCGAAGTTTAGTCGAGTCATTTAACCAAGGATTCTTAAACTAAAAATTGGATTTAACATCTCGCTAACCAAGAAAGAGTCATAAAAATTTTGTCCATTTGACTAAAGTGTATACAATTCTCTCTTCCATCTCACTAAGCACCATAATTTAAAACAAATACATTTTACATCCACTTATCCTCTGATCATCGCCTTAGTTCATGCTTTTGTTGAGAGGTCTTTTAAATTTACCTTATTTAAGCACAATTGTGTTGGTAGAGAGAAAGAATCTCGCTCTTCTGACAGACCAAGACCGATCCATACTAACTTATTCCTTATATTGATAGCAGGAAAGAACCTTGCTCTTCTGACGGACCAAGGCCGATCCATATCAATTTTTTCATTAGTATTGGCATTGGGACTTAATCTCGCTCTTCTGACGGACCAAGACGAATCCTTACGAATTTTTTCTATTCATACACTTGTCATTACTTTTGACCTCCAATCACTGTGATTTTTCAGGGGTTTCTCAAAAGAAGAATTTCATTTGTTTGTTTGCTAAAAATTATAGGACTCTTAAAAATTTCTAAGAGAAAGGTATACATAAAAGTAAATTTTAAAAATAACCATGACTAACTCTCAACTAGTGATGTTGCTCCAATCTCAAGTCTTAAAATCTTAAGCTAAATAACTCGTAACTTTGCCCTCCAAAAATTTGACTAATCAATTTTAGTAAAGTATAATAAAATCAATAATGATCTAGATGACACAGTTGATTTGGCTCAACACTTGTTAATCACCTATTGCAAGTTAACTAAAAAATTAATTGGGTTAAATGTGAATAATTAGTATCCTAAACAGTAACAAATTCATATATATCCCTTCCCTACACTTAATAACGTACAATGTCCCCAATGTACGACTAAGAAAGCATAGCAGCAAGAAATGAAACAAGAAAAATCATCATAGGGAAAAAGGAAATACATGTATTGAAAAAGAAACTAATACTTCCCTGCCTTGAAGCGTAAGATACTCTAGTGGAGAAAGAGTGGCTAGTAGCTCGACAATAGCGCCCTCATGAGTAGAAGATGATGTAACAGATTTGGACCTCCTTCAAACGATCTACTTTTCATGATTTTCCATAGACAACTTGGATCGTGTTGGATTTGATGAAAAAGTTAGTTAATGAAAAGTGGAAGGTGAGAAGAAGATGGAGAAAAAATGAAAGGTGAAGTGAATATGTATTGATGTTTGTAAGTATTTGAGAGAGTGTATATGTTAATAAATTGTGCAGGGCGTATGCTAACTCATGTGGGTGCTGGGCGGACACGGGCTGGGACACGACCGTGTCCCACGCCCGTGTAACTTCTTGTGTTGGCAATGTCTTACCTGGGCGGACACGGGCTGGGACATGATCGTGTCTCATGCCCGTGTAACTGTCTGTTCTTTTTTTTTTTTTATTTGAATCCTAAATTCGTGATTTTAATTTAAAAATAAAGGAAACTTAAAGAAATAAAAGTAATTAAACTAGAAAAATAAGAAAAAGAAAACTAAAGAGAAGAGTAAAAATGAAACTAAAAGGGAAAAGCCTATGACTAAAATTGAAACAAATAAAAGAAGCAAAGCAAATTTAGATAAAAGAAAAATAAAATGAAATAAACTTAAAGAACTAAAGTATAAGCAAAGTTAGACACGGGTTGCCTCCTAAGAAGCGCTATAGTTAACGTCAATAGCTAGACGGGATACGTCTTGTCATTCATGATTCTTCATCCAGGTGGAGATAGGACTCTTCCTCCTGTATCTTACTTTCGAACTCTCCATACGAGCGTAAATTTGCCCTTAGGCCATCGATCTTGCCAATTCCATTTCATTGGTACATAACTTCCATAGTTTCTCTCCTTATCATGCCACTTATCAAATTCATGTAGCCTAAACTTTTCATCTTGTTCGCTTTTACCTTAGATGCGGTTGTCATTGGAAGTTTTGAACATTTCACCACAAAGGCATGTTCCAAATGATTTCTTAACAGTTTTGGTTCCAAAGATGATGGCTTCTCTTTGAAAGATCTTAACCTAGGATCCTTTGACTTATGGAGTTGATCAACCCCCTTCTTGTCCACAATAGATTCATGAACTTTTATTTGAGCTACCATTTCTGCACAATTGGGGTTAGTCACCAAATTTTCATCTCCCTTTTGCAAGCAATAACTTGAGGAATCCTTGGTAAGCGTTTCCTGCACACATGTAGATATAACGACATTAGTGGCATTAACATTGTGACATATGTCTTTTGGGTCAAGAAATTTGTTCATTGCCTCTGGAGTTTTAAAAACTATTTCATCATCCCCGACCCATAATATCAACTTATGCTAACTAACATCAAAAATAGCTCTAGCAGTGGTTAGGAAGGGTCGACCTAAAATGATTGGCACCTCAATATCTTCATCTATATCAAGTATAATGAAATCCACGGGAAAGATGAATTTGTCTACTTGCACTAAAACATCCTCTATGATGCCTCTAGGGTATGTGATAGACCTATCAGCTAATTGAAGACTCATGCGTGTTAGTTTAGGTTCTCCGAACCTTAGCTTTTTGAACAATTTATATAGCATCAAATTTATATTGGCTCCTAAGTCTGCCAAAGCATTATCTACTAACAAATTGCCAAGCATATAAAGAATAATGAAACTCCCTGGATCGTTTAATTTTTGTGGCAACTTTTTCTAGAGAAGTACCGAGCATTCCTCGTTCAATGTGACGGTTGTAAGCTCCTCTAACTTCCTCTTATTCAATAGAAGATCCTTTAGAAATTTCGCATACTTTGGCATCTGCAAGATGACATCAACAAGAGGTAAGTTAATGTGTAATTGTTTGAAAATATCAAGCAATTTACCAAATTCCTTATTCGGATCAGTGTAACTTTGCTTAAGGTGCTGCGGGTAAGGGATGGGAGGCTTGTACTCCTCCACTTTCGGTGGTTCCATACTTTCTTTTGATTTTAGTGGCTTTGCATCTTCCTTACGGTTGACTTCTACTTCTTTCTCAACTACTTCCTTACCATCCTTCTTATCAACTTGTAGTTTTCTACCACTTCTTAAGGTTACAGCATTAACATGTTCCCTAGGATTGACCTCGGTATTCCTTGGGAGTGTTCCCTATGGTCTTTCAGAGATTAGCTTCGCAAGTTAACCAATTTGGTTCTCAAGGTTGCGATTGAAAGCCTCTTGATTCCTCAATGATGATTCAATGTTGGATAGCCGAGCCTCATTGCCTTGAATATATTTTGTGAGAAGTTCTTCTATTCTGGACTTCTTTTCTTGAGGAAGAGGAGGTGGGAATGGTCTTTGAAATCTAGGTGGGCCAAAGTTAGTCTTTTGCTGGCCTTAGTTTTGATTTCCCCATGAGAAATTGGGGTGATTCCTCCATCCGGGATTATAAGTGTTGCTATAGGGGTTATTTTGTTGCATGGGTGGATTTCTTAGATAATCTACTTGTTCCAGTTGTTCTTATGCTCCATACCCCTGCATACCAAAGTCACTTATATCCAATTGCACTTGTTGAGAGCTAACGGAGAGTGCATCAATCTTCTTACTCAATAGGTCCACCTTGGCTGCCAGAGCAATGGTCAAGTCCACATCATAAATTCCCATAGCCTTTTATTTGGCTCTAGTGCCTTCCCATTGATAATTGTTCATCGTTATTCCTTCAATCAGATTTTGTGCTTGCTCAGGTGTCTTTGTGTTCAAAGTGCCTCCTGCGGATGCATCAATCATCTATCTCGTAGATAAATTGAGACCATTATAGAAGGTCTGAATTTGCATCCATAGTGGGAGGCCATGATGTGGGTACCTCCTGAGCAAGTCCTTGAACCGCTCCCAAGTGTCACATAGAGTCTCTGCTTCCAATTGAGCAAAACAAGAAATATCATTCCGAAGTTTAGCGGTCTTTGTAGGTGGAAAATACTTCTCCAAAAATTTTTCTACCAATTTATTCCAAGTTGTGATTGAATTTTGTGGTAGGGAGTTCAACCACTGTTTTACTCTACCCCTCAAGGAGAAAGGAAATAACCACAGTCGGATGGCATCATCCGTGGCTCTGGTGATTTTAAATGTATCACAAATCTCTAGAAAGCTAGAGATGTGGGCATTAGGATCTTTATCTTGGAGACTGTTAAAATGAACATATTGTTGCACCATTTGTATGATGTTAGGTGCAATTTGGAAGTTATTAGCCGCGACGGTTGGCCTTGCGATACTAGAGTCAGCTCCAATAAGTGTAGGCCTTGAATAGTTGGACATGGTCCGATTTGCTTCATTCCCATTGTTAGCCATGTGTGGTGGATCTTCTTGCTTAATGAATTGAGTGTTGGCCTCTTCACCCTCTTCCTTAATCTCAACGATTGAATCGCCTTCTATGGTAGCCACAATTTGTCTAGGTCGCAATCTCAAATTTTGAAGGGCAGTTCTCTCAATTTTAGGATCGAGTTCTACCAAATCTTTTGGATTGCTTCGGGTCATGCACTACAAGGGCAAGAAATACTTGATCAATTGCAGCTCTAGGTAATAAAAATAAACAATGAAAACAAAAGAAAAACAAAATGGTCAAAGTAATAAAGCAACTAGTGTTCTTAATATCGAAAATCCCCGGCAACGGCGCCAAAAACTTGATATCAGGTAAGTGCACTTATCAATTTTAATATAGCGGATGTGAGTTCGAGTCGATCCCTCAAAGACTTCGAGTACTAATATTAACCTTAGCTCTATTATCTAACCGGAAAATTGTGATGAGTCGAATGAATTAAAAATACTGAAATTAACAAACTAAAATAATTAAGAGACTTGATTAAGCAATTTAGAAAGCAATAAAACCAAGAACGACTTCAAGAAGGTAATATCGTATTTAGAAATTATTTCCCCTAGTGTTTAACATGTGACCGCTTAAAATATATTCAATTCAATTTCTATTATTCTTAACTGGAGGGATTCACAATTAAAGTTAATACCTTTCTCAAGCATATTAACCCTAATCCTAAATTATTTACTGGAATATCTTCACTTAGTAATATAACTTAGAATTGCATTAATGTATAATGAATTCTCACACAAATAATTAACTTTCCAGAAGAAACATGTATCTTATCTCTAAGTACACATGCAATTCTCTCCAATTATGTCAAGATCTAATTACACATGTAATTTCTCAATCATCATGCATAATTTTATAGATTGATACTCTAGAAATATCAATTACTAATTAAACAACATAATTGAATCAAGAAAAGATAGAAACTTTATTGGAAATTATAAATCAACCCAAGAGTCACATGAAACCCTAGGTTCTATAATCCTAAATACAAGAGTTTTAAGCTATCATGATGAAACTAAAAACGAGCTCTATCAAAAACATAAAATAAAACATGAAAAACCCCTTTGATTGATGAAAAATCTCTCCAATCTTGAAGTTGGTGTTGCTTTCGCCTTTTTCTTCTCCTTCTCCTCAAGTCTCGTCTCTTCTCTAGTGTCTCCCTCTTCTTTTGAAACCTTAATATGTCCTTTTATAATGTACTGTAAGGTTTCTATTTTCGTCACTAGACACGGCCCGGGACATGGCCGTGTCCTCAGGTCGTGTAACTTTCTGACCCTGGCAAATTTTCCTACATGAACACAGCTTAGGGACATGGTCATGTCTTAGACTGTATAACTTCAAAACTTCATAACTCCTTCATTTAAACTCCAAATTGAGTGAAACTTGATTCCTTTTCTTCATTTTCAATCCTAGAACGCGTTCAAACCTTAAAATCAAAATTTTACTCAATTAAGTATCAATTTCCTTAAAGAAAACCAAAAATGTAAGGGAAATACTATAAAATCATCATGTGAAATATGTTTAAAATCAGAGTTATCAACCATCAAGAATTTGTATGTTGAGGACTCACACTTTAGTCCTATTTACGCCCATTGTAAGGAAGGATAGATACTGGATGACTATCACAGGGAGGATGGATACTTATTTAGGAAGAGAAGGATATTCCTACCTGTTCTACGTGAGAATTGCTAGTGCATAAGGTGCATAGAGGGGGAGTAACAGGACACTTTGGCTAGTGCCAAACTTATGAGGTACTATCCTCTAGATTCTTTTGGCCCANTGAATCTAGGGTCTGCTTACTTCGTGTCTAGGAACCCTCTTTTATCCCATTCCATCACTGATTAAGCTTAGAAAGTTCAAAAAATAAATTTATTTGAAGATGAACTTTTGACCCAAAAAAGGTTTTTTTTTCACATTTTCATGCTTGATTTTGGCTATGTAATTGGATGAATTTAGATGGGTTTTGGGTTTGATTCGAAAGTAGGCCATATATACTACACGATTTCACTATTAATTCGATGAAATTATGTAGTAAAGGAGGTAAAAAGCGACCCCGAACTGAGCTTATGAAGAAGGAAAGAAAAGCTAGATTTTCTTGTTTTTTTTTTCCCAAATTTCAAGTGGATTTTTGACCACTTTAATGTTTGAATCTGGGTAAGTTTGTTGTATAGATTCGAAGTAGGCCATGTTCACTTCTTGATTCTACCATTAAGTTAGTAAGATCGTGTAGTTAAAATGATGAAAGAGAGCCATAAACATAGCTGGTCAGGCTTGGAAGGTATGAGATTCTAGGGAAAATGGAGGAAAGGAAAGAAAAGGGAGAGCTAAAATGGCATTGACATGGTGCCATGTTAGCTATATGGTCTTATGACATCATGCTACGTATCTTGACACGACGAATGACAGTTGACATGGCGAGCAGTTGACGTGTCAAGAACATGTATCATACTGCATAGCTTGATACGTGGATGATGATGTTGACGTGGTGTACACATGGCACCACATTAGTTGTGGTCTAATCACCTAGCGCTACGTGTCAAGATACGTGACATAATAAATTCTTGTCATGTGGTGATGTGTTATGTGTGTTTGTGAAAAAAAAAAAAAAAGCTTTTTTATGCTTTTGGTAAGATTCAAACCTAAGATCTCAAGCTAAATCCAATACAAGTTAAAATGCTGAATCCTTAGACCGTTGACTTATACCTTATTTATATATGCAATTAAATTTTACTTATGAAAAAGATTAGCTTAGGCTAGATTTGAATTTAAGCTTAGGCCCAACATCTTTCCTTTATCTAAGGCCTTGAAAACACTTAAAATAAAAAAAAAAAAATTAAACTATCTAAAAAGATTTATTATTTATCATTATTTTCTAAATTTTCCTAAATCCTTTATTTTTTTTTCAATTTTTTTTTATTTTTCTAATTTTTTAATTTTTTTGTATTTTTTCCTAAAATTTTTTATTTTTGTATTTTTCTAATTTATTTTATTTTATTTTTTGTTTTTCCAAAATTAGGACCTTTACCCTATTTTAAAAAACAAAATTGCTGGGAACAAAACGGGGTGGGGTGTCTACATTAGTAAAAGATCACTTACAATTGGTGTGTGTGACTATCACTGTTAAGAAGGTCAGCTGGGGATTCGCTGTTTCATTGAGGTTTCCAAATGTGGCAATCCAAGTTCTGTAATGGGTAAACTACTCTTTCATTTTAGCACACACTTCACTTCCCAAGTTCGTAATCATTACGTCTGTAAAAATTTGAATATAAGATAACATCTAATCCTAACGTCAAGTAGCAGGGCATGACTTTGTATTTCTGTTGCTTGTTGTGTTGTATCCACTTGTTTTGAAGTATTAGGTTATATCTGGTGCTGTCCTATTTTGTTGAGGAGAGTTCAAGCAATCGTAGACCGCTATGTTGTTATTTTCTTGTATATGTGCTCTGATGTTCTGCCGTGGAGTGAGTCTTAGTTGTCGCTGTTCTGTTGTAGCGCGTAAAAATACGTAGCTGTTGTGCACTGTAACATATGAGAATGTGATTGAATCCTTAAGTTAGGAATGCTTGGGTGATGCTGCTGATTTCATTCGTATACTAAGTGTGCTGAAATATTCTTCAGTATGTGTGTCTTGCCATCTCGTACGTGGCACTTGTCCTACACTTTGCGGTCTTTAAGTGAGTTTAGGCATTCTATGCCAAGTTGTATTTTGTCACCTTTGCCTATCAGCGTGTGTGCGTGTGTCCTATTGTTGCTTTTCGAGTGAGTGTTGTAGTGCATAGCTAAGTTATTCTCTAGCTAAGATTATCCCTGTCATGTGTGTAGGGTTTGTTCTATTGTTATGTAGTTGCTGCTGCTAGGTTGAGTAGCGTTTGTTTTGGGTGTTGCGCTATTGTTGCTTCCATATTGGGTCTCTAAGTTATCTCAGCTTTGTTAGAAGTATAGGCAGCTAAGGTTAGGCTTCTACTTATGCTTTTAGCTGTTGTTGCTTATATACGCAACAAGCCTAAACACCAGTCAACAAACATTGATCTTTCTTCTCCCTTTCTATTTGTTACTGTAACAAGTTGGGTTGTTGCTTACCCATCTAAGTGCTGTTTTAGCTTAACTAAGGAGGACAGCAGCCAACTTACCCTATATCAGTTACACATAGACCTCTAGGCCCTTTTCTTCTTGTCTCATCTACATTGTCGCTCTCTCCCATCCCACTCGACTATAATATGTGTAACTACTCCCTGTTCATTGCTTTAGACTGCTGCAATGCTTTGGAAGACACGTGCAGCCAAAACCCAAGTCCTAATTCTTTCCTTTTCTCTTTTGCAACAAAGTCAACCCTACTCTAAATCCCTTATAGTATAAGTTCAGTGAAACATCCTCATCCCCCAAGTTTAGAAAAATTCCTGAGCTTTAACTAGCTTTTATCCTATGCAAAAAACTTAAAGGACTTTAACTAATAAATGATTAAACTTAAATACATACAACAAAACTTAATATTTACCTTAGAGCTAGGAAATGTGATGACATGTGTAAAACCCCAAGTAAAGGCCTAATTAAAAATATAACAAAGTTTAAATACTTAGTTATTAAAAACTACAAAGAATAAATTCTTCTTTCACGTATATTTTATTATTTAATCACAATTAAAAATTTTCCTTTCTATCAAGTTATTTTGATTAAGATTGGGATTTGCTTAGGGACTATTACGATTCGTGATCTATCATGGCTAAGTGAGTATCCTATGATCCCATGTTTTGCTTGTGTTTGTAATTTAGTGGCACTAAATTGATCAAATAAAATGATTGATGCAAGGGAAAAATTGGGGAAAACGCCTGTGAATGATATTGCCTTATATTATGTGTAAATGAAAAGATCTAATTGTATACTTCACAACCTTATGTTTTGTGGATATAGCTAGATTATGGAATTGTTTGAAGTTATTGAGTGCTCACCGTTTGAATGAATCTAATTTACCTGAGCTAATAATATTGATTGTGGTATGCATCCTCATGACATATGCATATGATAATCCAGGCAACACATTACATAGAGGTAATGAAAAGGTCTTGCAGGGATTGTTATTATAGTTGAAAAGTGTTAATTGTATAGCACACTCATACTACATGTCCTTATCTTGGCTATAGGCTTACCAAGCATTGGAGATGCCAACCATGTACTAAAGATCACTATTTAGAGACCTTCATTTAGAGGTAAGTGAGGACTGCACAATACACCGGAACTTATATTTTTCTATAAACTAATCTTTTTTTTTTTTTTTTATCTTGTGAGAAGGTAGAGTCCTCACTCATGAAAAGTTCAGATATAGTACCCGAATATGTTGGATTGTAGTTCTCTAACCTTGATTTTAGAGGGTATAAATTTGAGTTGCATGTAGTGTCCAGGCAACTACATGTATTTGCTTAACATTATGGTTTCTCATGCATTCATATGTTTGCTTAAATTGATTGATAACTTGCTTGTTCGATACGGTTGAGGATTCTCACTAAGTAGTTAGTTTACTCCCTCATAGATTTTTGTTGTAGATACAGGATATTTTTACCATGAGGTGGGATTACCAGGTAGTTGGAGACTCATAGGAGAATTTTCTTATTTTTCTTTTGAGTGTTGAGAGAGCCACATTCTATATGACTTATGTTGTAGGACTCTTATACTTGGTTAATTGTATTTATTATCTCTATCTTTTGATAGTTGATATTACAAAGGACTTTGAGTGCTAGGAGACCAAAGTCCTTTGATAATACCAGACTTGGATTGTATAAAGCTTTCTTTTGATTAAGTTATAAAAACTTCCACTAATAATTATATGCTTGATTTCTAACTAACTTAATACGATTGGGGAGATGGCTTAGAGATGGGAATCCTTGTGTATCGTATAAAGACTACTGAATGGTAGGGGAATCGATCCTTAGTCTTCATGCAGTACATGACTACTTACTACAAATAAGGCATCCTTTAGGGTATGTTAGGTTAAGTTGTACCAGAGCATGGAAAATACTTTAGAGTAAATAAAACTTGACCTTAGACATTAGTATACCCTACCTGTTGAGGAAATGGGGCAACTTAGGCTCAAGAATGATTGTAAAAGTTGTTTATAAAGACTAACACATTTTAAATTGAATTGTATTTGTTGATCCAAAGATTTAGGGCTTAGGTAAGAGAGGATTAGGTGGCCTTTACAATCCAGGCTGGCGAGACCTTAGCATAATATAGGCACCAATTGAGAATCTTATGTGAAGACATGGTTTTAGTGGGACTACCTTAAAACTTAGATGACGTATTGGACACTTCATGCAACTTGTTAGATGTTCGTTGGATGCTAAGACACATCTTGTACACTATACTCACCTGAGTGATATACCATCTCGGGTAGAGTTAATGTACATATTAAAGCATGAGGAAGGGGATGAGCTTCCTCCTATTATGGCCTTTGTGGTTTTGGTAGACTCCAACCTCCATTGCTAGAGTTCTAACACATAAGGCTTTTGGGACAAGGTTTGGCCTTAGGAGTAGATAAGCAGTAGACCACCCCCAAGTTGTAGTACATGACTATGTAGAGAACTTGCTTGATGTACACTAGCCTCCTTTTGTTGTGATGTAGTGAATGGCCAGGCCCTAGATTGGCACGCGCCCCTATGAGATGCACATCCGTAGGGATGCTCCGGAGGTGGATTTATCTGACTACGAGGATGTCCCTTATGTCTCACGAGGCTGTTCTCGTAGGTTCGATTGTGGCAAGAACTCAGGTATAGGATCTTCCTCTTTAACTTAGTAATTATCTTTTATTGTTATTGAATGTTGGTTTGCATTAATTTGAAGGATTGCTATTTGGTTCTGGTTTACAATAATATTCAGTAAGACTCAAGTTTTGATGTTATGTAGAAATTTGAATTGTGTATGTTTGTACCTATTCAGGACCCGTGGATTGTGATTTTAAGTCTTAAGGGATTATATGTGTAATTTAATCAGGACTGTTGTATGGAATTATTGTTAGCATGTTTGGAATTTGTATGAATGTAGTAAGTTTTGCTAACCATGTTTGGAAATTTGTGTGATCATTAGTCATAACAAGTGTAGGGTAAGACCCCCAATGAATCGAGCCCCAACGAATTTGCTTAGGAGATAAAATGTGCCTAGAGACTGATCGGGAGAGATATTAGAGGTGATTCGTGCTACTAATTAATTAATACAGGCCTTTTTACAACATGAGTTGATACTACTTGCCCAAACTCTACCACTTGTGATGGCTTAAGAGACTCTACTGGTTTAACCACCACTGCCACCACCTCCACTGGTCATCTTAGTTGCTATGATGCTACCTACCCCTTTAGAGCACCGACAGTATTTGAATATGTTGCTAAAATTCATAAGAAGTAATAGGTACTTTGAGGGTGCATCGAATTGGCTCGATGAGGTCGAAGATTGGCTTAGCCAAATTGAGTGGTCCTTTGAGGCCTTTGAGTTGCCATACCACTTGCACCTCACTTATGATACTTATACGTTGAAAATGATAGCCTATACTTGGTGGAAGTCTAAGTAGAGGAGTATTAGAGGCCTTATTACTTAGGAGACCTTCCAACAAGAATTTCCAGCAAACTATTTTCTAGGTAGCTTGAGGTTGAAGTATAGTGTTGATTTGTTTGACTTGGCTAAAGGGAATCACTCGATAGGGCAATATGAAGCAAAGTTCAATAAACTGCTTTAGTTTGCCCCACCAAAGTAGTAGAACAACGATTGGTTAAAGATGCTAGTATTCTTTAGAGGTTTTAATATAGAGATAAGGATAGGGCTTCTAGAGTTTGAACCTATAAGTTTTGCAGAGATGGTGAAAAAAGCATGGGTCTTAACGAATGTTAGGAGGCAAAGTGAAGAAATAGGAAGGAGAAGAGCTAGTGTACTTGGAAGAAGGGTACACGAAGGGCCAAGAAGTAGCAGTGAGGGCTTGAGTAGGTTCAAGAGAAATTTAAAACCTCAAAAAGTAATTCAAAAGAAGATTGTGGGGGCTACATTGAAGTATAGGAGGTATAAAGGGAATTGTTATCCTCTGAATTTCCTCCAGCTTTAAAAGAACTGCTATTTTTGTGGATATGGATCTCACCAAGTACTTGATTGTCTCAAGAAAAATTCCACCACTTGCTTTATATGTCATAAAGTAGGATATTTTACTACATTTTACCTATATTGACTTGCAATTTCCCTAGTCACAAAAACTCCTCAAGCCATAGAACCCTAAGCTACAGGGAAGGTAATAGGAGGTTCCAGTGTAGGAGACACCTGCCCCAGGGTAATGAACACAGCATGGGTATACAACCTCGAGGGAGACTAGGGATATGATGATTACTTTGGGGCAGAGGAGGACATCTATGAGGAGGTTAAAGATCCCTTAGGCATTGAGCTCATTTCAGGTATGTATTTACTTCTTCTTTCAAGAGTTTATGTAAATGATTTTGAAGACAATTGATCTTCGCAAGTATGTAGCCATACTAGGAATGAATTAGATGTCAAAAACCAAGGCCAACATTGATCGTAAGGGATGAGGAGTGACTTTTAAAGCTTCTAATGGGAGGTTGGTTGAGTTTTGGGGTGAACCATTAGTGAGTAAGACCCTAGAGTTGAGCTCCTTTGAGTTGGTAATGGATATCAGTTAGGTAAACTCCCTAAAGATAGAGATAAAAACATCTAATATAGAAGAGATTTGAGTGGTAAAAGAGTTTCTTGATGTATTTTTGAATGAATTACTAGGGTTGCCACCAAAGAGGGAAGTGGATTATGCTATTGATTTGTTACTAGGAATGGAGTTGATTTCCAAAACTCTTTATAGGATGGCTTCGATCGAATTAAGAGATTTAAAGAAGCAATTGCAAGAGTTGTTGGATTAGGGTTTCATAAAGCCTAAAGCCTCTCCTTGGGGTTCACTAGTGTTGTTCATTAAAAAGAAGGAGGGCTCATTAAGACTTTGCATGGATTACCGGGAGTTGAATAAGGTGAGCAACAAGAACAAATATCCTCTACCTTAGATTGATGACTTATTTAATTAATTGAAAGAGGCTAGTATGTTCTCTAGGATTAATCAACGATAGGGTTACCATCAATTGAGGATCAAGCTAGAGGATGTGCCGAAAGTTGCTTTTCAAACCTGATATGGACAATATGAGTTCTTAGTAATATCGTTTAGGTTAACCAATGCTCCCATGGCATTCATGGACTTAATGAATTGGGTGTTCTGACTCTTGTTAGATAAGTGTTTGATTGTTTTCATAGATAACATTTTAGTGTACTCAACAACACCTAAACAACATGAAGAACATTTAAAAGTAACATTGTAAACTTTGCAAGAACACAATCTCTATGCTAAGTTATAGAAGTGTGATTTTTGGCTAAGGAAAATTTCTTTTCTAGGGCATGTCATCTCAGGAGAAGGAATCTTAGTTGACCCAAAAAATATCAAAGCCATACTCAGGTGGAAAAGGCTCGAAATAGTAACTAAGGTGAGAAGTTTCCTTGGCTTGTTGGATGTTCTTACTTATGAATTACAGGGTGAAGGTAGGTTAGCTGCTATGGACTTGCAGGTGAGTAAATACAAGAACATTGAAGAAGTTTTGATAGTGAAAGAGTTTCGTGATGTGTTCTTAGAGGACTTGCTTGGTCTACCACTTACCATAGAGATTGAGTTCAATATCGATTTGGTGTTACGTACTAAATCAATTTCAAAGCCCGCATATAGAATGGCACCAATAGAGTTAGTAGAGTTGAATACTTAGTTAGAAGAATTGTAGGAGAAGGGTTTTATCAGGCTTAGTGTGTCACCTTAGGTACACCTATGCTTTTTGTTCAAAAGAAAGACTGTAGCATGAGGTTATGCATTGACTATAGAAAACTGAATAGAGTGACTATAAAGAACAAGTATCCCCTTCTTAAAATGGACGACCTTTTTAATCAGTTGCAGGGAGCTTAGGTATTTTCTAAAATTTATTTGTGATCATGATGCCACCAACTGAGGATTATGGAAGAGGATATTCAAAAGACTGCTTTCAAAACTCGGTATGGCTTGCGTAAGTTTCTAGTGATGTAGTTTGGCTTGATCAATGCACCAATGGTAATTATAGATCTTATGGATAGAGTATTTAGAGATTTCTTGGACAAGTTTGTGGTTATTTTCATAGATGACATTTTGGTATACTCTAAAAAGTAAAGAAGATCATGGGAAGCACTTGAGGATGGTTTTGAGTAAGCTATAGGTAGAAAGGCTATATGCTAAGTTCTAAAAGTGGAAATTATGGCTCGAATAGGTGTCTTTTCTCGGGCATGTAGTAAATAAGGACGGTATTTCTATTGACCTAGAAAAAGTTAGAGTAGTGATTGATTGGCTCAGACTTTAGACAGTGACTAAAATCAGAAGCTTCCTTAGGTTAGCAAGTTACAATAGGTGATTTATGGAAGGATTTTCTAGAACAGTAGCACCACACACTAAATCAACTCAAAACGGGGTACTGTTTATTTGGGATGAAGAGTGTAAGGCAAGTTTTGTGGAGTTAAAAAGAGAAACTTCTTTTAGCCCTAATGTTGGCTTTACCTTAGAGTAGGAAGGAGTAAGTTATTTATAATGGGCCTCTATACAAGGAATGGGGGTGTGTCTTGATGTAAGAAGGGAAGGTTATTACCTATGCTTCATGGTAGTTAAAACCACATGAAAAGAACCACCCTACTCACAACTGGGAGTTGCCAGCGGTTGTTTTAGCATTTAAGCTCAGGAGACATTATTTTTATGGCAAAAGGAGTTGAACCTAAGATAGAGGTGGTGGTTGGAGTTAATTACAAACTATAATGTTGACATTTAGTATCATTCTAGTAAAGTAAATGTGGTAGTAGATGATCTCAGTAGAAAAAAACAAGGCAATTTAGTAGCACTGATCACATCACAAAAACCTATACTGGAAGACTTATGCAGACTGAAGTTGGAGATAATGACTCAACAGGTAGGGGCTAAATTGGCAAGTTTATGCATTCAAACAACTCTTATGGATAGAATAAAAGCGACAAAGTTTGAGGATGTTGGAATTCAAGAAATTAAGAGTGGAATGGAACAAGCTAAAGTAGCTGAATTCAATAATGATGTTAAGGGTGTTTTGAGATATGGATGTAGGTTTTGTGTACCAAACTAGGAAGAGTTGAAATGAGAAATTTTAAGGGAAGCACATCACTTTGGGTACTCTATTCATCTTAGGAGTACTAAGATGTATAAGGACTTAAAAGAAGCATTGTTGGTGGAATAATATGAATCATGAAGCCGTAGAGTATGTTTCCAAGTGTACCACGTGTTAGATGGTGAAGATTGAGCATAAAAGATTAGCTAGAAAGTTACAATCCTTATTTATTCTAAAAGTGGAAATGGGAGCATGTGACCATAGATTTTGTCATACACCTCCTTAAGAATAAGGAAACGCATGACAGAGTATGGGGTGATAGTAGACTGGCTAACGAAGATAACTCACTTCATTCCTATAAGACTGGATTATAGGTTAGAGAGGATAGTCAAGCTATATGTCTTGGAGGTAGTGAGATTGTATGTAATTCTCATCACAATAACTTTTGATAGAGATATACGGTTTATAAGAAAATTTTAGAAAAACTTGTAGAAGTCCTTAATTACGAAAGTGCAGCTCAATATAGCTTTTCATCCTCAGATTGATGGGTAGTTTGAGAGAATCATATAAATCATAGAAGATATGCTCAGAACCTATGCACTTGACTTTGGAGGCAATTGGGATGAACAATTACCTTTAGTTAAGTTCGCTTATAACAATAGCTACCAAGCTACTATACAAATGGCACCATACGAGGCATTGTATGGAAGGAAGTATAGGTCTCCCTTGTATTGGGATGAAGTTGGAGAAAGGCAAGTTCTTAGGCTAGAGTTGGCATAGGAGACTGTTGATAAGGTATGGGTGTAGGCACCTAATTTTTGTACCCCTCCCTTTATTTTTTAATTTAGGTTATAGGGTCTTAAATTAGAAAAGTTCAAAAAATGGAAAATTAAAGAAAACCCCCAAAAATGAAGAAATTTAGAAAAAATAGGAATTCTAGAAAAATATGAAAAGCACAAAAAATAAGAAATTTAGAAAAAATATAAAAAAAAAAGAAATTTTGAGAAGTTACAAAAAATTGAAAAAATAAAAGATTTTAGAAAATAACATTTTGTTAGGATAGATTTTTAATTTTAATCTAGGTTTAGGAGTTGGGCCGTTGAGCCTAGGTTTAGATTTAGATCTAGCTTAGGCTGACCGAGTCCATATGTGCAATTTAATTGTACATATGGACAAGGCACAGGCTAACGGCTTGACGATTAAACATATAGGTATAATACTAGCATTGAGCATGAGGTCTTGGGTTTGAAACTTAGCAAAGGTAGGGAGGCCTTTTTCTTATTTTTTGGTTTTCAATCTCATCAAGGACTGCCACGTGTCGGGATTTGATTGTGCTATGTGCCTTGATACGTAGCATCCTCGGATTTGATGGTCCCGTTGATGTGGCGCCACATGGCATCTACGTGGCGTGCCACGTTAGCTGCTACGTATCATGAATGACACGTGGCATGTTGGGGTTGGCTGTCACGGCTGACATGACGCCATGTCAGCGCCATGCTAGCCCACTTTCCCCTTCCCTTCCTTCCTTTTCTCTTCGTTTTCCTCTCTTTCCCTCTATTTCCCTCGACTTTCTCCAGATTTCCGGTGTTTTCCACTTCGGACTGCCAACTTCAACGCTATTTTTGGACCCTTTCTTGTTGCAATTTCACCAAATCAATGGCAAAATTGCAGAATAAACATAGCCTATTGTGAATTGGTAGAAAAAACATGTCTAAATACAATTAAAGGAGCATTTAATTTGAGCTCCAAAAATCGGAAAAAAGCTGTTTTTCTAAGCATTCTTCATTAATCTGATCCGAGCTTTCCATGTTTTCTAGGAACAATTCGAGTATAAAATGGTGTTGAGAGAGCTCACATGATCACACACGACTATTCATGAGTAGCTAATTCACTCACAACCACTCACTTACTTACTTTCTCTCTCTACACACACCGAACACTCCTTCTCTCTTCGTTTCTCTCTCTTTAGCTACCTTCGAGGAACATTACTACCCTAGCCGCAACCCTTGTATTCCTAGCTTTTGGCTGGTACCCCCTACAACTATTGTCGTGGCTCCTAGCCATACAATCGAACTAATACCGCAAAAGCCTAACTACCAAACCTACACTTTCAAAACCATCGCCTCCAACCCTCTTTGATCCAAATCGACCTTATGGCCACACTCCCTACGTCCTTAAGCCCTTGACCCAAAGCCTTGCTCAACTCCAGCAGCCACTACCATGAGCACAGCTCTACTATCGTCGACCATTACTTCCAAAACCACCTAAATAAGCTCCATTAACCACGGCATGAAACCTATCCCCCGGTAAACCCAATTAGAAAATCGTAAAAATCCCCTTTCCTGGTCAATTGGGAGCTAGGAGCAGTCAGAATTGCCCCCCGCCATTGTCACTATTGTTGAAGACTATGAAGCCGGATCCAACTTGACCTGAATCCTCACACCGACCGGGAGTCTTACCCGCGACCCATAGATCTGACCCAGGTCTGACTTGTATGCTTAGATGTACCTGAATTTTCTTTTTTATTCCTTTTTTTTATTTATTTTATTTAGTTGATTGTTAAAATCCTGACATGTAGTAGTCCGTAATATGATTGAAAACCAAAAAATAAGAAAAAGGCCTCTTTGCCTTTGCTAAGTTTTATACCTAAGACCTCATGCTCAATGCTAGTGCTATACCCATATGCTTAATCGTCAGACAGTTGGCTTGTGTCTTGTCCATATGTGTAATTAAATTACAGATATGGACTGGCTCAGCTTGGGCTAGATTTAAATCTAAACCTAGGTTCAATGGCTAAACTCTTAAACTTAGATTAAAATTAAAAATCTACCCTAACAAAATGTTATTTTCTAAAATTTTTTATTTTTTCGAATTTTTGTGACTTTTCAAAATTTCTTATTATTTTTTATTTTTTCTAAATTTCTTATTTTTTGAGCTTTTTCCTATTTTCCTATTTTTTTTTGTTATTTTTCTAGAATTTTTATTTTTTCTAAATTTCTTCATTTTTTTGGGGCTTTCTTTAATTTTCCATTTTTTGAACTTTTCTAATTTAGGATTTTATAACCTAAACTGAAAAATAGGAAGGGAGGGGGGCAAAAATTAGGTGTCTACAACTACCCCTCTTTCTGGTAAAGTTTAAGCAAAACTTTACTATAAAGATAAAATAGACACTATTTTTGCCCCCCAAGAGTGGATTTTATTCTAAGAAGCGCTAAAGAACTACAGTTACCTAGCTATTTTAGGTCCAATCCATTGGGGATTTGGAGAAGAGAAGGGTTGCGCTTTAAGAGTTGGTTGAAAGACTAAAAAAAGAATTGAAGTTTGGTTATGCTCTTATGAACCAAGGTAAAACAGGCAAAGCGCTCCTAGAGCTGGCTAAGACCTTGATTGTGCCTTAATAAGCTGACTAATCAAGGTAGGTAAAGCGCTCCTAAAGCTGGCTAAGACCCTAACAAGAATGAGCAAACTTGGTCGTGCTCTAATGAGCTGACTAACCAAGGCGAGAGCGTCTCTCAAGGACTAGCAACCTTAAAATTTAATCGATCTGGAAGACCTGGTAGTGCTCCTTTGAGCTAAGTATCTTAGGCAGGAGAGTCTTTCAGGGACTAGCAATCCTAAAATTTGATCGATCTAGAAGACTTGGTAGTGCTCATTTGAGCTGACTATCCTAGGTGAGATGGGCGAAGCTTTCTTAGAGCTAGATAAGACCCTTAATTGAAAACAGATGAAGAGAAGCGCCCCTTGGGCTTGAGAATTATTGAAAGAAAGCGCCCAACGGGCTCGCTAAAGACCCTATATGGAGTTGGTGATAGAGGGGTTGAAAGATGGCTAGGAGCCCGAAAAGATAAGATAACGCCTTAAAGGCTTAATGAGATCCCTAAAATAAAAGACAGGATAGTGCCTTAAAGGCTGGTTGGAGCCTTAAAAAGAATAAGAGAGATTAGCGCTTTAAGAGTTGACTTGAACCCTAAGAGAAGAATGGGACAATGCCTTAAAGGCTAGATGGGACCCTAATAAGAGAGGGACCAGTACTCTAAGAGCTGACTTGAACCCTAAGAGAAAGATGAGCCAATGCCTTAAAGGCTAGTTGGAACCCTAATAAGAGAGGGATCAGTGCTTTAAGAGCTGACTTGAACCTTAAGAGAAAGATGAGACAACGCCCTAAAGGCTGGTTGGAACCTTGAAAAGAATAAGAGAGGGATCAGAGCTCTAAGAGCTGGCTTGAACCCTAAGAGAAAGATGGGATAGCACCCTAAAGGTTGGTTGGTACCCTAGAAAGAATAAAAGAGGGATCAGTGCTGTAAGAGCTAGCTTGAACCTTAAGAGAAAAACAATGAAGGATTGAAGAACTAATGTAAGGCAAGCAACCAGTTTCAAAAGACACTTTTGCTTAGAAAAGTATTTACAGAGAGATTGTTGAAAAACCATTTATAAATAAGGAAAAGAGTAGGGATAAGCCCATTGATTTGAAAAAAGAGTTTGAAGGATGTTAAAAACCACAATTGGGGAAGAATGACTTAAACAAGAAAAATGATGACCTTAGAAAGGAAATGGATGATATGGATTAAAAACTGGGCTATTTGAGCCGACATGGATTTGGATAAAAGATTTTATGACGAGCCTTTACTTTCTCTCTCTTCTTTTTATTTTTATTTTTATCTTTTTATGAAATTTTTGCCAACAGGTATGAACTCTTATTAAGGAACAATCTTATAACCAACCTTATCTTTGGTAATCATGTGGAATTTCTTAATACCCCTGACCCTAGGGCTTCTCTTAGGGCTTTTGTGATCTTAAGCCATTCCTTTCTTATGGAGAAGGTAACTCACAATTAGTTTAGTCAAAGAGATCCTCCTTACTAGCTCTCAGTCTAGATTACACTCTCGACTTCAATTCCAAAAATTATAGTCCATTTTGTAAGTGATACTCCTTGACCAATCTGTTAGGTCTTTTTCGATTTACCTTTATGAATTTAGGCTTTTGGTCTATAGGTTTCAAAAAAGATTAATGAAAAGGCTTGTTTTGATAGAAACACTTTTATTAATCCCAGGTATACAAATCAAGAATTTTGGGGAAAAATTAGAAGCATGCTTGCCCCTGTTTTAAAAATAATTTTTATTAAAGATAAATTATCTTTTAAGATTTGAAGAGCTTTTACATGTATAAGGGCAGTATTATGGGTGGGGAGGCCTTATGTGATTTAGTATAGGTAGGAGAGGCTTCAAAGTGTCAGCGTGGATATGGAAATTTAGGTTTCCGGGCTTAGGAGTGTCATTTAAGGCCTTGTGTTTTCTGAGGTGGTTTGGGCATCGACTCCTGCCCCTTTTGATTTGGTTTGGTTGCCCCTATTGGGATGTGAAACATTTCTTGGGGCTTTTTATCCTATACTTTCGAACCCAATTCTTTGGCTTTTTTTCTTCTCTCTTTTTTTCTTTTTTAATTGCTTTGCCCCACTATCTCTTATTATTTTTCTCTTTCCTTTTAGCCCGAAGAGTGATTGTTTCCATTGATGATTTAAGGCCTTAATTCCATGGATTTCAAGTGTATGGGATTGAGGTGGTTGAAAAAGGAAATTGGCTCTTCTTCATTTCAAAGAAAAATAATTAATCAGAAATAAAAGTTGTTTTTGAATTAATGTTATTTAAATAAGCATAAACCAATCTTATCCCTATCTTTTACTCAATGACCTCAACCTCCGAATTGCCCCATTACGAGGTGGTTCTTGATAGGGTTTAAATTTAGAAATTCTCCAAATAGGTCCAATGGGGTGAACAACGGATGATTGTGTTTAGGATTTAGAAGTGAATGCCTAACTTCACTTTAATCTACGTATCACATTCAAAGTAAACCTCCTTTAAGGAATGAGTCTAAAATATCCTCACAATTATGTCGCTTAACTCTCAAAGTGTTTCAAGTCGATGTATAGGATATAGCTGACTTCTTCTCATCCTAAACTTTTTAAAAAGTGAGTTACTGGTTCCTTAAGGAGGAGTCCGCTTTTTTATTTGCTTAGGATCGAGCTTTGCCCCCTAGTTTCTCAAATCATGCTCCAGTATTGTGTTCTAGTTCTATTCATGATTGAGCTTGGCTTTCTAAATAGATCAAGGGTTTTGGCTTGTCTTGGCTTGGTTATTTTTAGGAGTTGAGGATTATGCTCAAGTTAGCAGCCTTGATGGGTTATGGCTCATGTTCGAATTGGTTGGCTGGCTTAATGGCTTGTGTTTGGGAAAGCCGGTGTTTAGGTTGAATGCTTAGCCAAGTGGCCTGCGTTTAGGTAGGTTACTTGAATGGGCCTAAGGTTGGTGTTGACCAAGTAGCTTATGTTTAGATTAGATGGTGATAAAGGGCTAGGTCTAGTGTAGGTTGAAAGACAAATATTTGGGCTAGCTACTTGAGTGGGCCAAAGAGATCGTGCTTGTTCAATAGGCCAAGGGGTTTGTATTTGGGGTTGCATGGGCCCGAAAGACTTGTGTTTTGCTTAAATGGGCCAAAGGGCTCATATTTGGCTTCCTTAATAGGTCAAGGGACCTTGTGTGGTTTGAAAACCAAGTATTTGGGTTGGTTACTTTAATGGGCTTGAGGCCTGAGCTTGTGCTGGTTCCTTAGGCCGATAAGCATTTATAGCTGTTGGCAACTTTTACTTTTATTTTTGTTTGTTTTTTTCTTCAATAAGGATGGTGTTTTTGTTTTATATTTTTTTTGAGTTTCTATTTATAAGTCTATTATTTACATTTTTCTAAATGAGATTGAATGGTGGTTAAATGGAAGACTATTTACAAAGATAGGAATTTTAAAGAATGATGAATGATAAACTAAAGAGAGCTTTATTATTTTTGAAAAAGGAAGATGAGAATACGAAAAACAAAAGCAGAGAACCTAAACTTTATTCAGGAATTTTATTCTACGCTCCTTAGACTTGAACTGGAAAGACCCTATATTAAGTCTCGTAAACGGGCCTTAGAGTCCTCTATTGATATATTTTTGGAAAATCTAAAATGGCCTAGTTTGGAAAGGGTCTGTTTAATTTTTATTTATTTGAAAAATTGATTTTCTAAGTGTCAAAAGTAACTTTGCTATTTTTATTTTATTATTTATTTATTTACTTTTAGTTAGTTTTTTTTAATGTGAAAATAACAAAAAAAAAAAAAACAAGAATAAAATACTTCCTTTTCTTTTTTCCTTTTTTCCTCTTTTGTTTTTCTTCTCTTTCTTTTTTTCTTTTACGTTATTTTTCCTTTTTTTTTTATTTTTTATTTTGGTTCTATTACATTTATGAAAAATAAATAAAAAAAAATGAAAAAGAAAAAAAGAAAGAGAAGAAAAACAAAAGAGGAAAAAAGGAAAAAAGAAAAAGAAGTATTTTATTCTTGTTTTTTTTTTTGTTATTTTCACATTAAAAAAAACTAACTAAAAGTAAATAAATAAATAATAAAAATAATAAAATAAAAATAGTAAAGTTACTTTTGACATTTAGAAAATCAATTTTTCAAATAAATAAAAATAAAACAGACTCTTTCCAAACTAGGATATTTTAGATTTTCCAAAAATAAATCAATTTGGGACCCTTAGGAAATTTTCTCAAATGAATTCAAAATGGGTAAAACACATAAAACTAGCAACTTTTCAAAAAATTAAAATCAAACCACTTACTAAAGTTTTTATAAAGGTATTACGTATGTTTGATCCTGAATAGTGAGTACGTAGGCACCCATACGTAAGTACATGGTGACTTAAAATATGGAAAGTTTTATTTTTTCCATTTTTAGATGTTTATGTAAATTAATCAATTTAGTCGCATGTATCATAATTAGATGTTTTTAGAAATTAAAAAGGGTATATTTGAAAAGTGAAGTTAAATTTGGAAAGTTAAAAGTGGTATCCATTTAGGGTTTAATAAATTAGCCCTCGGATGTAAATCTTTGGTTTTCAAAAACGCCGTCTTACAAATTGTCGTTTTTTTTTTAATTAATAGACCGGTAGCTAAGTTATTGCCAATCCACCCAATTAGTTATAACTTAACCCTTTTTCCCGACTCCGTTTGGGTGGTGACTCTAATCCTTTTTTAAATTGAGAAAATGGTTTTCTTTAAACCCTAGTTAATGATCAGTATTAAACGGATTGGGTTTAGTACTGATTGGCTTAGAGAATACCTAATTTTATAAAATAACCAGGAGGATGAAAAAGCAGGCTTGACAATGGGTTTTCAAGTAGAAAAGTTACATTAACTCAAAGCAACATCCTATAGAGTTTGAAGTAGGAGATTTGGTTTTATTGAGGATATCCCCTATTAAAGGTGTAGTTAGATTTGGTTTAAGGGGAAAGCTAAGCCTTGGGTATGTTTGACCATTTGAAGTAGTGGAAAGGATTGGTAAGGTAGCTTATAAGTTGGTTGTGCTGCTCGGTTTAGTAGGGGTATACGATGCATTTCATGTATCTATGTTAAAAAAGTACGTACCTAATAAAGAACAAGATGATGCTCAAGATACAATCTAAGGTAAAGTTTTGATTGTAGCATTCAAAGAGCTAGAGTCATAATCAAATTTGTTGACGACAAGGCGATTAGTAAAGATAGTTGATACCAAGGTTCAGGAGTTAAGAAGAAGGAAGATACCTTATGTGATAGTGTAGTAAGAAATCCACTTAGAGTGAGAAGCTACCTGAGAGTTGGAGGAAGAGATAAGAAATAGATATCTAGAGTAATTCTATGAATCGGGTGACTTTTTTGGATAAAAGTTTCTATAAGGAGGGTAAAAATGAGTTATTATTATGGGGGAATTGCAAAAAACCCCCCTTAAACTTTGACTTTGCTACAGATTAACCCTCCTAAACTTTCAAAGTGAGGTTTTTGACCCCATAAACTTTCATGAATTGGCAAATGATACCCATAACCACTTTAAACTTTAATTTTGGTGTGTAAATACCTCATAAACTTTGATTTTGGTGTATAAATAACCCTTAAACTACTTAAACATTGCATAGTTTAGAGGGGGTGTTTATGCATCAAAATCAAATTTTAAGGGTTATGGGGGTTGTTTAGCCAATTTATCAAAGTTTAGGGGTTAAAAACCTCACTTTGAAAGTTTAGGGAGTTAATTTATACCAAAGTCAAAGTTTAGGGTTTTTTTTTTTTACGTTTTCTCCTATTATTATTAAAGGTAGGCAAAGTAAGTAATAAAAAGAGTTAGGGGTAGCGTGGGAATAATAAAAAGTCATAATCTAGTTTTACACAAAAACTCCTCTCTCTTTTTTGAAGACTCATTTAGTCTTCCATTATATTACAAAACGAGACTCTTTCATAACGAACTTAGCGAATCTTAAAGGTAAGACACGAGTCTTTGAGACTCTAATGGTTCATTGTATCACAAGCCTAATTGTGATCCTTTTAGTAGTATAAGAGGAAGGATTTCATGGAGGGGTTAATGCACAGGGGTAGTCATAACCCTAGAATCCTCATTGGTAAGTGATTTGATGTTTATGATATAGTGTAGGATTGAATCTAAAAGCATAATATTGATTTTTAAGGTGTGAACAATTAATTGGAATGGAAGATTATTTAGGATCTCTCTCTAAAGTTTCTACAAGCATAAATTAATGTATTTTTTCCTTTGTGATCTTGTTTCTTTTGTAGAATTTATAAAATTGGTTGTATTGTAGAGTTATGAGGCAAGAATTGTTGATTTAGAAAGGGGAATTGTGATGTTTTGGATTGTGGAATGAGATTAGAGGTTGGATCTAGGTTGTAGAGTGATGCTTTTAGAGAAAGAAGAAAAGAATTTTTGAAGAGGCACAAACACAAGTAATGACCATGAGTGTGGTCCAGACTGTGTTCCTGTTTGAAAAGTTAGACGCGAGAAATTTTGGAGGAAAATCAAAGATGAAGGGATCATAGCTAAAGTTCATGGTGGTGATCAAGACTATGGTATTTCTATGGAGAAACACGGCCAAGTCCATGGCTGGGATCTAGGGGCATGGTCATGTGTATTGGTTTATGCAAAGGATTATAGGTGTGATCTTCAACTGCAATCTCTATAGTTACTGTGTTCCTTCTTCTAACCTATGTTTAGTCTTATTAAGCCTAGGATTCTTATCTAAAACCTTTAGAAAGCCCATAATAAGTTGTACATTGTTACTAAAAACAATTTTAATTCATTGTTTCTTTATAGATTCATTCTCTTAAGCTAGAATAAATCAAGTTCTTACGACAGACTACAAGTACATAACACTTAGGTGTTACTTGTAATTGGTAGGCTAGAATTTATTCTTATATATATGCTAAAATTGACTAATTAAATATCTGGTTTAGATTATCATTACTTGCTGTTTATGTGTGGCTTAGCGTAGGGGCCTGAAGTGGCGAATCTCTAAGGGGTAACCTTGATGATCTTTATGATGCATTGTCCCTAGTAGAGTCTTACTTGGAAATAATCGAAGGAGAATTTTGGCTATTATTTAGTTGATGGATTTTTTTTAAGTGGAATAATTAAGGTGACACTATGTACTTGTTCATTAAGTTATTAATTAATAAAGTCAATGGTCATTATTTGATTATGATTTAGAGATTGTTGATTCTGAAATATAGCTTGACATGTTATAGAGGACTAGGGACACATGGCAGTTTGTAGTGTCTCAAGTCTAGGTCATTACAGTAAATCAATTTAACTACAATTATGTTGTTTTGATTTCTAGGCTATGGAAACAAAAACTAATTGATATTCAATTTTTATTCTTGAGCTTAATTACAGTTTATTTCTATATGTGCTTGAGAAATGCTATGTTCAAATGTGCATGTTAACTCTCTACACTTGTTGAGTTTTTGGCATAAGTGTGAGGAAATTTATCTATAGATATAAGTTCTTATTTTTATGGATTTTAGAAAAATACCAAGAGGAAGAAGGCAAAGAGAGGCAACTCCAAAGCTCAATTTTCCTCAAGTAAACCATTTGAGTTAGAGAGGTCTGCTAGACTCTAGGAAAGTAAATTTTTAGATACATTCTATATTGATTGGGAAGCACTTAAGAGATTGGTATGGAAGACCATGTGAGAAATTTAATTTCTTGGGGGTAGGTGGGATAGACTGTTTAAGATCAAGGAACCTGTTTATAGGGGGCTTACTTTAGAGTTTCGGATGACTTTTAAGCTGTTAAAGGATGACATCACATAGGGTATGGACAATGAAATATATTTCCGAGTGAATGGTTTACCTTATATGATTAATTTGACTTGTTTTTTTGTGGTAATGGGATTATATGATGAGCAATATGCTAGGAGTTGTGAGTTTAGACAACTGGCTATTTGTTAGCCTCTAAGGCTTGATGAAAGAGGATACTAGAGTGTGATTAGTAATGCTCCTAGATATGATCTTACCAGATGTAAGGCCGCTACTTTAAGAATGCCAGCTCATTGATATATTCACTAGCTTTTGAATCACACATTGGCTGGAAAAGGAGATAGTAATGATGTTGTTGGTACCTATGATATGTTCTACTTACACAGTATTATTGAGGGAAGGCCAATGCATTTGAAGGTAATCCTAGCATTTTTTATTCATCGTTAGGCAATTGACAGGAGGATTGGCAATATTTGTGTTAGGCTATACATCATAGAACTGGTAAAAGGAACGAGATGTTTTGAGGAGATTGAAATTTTGTGTTATCTAGAGTGCCAAATGAAGTTGATCAGGCTTAGTTCCTAAAGGACTATGGGTTTAGTGCCTAAGGGTCTAAGAGGAGATGTTGATGATGAGATGGATGGGGATGTTGAGGACATACCACAAAAGCCACAATTGGTCCCATTAACTAATGTAAGGATAGATGAAGTTTCCAGTTCTAATACACCATTACATGTTAGAATGGACAAGTTACAAGGTGAGATGGCTAAAATGATAAGGAAGTAGGATAGGTTGTCCAAATGGTAGGCTCGTCATTGCCATAGAGTAGATCAATGCATTGAATTTTTTGTAGCTCAACTACATCTTCACCTTCCACCTACACTATCTAAGGAGGAGGATTAGTAGGATGTATGTTTATGATATATTTGCTAACTTATGTATTTTTTTTTATTTTATCTAGTATCTTTTATATTTAGTAAAGGATTAGCCTTGCTAGTTCTAATGTTGTTATTTGATGGACTCTAATTTGTGTAGGAGAAGTAATAGTAAGCTACATTTTTAGTTTAGTTTTATCTGTTTTCTTAGATGCTTTTACTTTCCTTTTCTTTCTTTGTTTTGTTTTTCCTTTTCTTTTAGAAGGCCTATATGAACTTCAATTGGAATATGGAATCTCATAGCTTGGCAATTTCCAATTTAGTGTTTAAGCTAAAACTGGGGAAGTTTCAGTTCCCTTTATCTTTCCTCTTACTTTTCCTTGATAATTTTTATGCTTTTATTGATTCATTGTACATTACATTGGGGGAAATATACAATTAAGTGTAAGGGGGAAGGAATAGATTAACTAGACAATAATAGAAAATCTATAAAAGAAATTAAGTTGAAATGATTTGATCTCACTCTTAAACTTTTGCAACTATATATACATATATATATATATGTATATTTTTTAAGAAATATAGAATCAATTTGTTTCTATTGCACATCTATTCACCATTATTTTTCGTTTAAAGAAAAAGCAACTTTTTGGAATAACTTTTTTTGACTTTTTGCATGAATTTTGCTTAATCATTATGACCTTTTTACATAATACTAGAATTGAATGATAAAATCTATGAGAAGTGTACAATTTCTTGTTATTTAAGCTTAGATTTAGACTTAGAATTAGGGTGAACATTATTGATTAGGAATCAGTTGTCTATATTTTACTTTAGTGTATACTTACTTCTTAGAAGCGTTTAGAACCCTCTAATTTCTAATAAATGAATAGATAATAGCTATCTCTTAAAAGTTTCTTGAAAAATCAAAATAATAGAGGCGATTATGATGTTGATAATAATAATAATAATAAAAGTTGGTAAGGATTGACTTTGTTCCCTCAGAAGAGCAATGTTCTTTACCATTTCTAACATAAGAAGGTTGGTTAAAATTAGTAAGTATCAGCCTTGGTTTGTTAAAAGAGCAAGATACTTTCTTACTACCAATATAAGGATTAAAACGGTATGGATCAACCTTCATCTGTCAAAAGAGTAAGGTTTGTCTCTGTTGCTAACATAATCATGCTTTGTGAGCCCCTAAAATCACACTTAGGGCAATTACACCAAAATTTAGGGCTTTTGGAAAAATTTGTTTAATTAAGTCTAAATTTTATGATAGGGCCACAAAAGTTGGTAGAAGTGATTCGAAAAAGCTAGATTTTTTTTCTAAAATGAAAAATATTAAGAAAACCTTAATTTTAGCTTTAAAAATATAATCATCCAATATAGTATAAAAAATGTTGGAACACCTAAATTCAAGCCTCAAAATATAATGAGGCACTGGAGATAAATTATTTAAGCTATAAAGTGAATAATATAACATAAAATAATATATGAAATATATATATATATATATACTTAAAAATATACCCTATATATATAATAAGTAAACTCGTGAATTACATAAAAACTCCTAAATATGAGTAAATTAAACTCAAATTCAAAAATTTCGAAAGAAAATACATTTTAAAAATTTATAATATGAATGAAATATAATTGAATGAATATTACTATTTCATTCATATTACTCATTATATGTATCAAGTATATAGGATATATACACATATATTAATAAAACCCTTAAATATTGACAAATTATACCCTAAATACCAAAATACCCTAAGTTGGCAACCAAAACCAATCAAATTATCTAGGAAACAGTTGTAATTAACTATAGTAACTAAGGAAACAATTTAGCTGTTGAATCAAAAGCAAAATTAAAAGCATTTAGCCACCTCATGTTTAGAAAATAGAGGAAAAGGAAAAAAGAAAAAAGAAACTTCATGAGCTAGGATTTTTAACTTTCCTAAAACATTATATAAAGTAGCCAACACTTCAATTTAGCCATTTTAGCAACTTAGGAGTCGTGGGAAAAATTAGAAAAATTAGACAGAAATTAAGAAAAATAAAAGAAAAACAAGGGAACCTATTAACCTAAGCTATTCCTAAACCAAATGGAAGTATGTCGTTAAATTCCATTAGTCTTTGATAGAACCCCCATTGCTGAACTCCACTGGTATATTCCCATAGGTCGGCGACCATTGGAGCTCCTACGAATGGTGAGTCAAATTGTTTGCCTTGTTTTTACCTTATTTTCTAAAAATAAAAAAATAAATAAATGAAAATTATGAAAAAATTTATTCTTTAGTTATTTTAGATATACTTTCATGTGGTAAATGTTTGATGAAATTTTAAATATTTTATATACTTCCTTAAGAAACTACCTTGCTTATTCCAATTTTCAAGTTAAAAACAAGTCAATTAAATGATGTTGTTTTTGACACAAAAATTTAATATAGACTCTCTAAGACATCTAGTTTAATTGTATGAAGCCTAATTTTTTTTTTTATTATATACATGTTTAATATTTATTATAGTTTTTGACCTTAAAAACTGCTAAAATTGAAATTCCTAGAAATAAATTAATTTTATAAAAATACTTGATGAAAATGGTGCTTGATGACTTATGGAAACTTGTAATAATGTTAGAACTTGTTAGAAATTATTTTGTATGTAAATGATATTATTTGCCAAATTAATCTTAATTTGAGGGCAAAAATGTAATTTTAGCTAATTAGGTGATAATTACATTTGCATGAAACAAGTTACCTATTAAATTCCATATATTTTCCCTAAATTTATAGGAATTTCTATAGAATTATTTGATGATCTTTGCTATTTATTGTAAATTTCCTAAGAAAAAAATGGCTTAAATTAGTAATCAAGACTTGTTTTAGCAATATTAGGCTAACTATGTTAATGATTTGATAAAATCATCATTGTACTTGCACTAATCAGGTGTGATAATAGGTTATTTTTAGTATATTTTGTAGTATTACATCGCCTAGATTGTAACATAAATGTGCTAGGTGATAGACGGTATATCTTTTTATCATGTTTTATTAGGAAATTATGTAAAATATATATATTACTTAAATAATATTATATAAATGTGATATTACTTACCATACAGATTTACATGTATATTAGGATTAAAAGTATCCTTTATATATTATCTTTTTGAATGGAACTTATAATACGTATCGTCGAGTTCATACAAACCCAATGGTATTAATTTTATTAAAATAGGATAGCCTTATATGATAAAACAGATGTTTCTATGATAATACGAAAACGATTATCCTACAATTGCCTTTTTGTAATAGAAATGTGATTTGACCAATAAAGTCTTTGTTTCGATACAACCAAAGCAATATATTATAAGCAATAGTATAATTATGTATATCTATTAATATTAGCTAATTTAATATAACCTATATAATAAAAATATAATGGCTAAGGTACATGTATATATCAATGTTAGATAATGTAAGATAAGAATATAAAGGTCATAATATATGTATAATACATTTTAGGTATATATATATATATATGTGTGTGTGTACTTATATTAGTAAATTATAATAAACTAAGGATATAAAGATTATGTAACGCCTTGAAACCTGTATAGCTACAGCTCGCCAAGTGCTAATATTAAGATACTAACATGCAAAGGCTTAGGACTTACTAAAATCCTCATGTACATTTAATAAACAAACCATAAACCAAACTAATAGTAAGGAAATCTTTGAGTTACAACATAGGCGACTTTATAAGTCTT
The DNA here is from genome assembly GCA_024138015.1 of Lumnitzera littorea. NCBI lineage: Eukaryota > Viridiplantae > Streptophyta > Magnoliopsida > Myrtales > Combretaceae > Lumnitzera > Lumnitzera littorea. Next base: position 74,859,807 of record JAMXBB010000005.1, on the reverse strand, counting down.
GCCTTACAACATCAACAAGCACACTATAAACTATGGAGTCTATCATGCTCATGTGATCCAAACTATTAAATAAACATTAATGGAGTCTCACTTGCTCCTATTAGAGCATACCACAAAAACTTAGTCATAATAACATGAGGAGTGTACATCTCTAGCACATACATAATATAATATCACACATGTAACTAACGAACCCTCCTATTACTTGTAGTAAGTATAAGCATCATTCTCTACATCATATCTTAGGTTGTCATAGTAATCTTGATCTTTTGTATTACTTGCATCTAAAAACAAAGTCCCCAAAGGGTAAGTAAAATTGTCTAGTATGAGAATTATGCAATCACATACGCATGAGCAAACATATTCAATATCACAAATTTATGCAAAACATGCTTTCAATGACCAATTCTTCTCTTTATTAAAGTCCATTATGTAGCATAGCTTTATTATCTTAAAACTTAGGGTAATTCATGATCCCAAATCACACAAGTATCATTATAATATACATATTTAGTATTGAGTACTCTTCAACAGCTTAGAATCATTTACATCCTAAATCTAATTGGATCAACTCAATAAGGTATTCCAATTAGGATAACGCCACTTACAAATCCTTAGGTGCCACCCTAAGATCACCGATACTTCTGATCCCTTAAGCCTAACCAAACACACTCAACACATTAGGTGTTTAAGGTTGAATATAATTAAATTCACTTAATAACTAAACTAGTAAACACATTCAACAAGCATGTAACCTTGTACCCAAAATGAACTTGTCATCTTTCACTTGATATTCTCTAATACCACTACTTGATCATGAATGTGATATACCTCAGTTGATGGCATAACCTATTCCTTAATTCATCGTTTGAAAGTATTTTAAGTACCACCTAGATCATGGAAGTAGGTTGAGTTGATTAGAAATTGGTTTAGGTTCAAAAAATGAAAGAAACACTAAACAAGGTTCTATGTAAGACTAGGCGCATGGTTCCTTGAGGACCAATCGGTTGGTCCTTCATACCCTTTTGTGCTTTTGCATAGACTTGGACTATCCCAACCATTTGCATGGTTCCTTGGGAACCATTTGCATGGTCCAATTGCAAAACCTATTTTCTTGTTTCGTGTACTTTACCTAAAGTTTCTCCTAAATGTATCTTTATACATAATTGTATTTGCTTTAACTCGGTTTTTGACATCTAAATTACATTATAATAACAAACTTTTCAACAAATTCTTTAAAGTGTAAGAAACTTACTTGTATCGAAAATTTATTATGGAATTGTCCTCCTTCTTCTTTCCTCAAATGAATCTGTCAAGAACACCCTGAAATATCAATCTCTCCTAACATATAAGCCTATGCTCTTCACCTTGTCCATAATTAATCAAGGACTTTACTTACATATAAGATTTTCTCCTACAAAACTTAGACTACCGGAGACTTCTTCCCAAAGATCCACTTCCTCTATGAATTCCAGAAAGACTCATGTTAAGAACGCTTAAAAGAAAAGAAAACTAAAAGAACTTCAAGAAGAATATAGAGATTCCATGATTTTACCTACATTCTTGTTAGTATTTCATAATGGTTTTGTTGTTTCTGTTAGGGAGAAGAAGAAAAAATCTTATTTTAGGAAGGAGTTTAAGTTCTTGTACATTATGTATGAAATCTATTGGTGCCATTTGGGTAAGGGTTGACAAAAATACCCCTACCCGTTTTATTTTATAACCCTATTGCCATCCCTTTTATAATTAATATAGTAAAACTATTTATTATTATTATTACTTTGAATATATGGGTTATTACATCCTTCCCCTCTTAAAAAAACTTTTGTCTTCAAATGTTACCTAAATTAGTGAAGAGCTCTATGTACTTCTTCATTATGACCTCTTCCAGCTCCTAAGTAGCTTCTTGACTTAGTTGATTTTTCCATTATACCTTAACATATCCGATCTCTTGTCTCCTTAACTTCTACATAATTGTGTCTAAAATCCATATATGTCTTTCCTCTGTTGTCAAGTTTTGATAAGGGGTCACAAATCAATCATGTGCTCCCGACCTTGTGGGCTTGCTGAAGTGGCCTATTGAGCTATTGTCATGACCCTAATGGGGGCCAAGTAGGATGACCTAAAATTTTCATATCATGTGTACACCCATGATTTGAAAATCATCTTGCAAGTTAGAGATTGTAAGATTCTAAACAATTAGTTACTAAATTTTTTATTTATTTATTCTTAATTTAATTAACTTACGACCATATATATGTAACTATGGATATCTGATAAGCCATAGTTCATCAGAATTGTAGAGAATCGGTATCCCCTACCAAATAATAAGATTAGGTAGTAAAGTTCTAAAACTCAAACTTACTAAAGTCATAAAATTTAAATGTAGTATTAATAATTATATATATAATAATTCAAATGAACCATATAGTCTGTCTTTAGAGTCTAACTTTTATACATCCAGATGTTGGCACTCAACTCTCAGTTTTTAACCCATGCTTAATCATCTAACAACTTGCAAGAGAAAACTATTGGAGAGTAAGCTACAAGAGCTTAGTGAGTTATCTCTCGTATTATATCAGTAAACAAGTTATCAAATAGTTTATTACCAAACATATGAATGTATGAACAAGCAGTATGCTAAACAGTATATATGCAGTTGACCGGTGCTGTATACAATATCGGATTTAACACCTTCCAAAGTAAGGGTAGGGGATACATCAGCACCAGTCACAACCAGGCTCTAGTACTTGGGTTTTTAACCTTATATCATTATATATATATATATATATATATATATGAATTCCCTGTTTCACAAGACAGTTTTCTATTTTCAACAGTCAATAGTATATAAATACCTAGGTCTATTGGTAAGGTGGTCCCCGCAGTCTACACTCACACCCTACAGCGGTGGTCTCTAGACGCGACCCTCAGCCACCCATGGTTAACATCTCCGGCGCCAATAGAACTTGTGAGCCAAGGGTATGGTCTTGTTGTGCCAATGCTCTTGCATTGTACTAATCAAATCATGTGGGAATCTATCCCTCCAAGGCCCTTCATTACCAATCGCATGAGGTGACGGTCGGAACATTATATGCAATGTTCGTGCTCTATGCATAAACCGTTTAATTTTAGTTGGGTTAAATATGATTAAGTCAATTTATGAGGTGGTCAAACATTATCAACAAATCATTCAAATAATGCAACAATCAATTATATAACCAAATATTCAACTATTATATTTAACAGTATTTTGCACAGTAATCAATCAATAGTAGTCGCATGCATAATCCAAAACCCTATGGATCAAGTTATTAATATTTAATTCATGTGTACTAACTACAAGCACAAAACAAGTATAGAGTCATCGGTAGTACTCACTTGGTTATAAATGATGTCAAGGATTGTAATAGTTCAAAGGTAAGTTGGTTTCGACCTCAAGATCACTTAACATTAGAGGAATATGGAAAGTAGTAAGTTTGGGAATTAATAACTAAACTAGTATGCCAAATCATACTGTTTACTTAAATTGGTTATTGATTTATGTGAAATCATTGATTCGAGCTTTTTATTGAATTGCGTATAACTTTTTCGTTTTAGCTTGGATTGTTATGAACTTAAGTCTATTTTGATCGTTTTCGAGCGTATTTTCTCATAGTAAGGTCTATTTTGGACGTTGTGACTCGCAGTTTGAATTGTGATATAAAAATATCACAAAATTTATTATTTTAATTTAAAAATTATAAAATATTAATTTTAGCTTTTTCTTAATATATTCATGATTTAATAATTATTTAAATAATATATTCGATATTTTTATTATTTTAAGCATATTTTTCCCATTTTTGAGATTTTAGTATTATGACAATTATTATTATTATTATTTCTATTATTTTATTATTTATTATTTTCTTATTATTCATTTGTATTTTATGATTTATATATATACATATTTATGTGCTTATACTATATTTAATTACTTTTGTAATTTACTTTAATTTGTAATTCCTAATTTATAGTAATATACATATATATATTTATGTACCTACTTCTTACATATTTATAAATTTATTTTATTTAGTAACTATTGTACTATATATATACCACTTAATGTTCGGTATACTATATATATATATATTATATGTTGTACATATACTATATATTATATATATCTTAATGCCACATACATGTATACCTATATGTATATAAAATATAACTTACATGTATATATATGAAATATATATTTACAAAAATACTTATACATACTATTCGAATACATATTCATGTGTATATATATATATCACGTGTACAACTATATATATATATATATGTCCATATTTATTTTGTAAAAATATTACTAAATACATATTATGTATAGTCTTATTATATACATACACATACTGTATATTATACTTATATACGTACATGTCTACATACATATCTTTATACATACATATATATAATATTAATTTAATTACTTATGCATACATACATGTATTGGTAATGAAATATTCACTAAAATACAATACAAATACTACATATATACATGTACATACCATATGCTAGACACATATACTACTAAAATACTTTTACTTACCTATTATTTTTAAATTTTTCTTCTTCTTTTCTTCCTTCTTCTTCTTCCTTTCTTCTTATTCTTCTCATTCTTCACAGTTTTGTTTTGGGTTTCTACTTTGCTTTTCTTTTCTTTGGATTTTCACTTTGTATTTTCGGTTTTGTAAATTTCCAGGATTTTGTGGTGTAAATGCTGCTGATTTTGCAGCATATAATATAAAAAAATAGAGACGCTTATCCTCTTCATTTAGGTATTAATTAGGATTAGATATTTACATTATTCTTTTGTCCTTTCTCTCTCAACTTTGTGACACTTGGACATGAATTTAAGCACATGGGCTGTTGAATTTTTCAGCTACAATTCACATGTAGGCTAAAGAAAAATAGGAGAAAAGAAGAAAAGAAAGGAAAAGAGAAAAAGGAAGAAAGAAAAAGCAAGAAAATGGAAATTAAAAATAATTATACGTAATTTTTCTAAACATAAAAATTATAAAAAATACTCATCATAAATTAATTTTAAAATTTCGTGAAAATTTATCAATTTAATTAGTACCTATTACAATTATAATTTTTATAAGTTATTATAGCGATTTCGTTAAAATTTCACGCAATTACGTGATTTAGTCGATAATTGCAATCAACTACAATTTTATCACTATTGAGTGATATTTAATTATTTTATAGGCTTGAAGTTATAGTTTTAGAGTTTCAATCAAGTTTGGGTTCCATTTCGAGTATTTGTGCGCACATTGGATTTAGCGTTTTTGTATACGATTTAGGTTTTGATAAATTTTTTTATAGTTTTTATTATTTATAATATATTCAAATTTATAATTTATTAAATTTTTATCTTGCTCGGCTTTAATAACTTATCAAGTTATCTACAGTATTGGGGTTCAATTTTTCTTTTAAATAGCTAAATTTGTGGGGTTTATAGCTATCCTAGGTGAATTGAGTGCCAAGGAGAAGTATGTACCCCAATTTGACTTATTGAGTTACTTCACTCTCCACATCATCTAAGAAGTTGCTGGGGTAACTAACCAACATGCTGAGTCAACCCCTTTACTACACACTAGTCTAAGCATTGAATCAGGATACAATCGACCTTACTAGTGCCTAAGCCGAGTTGATAGTTGTCAGGAGCTAATCACCTAAGGTTGACCTGAAAATGGGTCACCCCTGAACCAACCCCTATCCAGTCCTAATTGTCCAAGCCATTGAACTGTCAACGTCGACTTGACCTAATTGGAACCTCGCAACTACTTGGCCAGTAGTGTCATTAGGACTATAGAATGAGCAAACTATACGCATACTATTCTTTTTCTAATATTCGTACTGCCCTTTCTTCCAACAAATATTCTTTCTACACGATTACATTGATACCCTTGTAAGTTATGCCCCCTTTCCTTAACGAATAGGAATTCTTTTCTATAATTTAGTGTAACCTAAGAGTTACCTTAATAGGGTATTATAAATACTTCTATATTGTAATGGCCGCTATAGGGAGAGAATAGATTGAACTTTTTAGATGTTCTTTCTTGAGCTAAGTGTTCTATTGCTTATTCTCGAGCAACTCTTATCTAGTCAATTGAGCATTGACTAGTGGTGAGTCACTTTCGGCCATACTTGTGTGTCATATCAGGTGCGACTTAAGCTCATGTAAGGCATTAGTACATCATATCCACATCGGTACATGAGGACCCTTACTCAACCTTTGAATATCATTTATCTTTTGGACCATCTTACAATTTAGACCCACTCAATTGGTTTATGGGACACCGGACTTCATATGTTCATCTACATCAAATTATATCATCATGGTATCAGAGCTTGGCTATGTTCAAAGCTGGAATTCTATTACTTTTTTCTTAGAGTGGCTTGTTACAATTTTTGGGTATTAGAAGGTCTGTTGTTAACCTCAGAGTCTAAGTGGTAGAAATGTGTTGAGGAAAATTCGGTGCTCTATTTTCCCCTGTTTCTCTTATGTAAAATAGAGTGTGGTTGTTTGATTGTTTGTTGTGTAGTTATCTTGGTGTTAGGAGAATTAGTTATTGATTTGCTGTTGTTATCCATGGAAAGAACTTTGAGTGGTATTTTAGACATCAATTTTGTGGTGTAATCAATAATGTTAGATTCTAATGTTCAAGGAACTTTGGAAACCAAGAAAGTAGTGCTTGAAATGGCCAAAGGAAAGAAGGAAGCTTCACACCTTAGTTAGTGGGTGATTGATTGGAAAGGCTTACTAACTTAATAGCTAGTTTGGTGACTATGAGCTAGACAATGAGCTAGAAATAGCCCAACCAGAGGACGTGAGTAGCGAAAGTGAGGCAATGGTTAGTTTAGCCAAGTTAATGCTACAGCTCGACCACCTCAAGTTGAAAGAATGGGTAGGGGTACTAGGGGAAGGCTAGCACTTGAAGAAATTGATGAAGAAGAGGAAGGAGACGACGAAGTGGAGGAGTACTATGAACCTGAAGAAAGGAATGTATGGGCCCTTAGAATTGAAGGGTTAAGGATGCATATTCTAAGCTTTTCTAAAAGTGGTGATGCCGATGACTACCTAGATTGGATAGATAAGATTGAGAGGCAATTTAAATTCCATGAAGTGCCAAACAATGAAAAAGGTTAGACTTGTTGTGTTGAAGTTTATTGGTTATGCCACTTTGTGGTGGAAGAACTTGTAGGCCACCTGAAGAAGAGAAGGAGAATGTGAAGTTAGGAGTTGGGATAAGATGAAGAGGGTCATAAGGAGGAGATTTGTGCTGAGCTACTATCTGTAGGATACCTTCAAAAGATTACAGGAGTTGAGGCAAAGAGGATTGACTGTTGAAGCTTATGTCAAGGAATTCCAGATGTTAATGATTTGATGCGAAGTTAACGAGCTAGAAGACTGAACTATATCTCGATTCATTAGTGGACTAAAGTATGAGATAAGAGATATCTTATAAACTATGGATATGAAGTCACTTGACGACGTAATCCAAGCCACTTAGAGGATAGAAAGGCACTGAACAGGAAGGTTCTGACCACTTGTCAGTTAACTTATGCGAACGAAACTAAGTAAGGTTGCTAAGACCCGACCTGCTTAAACTACCCAAGTAGAAGAGGAGGAAGTCTTGAGAAAGTTTGAGAAAGGCCAGAGTTTGGGTAGGAAGACATGTGAGATTAAGCGTCTCAGATGCTAAGGATTTGGACATATAGCTGCTTAGTATCCGAACAAAAGAACTATGATGATTCGAGGTGAGGTGTCAACAGTTGAAGTAGACAATATTGATGAGGAAGTAGTTGAGTTGAAAGAGGATGGACATACTAAGTTGTTCAAGGAGGAAATTATCTATAGCGAGGAAGGTAACTTTATGTCGGCCACCCTAGTATTGAGAATATCACGACCCAACAGTATTATTGTCATGGTAGGTCACCGTGTACTGTATAAAGGTCTACTATCAACCCCCTTGCTGATCGCAGGCCTTTTATACGACACACAAGGCTCTTTTCACTATACGTTACCACTAGGCCCATAGATAAGTAATATAGAGTAATTTAACTAAAATTACTTCTATGGTATAAATTAACTAGACGTGTGGACTCGTGAGACCTACACCAAAAGAATATTACAAATGAATGCAGTTCATAAGGGAACTACATTAGAAATTTTAATCTATGTTATAAACAAAAATACAAAAGTAATTAGTTATCTACAAATCTATTACAAAATGTCCTCTTCGCTCTTTGATCGCTCTAACCCGTCCCTATACGAGACTTACCACAGGCATGCCTCGGCCAGGATTAGCGAAGAGATTTTCCTACATCAAAAGAAATCTATCGGGGTGTAAGCTTAAGCTTAGTGAGATAAATACCCTCATTAGTACCACATGGCAGAAATTTATTAGATGCACAATCATATGAATATATGAACAATCAGTATGCCAAACAACGTATGCAGTGACCTAGGAATTGCATATGACTTAGAATTACGCCCCTTGTAGTCGGGGTTTGGAGATAATTAACCGACTTAAACCAAAATCCAAGTTCTAAACCTTAGGTTTTATTTCATTTGCACTATTGTGCTTAAGCTAAAACAAAATTGTAAATATATATATGTATATTTATATTTGTATATACTTTCTTTATTGAATAATAAATCATACTTTTAAAAATCCCAAATCTAGTGGTGTGGTGGCCTTCGCAATCCACAAACATACGCCCTAAGCAGAAGCCATAAGATGTGGCCTCTCACTGACGGTTAGCGTCTCCCAGCGCCTAGTAAGCTCATCAGCTTAGGACAGAGACTTAACATAAATGATGACATAGTTAGTGCTTAATCTTGCAGGAGGTTCGTCCTCTTGTGAGTCCTTTCCCATCTTCTGCGTGAAGCGGCAGTCGGTGTTATTCGTATGAAATATGAGGAATGCATGATTCATTTTAATTTCTTAATCGTATAAGTGATTAACTCGATTTTTAAGGTGATTAGACAATTTCATTCCATACAATTTCACGTATAAATTATTACAAAAAATTCCCATTATTATATAATTAAAAAGCCATCACATTCATCCAAAAATTCATACATATGCATTTCCCATATCCCGCAAGTATCCAAATATATATATATATATGTTTAGGTGCATCTATTCTACAAGCAAAATCAAGTAAAGAGTCATTGGGAATTTACTCACTTCGCCATGCAGTCAGTTAAAGTAATCTGGGGGCAAGTCGCCTCCGTACACGGTGTCCCCTAATTATTGAAATCATAATATTATAAGGAATTGATATAAACTTAGGATACTAAGCTAAAATCCCTTAAGTTATACTCTTGACTAGTTTTCATATCTTTTCCTGGTTTTTACTTAAAAGTTCAATCGCGTATAACTTTTTCGTGTTAGATCCGATTTTTATGATCTTATTGTCATTCTTCATCATTTTCGAATGCACTTTAACGTGGTGAGGTTAGATTTTCGAAATGAGGCATGCAAATCTATCCATGGGCCAGAACAATAGCGATCCTCATGTTTTGGAGTGCTTTTGGGCCTTGTTTGATAAATGGGTTTTTTGGTAACTTGAGAAATCCTTTGGGCTTGGTCTTAAGATTTTATCTTAAGCTCAAAATACTCCTTAAGATCAGATTTACAACTTTGATTTATACTCCTAAGGCTAACAACCACTTTATTGGCTCTTTAGTGGGCTTAAGTTGTCAAATGGGCTTGTTTTTTGTTCAAATTAATGTTAGTGACTTTGTTGGGCTTATGGAGTCTTAGGTGGGCTTCTTGTGGGCTTTAAAACAACCTTTCTTAATATTTTAAAGTGCTGGTCAGAATTTTAATGAATACCCAACCTAGAGTTCTAGGCTTGTTTTGAGAGTTTTAGGCTTTGTATACTTGCTATACTTGCTTTAGTTGATCTTTTCACTTTGTTCACTTGGTTTTATCATATTTTTAAGTGGTTTTTACTTATGTTCCAGATCTGGTCGTGATGAATCCAAGGGGTTCTCACTTGGTTTTTCAACTTATTTCATCACTTCCTTAAGTTTAGGTGTTAGATCATGCACTTAAACTACTTGTTTTCAAATCTTAATTTAACTTTTCTTCAATGGGATGATTCTTTAGCTCATGCTTGACACAAAAAATAGAAGATCTCACACTTATTACAACCTCCATATCATAGCTCATGTCATATAGAGTTGGTTTTTTCATAAAACTTCATATGATGAATTTTTCCTTAACTTAAGTCTAGATTTGAGCATGTTTCGCTTAATGGAAATAAAATCAACATCCAAATGATCTTTGAATCCTTACGTCTAGTATGCTCATCTTCCATTCAAGTTCTTGTTTCAAGATTTTCTCAACTTAAAATCTTCCATTTAACGTGTTAAACAAGTATCTTTACAAAAAACCAACTTTACATGCTCATATTTCAACTTCATGCAAGGGTTTCATGAGTTTGTTTCTTAAGATGGTCTTTGGTGTCATAACAACTTATAATCATATCTTTAAGAAATCAAAGTCTCCTAACATGAACACTAACCCATTAATCACAAGAAACACTTACTTGTCCTTAAAGCAAAATATGGTGGTTGTGTACAAAGGTTCCACTTAAGCTCTTAACATTGCTTCCTTCTTTTGCACCCTTTTAGAAACCCGAGTTGGTTAATCTTTTGGAGTGGAGTTTGTGGAAGGTTCTAAGGGTTCTAAAGGAGTTTAGATGTTGGAAGAAAATGACACAAGAAAAGAAAATGGAAGTGTTGTGAGTGGAGCTTGGAAGTGGCGGCTAAATGAGGGATTTTGTAGGGTAAGGTTGTTTCCTCTTTTATGTTTATTTCAAGTGAGAGAAAGAGGAAGTGAAAATGAAATTGAAAGTGAGAGGAATGAAGGAAAGAGTGGCCGGTTGGGAATGGGAGGGAATGTGTGTTTAAGATATCTTGAAATTGTTGTCTTGTAGCTTACACAAAAGTCAACAATTGCAAAGACAACAATTGTAACTATTGATGATGTAAGTATTAAGGAATGAATAGTGGTGTATAAGAGAAAGTGATTAATGAGTGAAAGACAAGAGCATGACCCCCCTCTTCTTCTTGTTCAAACTGGCCATTTAGTGTACTTGAAGGCATGGAATTGTCTTGTCTCATTTAATGAAGTTAAGCATGTGAAATCTTGTAAAAATTTGTCCATATGTAGTATAAGTAAAGGGGTGATAAGAAAAGTATCTTATCACTAGATTTTGATAAGTTATCAATTGATAAATGATTCCAAATTTCAATTGATAAGTTATCTAAGGTGATTAGTTGGTCTACTTATTTACATGTAAGGCTTAGACATGAAGATAAGGGTATGATCTTATAGGAAATTGTTTTAAGGTTTTCATCTTGCATTGTTTTGTAATTTATGATTTGATTCTTATAAAATTGTGAAAATTTCTAGAGTTGAAAGAAATTATTCAAATTAAATTATCGATTAGTCACTTAGGGTCAAAAGTCCCTAATTGTTCTAGGGTTTAGGGCCTTTGATGACTTTAAAGCTCGTAGTTCTTCAAGCTCAGGTTTTATCGATAATTGGTTTTTGAATTGGAAAAGTTTAATTTGTTTCTAAATGTAAACTTAAGTCCTTAGTTTCGTTGATCCTTGGGAACATTCGGATAGTACTCTTAATCAAATTATAGGCCCACTAAAAGTAGGGTTTATAGAGAAGGACAATGAGTGTCATTCTTGTACCCAAAGACAAACAAAGGGGAAATCTCTTCCATATTGGATGTAAGGTGAATGGGTCATCATGTGCCTTGATCGTTGACAGTGGGAGCTACACCAATATAGCCTCTGCATTTGTGGTCTAACAATTGAAATTGCCGATCAAGCCTTACTTAAAACCTTCTAAGTTACATGGGCTCAGTGTTAAAGGAGCCCTATAAGTGAACAAAAAGGTGTTCGTGCTAATCTGCATTAGCAATTGTTGAGATTAAGTACTTTGTGATGTGCTACCCATAAGTGCATCCTATGTTCTACTTAGATGACCGTGGATGTTCGATCGAGCAATGATATATGATGGAAAGAGGAAAACATGTTCCCTAGAACATGAAGGTAGGAGGTTGAAATTGAGTCCTATGACTATTGAGTAAGTAAAGGTCATGCAATCCCAGCTGAGTCAAACCTTGAAGAAAGAGGCTTTGGTAATAAACCGAGCTGAGCTCGAAGAGAAGGAGTAACCCATCAAGGTGAAAACATTATTGGAAGAGTTTACCAATTTGTTCCTAGATGAACTACCGGAAGGTCTGCCTCCCATCTATAAGGAATTTGTAGAAGGCCTAGTAGTATTGCCTAAAATTTCCATATCACGTGTACACCCATTATAAGAAAACTACCTTGCAAGTTAGAGATTGCAAGACTCTAAATAGTTAATCGCTAGGGTCTTTGATTTTAGTTCAGTAACTCATTGTATAATATAAATAACTATGGATATCCAATATTCCACAGTTCCTCAAAACTGCAGAGAATTGGTATCCCCTACTAGAATAATGAAATAAGATAGACAATTCTAGAAAATTCTAAACTTACTAAAAATAATAAACTTAATTGAGATATTAGTTGTTTCCTAGAGCATTCTAAATCAATTACATAAGCTTTTCATCATACTTATTCAATGGTAGTACTCCGTACTTGGTTCCTATCCCTGTCCTAGCTATCGATCAACCTGTAAGGGAAAAATTATTAGGGAGTAAGTTACATGAGCTTAGTGAGCTAATCCCTTTGTCATGCCACACAAACAATTTATTTAAATACACAACCATATGAATGCATGAATCACTCAGAATGCCAAACAATACATGTAGTGACCTAGGAGTTGCATGCAACTCAGAATTATGCCCGCTGTAGTCGGGGTTGGAGATAATTAACTGACACAAACCATTAACTAAGTCCTAACACTAAGGTTTTTATTTCACTTGCAGTAATGTGCTTAAATCAACTTAAACAAATATATAATATATGCAACTCTACTTTCCATACAGAAAATATACTTTCCTTTTCAAAAATCAAATTTTTAAGCTAAAATTCCCAAGTCTAGTGGTGTGGTGGCTATCGCAATTCACATCATATGGCCTAAGCGGAAGCTACAAGACACGGTCCTTCACTAATGATTAGCGTCTCCTAGTGCCTAGTGAGCTCGAAAGCTTAGGATAGAGACTTAATAATATAAATGGCATATTTACCTAATCTTAGTAGGAGGCTTCGCTCTTATGAGCCCCTTCTTATCTTCTGTGTGAGGTGGTAGTCGGTATAGTTATAGTGCAAATATGAGAAATGCATGACTTATTGAATTTCCTAGTTGAATACTTAATTAATTAAATTTCTATTGTGATCAAGCAAATTTCATTCTAAACAATCCATGCGTACTATTATCACAACAATTCCTATTATTATCTCATTAGCAACTCATGACAATCAATCATAATACAATATACATGCTTTTCCTATATCCCACAAGCATTCAAGTTCATTATATGAATTTAAATGCATTTACACTATAAACAAAACCAAGCATGAAGTCATCAGGAATCACTCACTCGGCCATAGCTTAGTTATAGTAGTTCGGAGGTAAGTCTTCTCTAATGATAAGGTTCCTTGAACATCATAAACATGATATTATAAGAATTTGAAATAAAATTAGAAAGCATTCGTAAAATCTTTTAAGTTACATTTTGAACTTAGTTCTCACATTCTTCCTGGTTATACTAAAACTTCAATCGTGTACAACTTTCTTGTTTTAAGTCCGATTTTTATTATTTTATAGTTAATTTTCATCATTTTCAAGTGTACTTTAATGTGGTGTAGTTAGATTTTTGAGGTAAGATCCATAATTTTGTCCAATGGTTAGAATAGTAGCGATCATCAAGGTTTGGTGCTATTATGGGCTTCGTTTAGTTGTTGGGCTTTTTGTTATCTTAGGAAGTCTTTTGGGCTTGGGCTTAGGACTTTATTCTGGGCTTTCAAAGTTAGATTTCCATTCTTGTCTTATGACCTTGGTGATAACAACATTTTCTTGAATTCTTATGTAGGCTTATACGGTCAAATAAGCTTGTTTTTAGTCTAAACTAAAGTTAGTGACTTTGATGGGTTTAGGGAGTTTTATGTGAGCTTCTTATGGGCTTTAAAACAACCTTTCTTGATTAATTTAGATGTTGATCAGAAATTCGATGAGGGTTTAAATGGAAATTCAAAGCTTGTTTTGAAAGTTTTTAGGTCCGATTTTGAGTTTTAGGCTTTATATACTTATTATACTTGCTTTGGTTGGTCTTTTCACTTTGTTTACTTTATTTTATTGTATTTTTAATGAGTTTCTTTGAGTTTCTAGATCTGGTCAGTTCAATTGAAGGGCCTCTAACTTGGTTTTTCAACTTATTTTATCATTTCCTTAAGTTTAGGTGATAAATTAAGAACCTACACTACTCATGTTCCAACTCCAACTTAACTTCTCTTCCACAACAAGATTATTTATCTTAAGTACTAAGTAAAAGTTATGAATCACATACTTATCATAAGTTCTATACCTTAGTTTACATCTTAAAAAGTTGATTTCCTCATAAAATATCATGTAATGGATTTTTCCTTTATCTAAAGCTAGATTTGAGCATGTGTAACTTAATAAAAAATGAAAATAACACTTAAGTACATGACAAATGCTCTACATCTAGCATGTTATCTCCTCTTCCATATACATATTTCATGATTTTTTTAACTTACAGAATTCCATTCTAAGTGCTAGACATGCATCCTACATAATACCAAACTTAGTATACTCATATTCTAACTTTCATATAGGAGATTCATAAGCTTATCACCTAAAGTAGATTAGCTATGTTATCACCTTATGTGCATGCCAATATCTTCATGAAAATATCAACTCGTAAGCACAACATACTAAGGTGCTCAACAAGAAGAAAACTTACTCGTCTTAGATGAGTATAAAGGTGGTTGTGCACTAAGAATCCTCCTTTGCTTCTTGTTTTCCTTTTCCTTTTTGCAAGCTTCTTAAGTTACTAAACTCTTGATGTTTAAGGTTGGTTTTGAGGTATTCTAAGGTTTCCTAAAATAGCTTTTAATGAGGACAAAGTGAAGGCAACAATAGTGTTTTTGTGCTGTAAGGAAGCAAGTGTAGAAGTAGCAGTTTGTGTGTGGTTTTTGGGGTTTGGTTTCTCCTTTTGATTTTGTGTTTGAAGTGTAGAAAAGAAAATGAAAGATGAAAGGAGATCAGAGAGAGTGTGCTTGTTTAAAAATGGGTGTGTAATGCATCTAACAAGCCTCTTTTTAATGCATCTAAACTTGTTATATAAGCCTTGCTTTGTAATGATTAGATAATGTAAGCATTATGGGTCAAATCGTAGATGTGAAAGATAAAGATTGATAGATGAATGACATGGTATGGCCTCCCATTTCCTTTTTTTTTCAATTGGTCATGTCTTGTCTCGTCTCGTAAGGGTATGGCCTTGTCTCTTTGCTTATTTTAAAATTAAATAAACAAGGTAGTATAGGTTATGATAAGATATGAAAATGGTCTTATCACAAGCTTTTGATAAGTTATCAAGTGATAATGATAAATTATTCAATGTGATTGGTTGTTTTACCCATCCCTATGTAATATAGCTTATAAGAGAAAATAAAAGAATTGTCTGAAATATAATTCTTTTAGGGTTTGGTTTTTAAATTAATTCGTGGGTTATGATTTGCTTCTTAAGAAATTTTATAATTTTTTAGAGTTGAATAAAATTTGTTCAAATTATATTTTTAATTATTTATTTAGGGTCATCAGTCCTTAATTATCCTAGTGTTTAGGGTTTTAGTGAGTTTAAGTATGTTTTAAGGTTTTTTTCGCAAATTTGAGAGTATTCAACTTACACTTAGGATCTTGAGGTTTGGTTGGCTTAATTATTTAGGATTGTTATTCTTAAGAATCTGTTATGATAATTTACTTATGACACTTGATTTCATAGCATGAACTAGGTAGGGAAATTTATGGGGTTTATAAAGGATATAGAAGAATGTTTTAATGCATTTAGTTCATGTAAAGTGAACAAAATAAAATAAAATAAATAAATAAAAGAGAGGAAAGAGTAGCAAAATGAACCAATGGTATAGTGGGAAAAAAAATGACGTTGATTTGATTTGACTTGTCATTTGTCCTTGATAAAATGGTAAGGTATGACCTTGTAAGAAAAGAAGGGTTTAGTAATTTCAAATGGGACATATATTTTATTATGCAACATATATATATATATATATATATATATCTCATATGATATATTAAGAAAATAAAAGAAATTGCTTAGTAATATATAAATGTATATTGCGGGGCTATTTATATATACATGTAAAATTAATTTTGTAAATTTGTTAATTTATTCTTTTAACTAGCTTAGTTTTGTTGCTTATTATTATTTGAAATTATCTTTAATCGATTGTTATTAGTTTTACACAATTTCATGAAATTAATGATAATTTTATTGAGTTATAGCTTTTTGAGCATTAAGATAATTTGTAGAGTTTAAAAATTTTACGATTTAGTATTTATGGTTTCTATTAAGTTTAGGTTTACACATTTTTTTTAAAAGTATGAACATGTGGGGATTGGGGTTTTCGTGCGTGATTAGGGTTTTCAAATCGTATAATAGTGTCTTTTATATTCATTTTAAGTTTTGAATTTAAAATTTTAATTGATTTTCATTTTATGCAGTTTTGTCGACTTAGGGAAATATCTATTATACTCAAGTTTGACACTATATTTAAAAGGTTAAATTTGTAGGGTTTATACCATTCGAGGAGTCAAATATGCAATTGACTTGCAGCTAGGAGCCGCATTGTCAAACAAGCTTGTCTATAGGCTAAATCTTGAACAAGTTGCTTAGCTACAGAAGCAAGTAGATGAGCTAATGAAGAAGGGGTATGTATGTGAGTCCTTTAGCCCTTGTCTTATGCTGACTTTGTTGGTGCCAAAGAAAGATGAGTCTTGTATAGATAGCCGAGCAATCAATTGAATCACAATTAAGTATAGGTATCCCATACTAAGACTTGTTGACATACTAGATGAGTTAAGCAGAGCAAGAGTGTTCTCTAAGATTGACCTTAAATTTGGATACCATCAAATCCGAATGTGTGAGGGTGACGAGTGGAAGACCGCATTCAAAATACGCCATAGATTATATGAATGGCTTGTAATGCCATTTGGATTGTCCAAGGTGTCGAGCACATTTATGTGCATGATGAATCAAGTGCTTCAAGAATTAATAGGGAAGTTTGTTGTGGTTTATTTTGATGACATCTTGGTGTATAGCCCAGACCTAGAGGCTCACCAATAGCATTTCTAAAGTATCTTTACAAACCTTTGAGTGGAGTAGCTCTACACCAATCTGAAGCAGTGCAACTTTTGTCGATCCAAAGTGATATTCTTGGGATTTGGTTGTAAGTAGTGGTGACATATGAGTTAATGAAGAGAAGATTAGAGTAATCACTGAATGTCCAGTGCTGACCACTTCGGTTGACGTGGGGAGTTTTCATGGCCTGCATCATTCTATCGTAGGTTTATAAGGAATTTTAGCGTAATTGTGGCCTTACTCATTGAACTCTCAAAGAAGAATGTTGAATTCAGATGGGGAGAGAAGGAGAAGAGGAGTTTTGAGGTAGTGAAGGAGAGGCTGACTATAACTCTTGTCTTAACTCTACTAAGTTTTGACAAAGTGTTTGAAGTAGAGTGTGACCGTTCGAACTAGGCATAGGTGCCATGCTAATGTAAGAAGGTTGACCTATTGCTTACTTTAGTAAGAAACTTCGAGGAGCTACACTCAACTATTCTATTTATGAGAAGGAGTTTTACTCCTTAATTCAAGCCTTAATGGTGTAGCAACACTATCTGTTACCTAAAGAATTGTGATTTACACCAATTATGAATACTTGAGATATCTGAAGAGCCAAACCAAGTTGTCTTGGGGGCAAGCCAAATGGGTCGAGTTTATGAAGGGTTTTTCTTATGTTGTAAAATATAAGAATGGAAAGAACAATGTAATGGTCGATGCCCTATTGAGACAACATTCTCTCTTGATTAGGCTACAGACCAGGCTACTTAGCTTCTCAACAATAAGGAATTTGTATGTTGAAGATCCATACTTTGGTCCCATCTATGCTAGAAGTGAGGAACGATGAACATTGGATGACTATCATGGGGAGGGCAGATAATTATTTAGGAAGAGGAGGCTATGTATCTTGACTTATTCCATGAGAGAATTGCTAGTGCTTGAGGTGCATGGATGAGAATTGACAGGACACTTTGGTTAATGTTGAACCCATGAGGTACTATTTGTGAGATTCTTTTGGCTAAGAATGATGAGAGATGTGTAGTCAATATTGGAAAAGCATGCGACCTGCTAAAAACTAAAGAGCTGAGTTGAGCAATGACATTATCTACCCTTTCCAATCCCGACCAAACCATGGTCCAAGCTGAGTATGGACTTTATGTTATGATTACCAAGGACGTCCCAAGGGAAGGACTCCATCATGGTAGTTATGGATTGATTTAGCAAGATGGAACATTTTGTGCCTTGTTCCAAAACTAATGATGCTTTAGCTATCTCTTTTCTTTTCTTGTAGGAAATAATCAAGCTTTATAAAGTACCCAAAACCATTGTTTTCAATTGAGACCTAAAGTTCATGAGCTACTTTTAGAGGATACTATGGAGACAAATGGGAACCAAGTTATTGTACAGTACGTCCCACCATCTATAGATTAAGGTTGTCAACAAAATAATGGGAACTTTACTACGGGTTACTGTTAGACGAAACATGGCTGATTGGGATCTGTATTTACTTATCATTGAGTTTTCTTATAATAGGATTGCCCATAGTATGGTGAACATGTCCCCTTTTGAGGTCACCTATAGGTTTAACCTTGAGCTCTTGATGGACCTAGCATCCCTGTCGAGGCTTGACGATGACTTGCCTACTATAGAGAGAGTTGAGGCCATTAGAGCCATGCACCAAAAGGTAGTAGAGCAATTAAGCCGAGCTACTGCTAAACTCAAGAAACAAGGCTACAGACAGAAGAAGAGAGAATTTCAACTAGGTAATCTGGTTGGATCTACCTCAGTAAGGAAGGATTTTCGAACTTGAGGAAGAGCAAGTTATCTTCCAGAGCCAATAGACCCTATAAAGTGCTGGAAAAGATCAATCTTAATGCTTACAGGATTAAACTACTAGAGGAATATGGCATCTCGGACTCCTTCAACATCGCTGATCTCCACCTGTACACTCTCGAGGATAAGCAACCAAGAGTTGAGCTAGATTTGTTCCCAAATCTCAAACAGTCCAGAGGGGATGATAAAGATCACGGACCAATCACATGCTCTTGAGCTTGTGGGCTTATTGAAGTAGCCTATCGAGCTATCCTAGGTGAATTGAGTGCTAAGGAATAGTACGTACCCTAGTTTGACTTATCGAGTTACTTCACTCTTTACATCATCTAGGAAGTTGCAGAGGTGACCAATTGACATACTGAGTTGACCCCTCTGCCACATACTAGTCCAAGCATCAAATTAGGATATAACCAACCTCACTAGTGCTGAAGTTAAGCTGACAGTTGTCAAGAGTTGATCACCTAAGGTTGACTTGAAAATGGGTCACCTCTGAACTAACCCCTGTCTAGTCCTAATTGTCTAAGCTATTGAACTGTTGATGCCGACTTGACTTGATTGGAAACTCGCCGTTACTCAACTATAATGTCATTAGGACCACAAATGAGCAAACTACATGCGCACTATCCTTTTTCTAACATTCTTGCTGTCCTTTCTACCGAAAGATATTCTTTTTGCACGATTACATCAATACCCCTATAAATTATTCCCCTTTTCCTTAATGAGTAGGAATTCTATTCTATAATTTAGTGTAACTTAGGATTTACTTTAATTGGGTACTATAAATACTTGTATATTGTAAAGGCTGCCATAGGGAGAGAATAGATTGAACTTTTTCAACATACTCTCTTGAGTTAAGTGTTATGTTGCTTACTCTTGAGCTACTCTTTTCTAGCCTATTGAGCGTAAACTATTGGCGAGTGACCTTTGGCCATGCTTATGTGTCATATTAAGTGAAATCTGAGCTTGTGTAAGGCGTTGGTGCATCATAACCATCGTTGGTGCACCAGGACCTTTGCTCAACCTTCGACTATCATTTATCTTTCATATTATCTCGTGGTTCAGACTTACCCCATTGGTTTATGCTATACCGGACGTCATGTGTTCATTCATGCTAGACCTTATCAAGTTTGGTCTTATATCTAATGATTCTAAAGCCGACTCTTGATTTGAGTTCTTAATATGCTTTCTTAACATGGACATGTAGAAAACATCATGTATGCTTGCCAAATTCGGTAGTAAAGTTAATTTGTAGGCTACACTTCTAATTCTTTCTAGAGTCTCAAATAGCTGAATATATCTTAGACTAAGTTTGCCTCTAAGTCCAAACTA
This sequence comes from Lumnitzera littorea, assembly GCA_024138015.1. Lineage (NCBI taxonomy): Eukaryota > Viridiplantae > Streptophyta > Magnoliopsida > Myrtales > Combretaceae > Lumnitzera > Lumnitzera littorea. The sequence goes on along the minus strand of JAMXBB010000005.1, from coordinate 74,839,242 downwards.
CACAATTCCTTTAGTAGGATGTACTCTTAGAAACACAAAGTCTTTAACTTGAAATTCTGATAGTTGACGTCTCTTGTTGGCATAAGTCTTCTGATGGCTCTAAGCTGATTGCACCCTCTATCTTATTAGTTTGACAGTATCAACTACATTCGAAACCAACTAGGGACCCAATACTTTCCTTTCGCCTACTTCATCCCAATGTATAGGTTACTTGCACTTTCGACCATATAAGGCTTTGTAAGGTGCTATCTGAATGGTAGCTTAATAATTGTTGTTATATGTAAACTCAGCAAGTAGCAGATGGTCATCCCAATTCCCACCAAAATCCAGGGCATTAGCCCTTAACAAGCCCTCTAATATCTAATTAGTTCTTTTTGACTATCCATCGATTTATGGATGGAAGGCTATACCGAAATGTAGCTTGGTTCCTAGGGCCTTATGTAGACTTCTTTAGAACTTGCCAATGAATCTTGTGTTTTGGTTGGAAACTATGGATACATGTACTCCATGAAGCCTCATAATTTCATGTATGTATAACTTAGCTAACTTCTCAAGTGTATACCCTATCTTGATTGGTATAAAATGAGTAGACTTTGTTAAACTATCAATAATTACCCATATCACATCATGTTTGGCCATTATCTAAACCTGGCAAGAGTCGGTTCTGAATTGTGAACTGGCCCGACCTGATAGTGGCCGGGCTAAACCACTTTGGTAAATCGCCGAGTTTTAAGGGCCTAGGCGGTTCATGAACCGCTGAGTCGAGCCGACCCACCATTGAACTGATGAGTCGGCTCAGCCCATGAACCCCCTAAAAAGAAAAAAGAAAGAGAAAGAAAAAGAGAAAAAAGAGGCCATTAAGTCAGAAAAAATAATTGGATAATATTCAATAAGTCATTACATATCAAAGTTACTTTATTTGTGATGGTAAATAGAAATTTTTTTTAAGATAATATTATCAAATTAATAATAGATGACTAATCATAAGTTAATTTTGTATTAAGAATAGATAGAAAATTCAATTTCAGCTAATGTAAGTCTTTTTTATAAAACTTATCAAATATTAAGGATTTGAATATGAGGAAAAAATAAAATTTAAGAGAAAAAAATAAAAAAGTTGGAATTTGATTAAGTTAGAAATTAATAAAAAAATTAGAAATTATTAATAAATTAGTACACTTAAAAAATATAGTAAAAGGAGTTCACATTATTAGAAATTATTAATGTATATAAAAAAAGAAATTAATAAAATAAAAAATTAAAAAAAAAAACCGGTTTAAGGGCCTCGAACTAACGTTTAAATTGTCAGACCTAGTGAACCGGCCTAAAACCGTTAGCTCATGGGCCGCTCATGGTTCCTCGTGTCACTGACTCGTGAACCGGCGGTTTAGGGCCGGTTTGGCTCGGTACCTAGGTTTACCACTATCCTTGGGAGTGCTGTGATGAAATTCATGGCTATATGCTCCCATTTCCACTCAAGCATTAGTAATGGCTATAATTGCCTTGTGGGTCTCTATTGTTTAATTTGAATCAACTGATAAGTTTGACACCAAGCTATACATTCTGCTATCTCCCTCTTCATATTACTCCACCAATAGTAACTCTTGAGATCCTCATACATATATGTACTACTTGGGTGCATAGAATAACTGAAGTAGTGAGCATCTTTCATATCTTATTCTTCAACTTTGATTGATTTGAAACACATAACTAATTCCTATATCTCAATATACTATTAGTATCTAGGTTGAACTTTGGTGCATTTCCTAGATGCATCCCCTGCTTTAACTTCTAAATTCTCACATCATCAACTTGTATAGCTTTAAACCTATCAATAAATGTTGGTAATAGTTTTAGATTAGCCAAGTGTGCACCCAAACCTTGTGTCATTATTTCTAAATCCAACATGTGCGAATCCTCTATCAAATGTTTCTATGTACTAATCATAGCAGCCAAATTACATTATCTTCTTCTATTAAGTGCGTATGCTATTATATTGGGTTTTCCTAGGTGATATAGTGTCTTTACATCATAGTCTTTGATTAATTCTCACCACTAACTTTGTCTCATGTCGAGTTCCTTCTAGGTGAAAATATACTTGAGGCTCTTGTGGTCGGTATAGATTTTATACTTCTCTCCATAGGGATAGTACCTCTATAGCAGTAGGGCTAACATCATAGCAGCTAATTCTAAATCATGTACCAGATAATTTCTTTCATATGGTTTCAACTTCTTGGATGCGTAGGCTATTACTTTACCATTTTGCATCAGTACACATCCCAACCCTTGTAATGATGCATTACTATAAATAGTAAACTCTTCTCCACTGCTGGGCAATTTCAATACTGAGGTTGTCACCAACTTCTCCTTTAAACATTGGAAACTTTTTTCACACCTATCATCCCATTTGAACTTCACCTTCTTTTGTGTTAATCTTGTAAGTGGAGTAGCTAACTTAGAGAATCCTTTTGCATACCTTATGTAATGATCAGCTAACCTCAAGAAGCTTCTGATCTCTATAGCTATTTTTGGTACGACTAATCTACTATAGCTTTATCTTATTTAGGTCTACAAAAATCCCATCCTTGTTGATCACATGACCTAGAAATGATACTTTCTCTAACCAAAACTTGCATTTCTTGAATTTGGCATATAACTTCTCTTCCTTCAATCTACTTAAAACCAACCAAAGGTGCTCTTCATGCTCTTCTCAGCTCTTTGAATATATCGAGATGTCATCAATGAGCATTACCACAAATTTGTCTAAGAAGTCCTTAAAAACTCTATTCATTAGATCTTAAAGGATGTTGGGCATTGGTAAGCCTAAACGGCATCACCTTGAACTAATAGTGTCCATAACGTGCCTTAAATGTTGTCCTTGGTATATCTTCTTCTTTTATCTTCAACTGGTGGTATCTATACCTTAAATCTATTTTGGAAAATACTTAGGCACCCTTCAACTGATCAAATAGGTCATCAATTCTTGGGAGGGGATACTTATTCTTTATGGTGATTTTGTTTAGGCCTTGGTGGTCTACATACATTCTCATGCTTCCATCTTTCTTCTTAATAAATAACATTGGGGCTCTTCAAGGCAATACACTTGGTCTTATGTATCTCTTATCCAACAGATCCTATAGCTGGGTTTTCAACTTAGCTAGTTTAGTTGGTGTCATCCTATATACTACTTTAGAAATAGGTAAGGAGTTTATCATTAAGTCAATTCTAAACTCAATTACTCTATTTGGTGGCAATCTTGGCAAATCCTCTGGGAAAACTTTAGAAGACTCTTGAATTATTGGCACTTGACTCAAATTGGCTTCTTGGCCCTCCTTTACTCCAATAGCTATTATAGTAATTCTTTCCCATAACTTAAAAGTTGGCAACTTCAATGGTCTTTACACTTCAGTTTTATAACTATGTGTTGCCTCTCCTGGTGGATTAATGTGCACCAATTGATTCTTGTAATCAATCATTACATGTTATCTCACTGCCCTGCTTATACCTAAGATTACATCAAATCATTCATCTCCATTACCAATATGTTAGATGGTAGTATTCTTCCCTTTACTTCTACTTCTACATCTTTATAGCTTTGATTTAATATAGCTTCACTACCTATTAACATACTTATAACAAGACTCGACTCCAATAATTTAGCACAAAAACCACAAACACGCATAGAAGACTCAGACATGTAGGAATGTGTTGCACTAGTATCAAAAAGAACATACACACTAGTAGAGTGTATAGAAAGCGTACCTTCTACATTGTTGATGTTGAGTAGGTCCTACTGGTGCAATGCATAAACATGACTTGTAGATCTCTAGCATGGTCCTTGTGCATTCTGTCTACTTCCTTAAGTAGAATTTGAGGCCTATTACCTTGTGACATTATAATTACCTAATCACCTACTACCTTACAATCTGCCATCCTATGGCCCTTCTATTTACACTCATAGTAGAACATTGGTGGAATAACCTTGTTGTTGCAGTTCTTATAGTTGTGACCTATCTTCTTACATGTAAAATAAGCTCCTTCTAGCCATCTACAATCCCTTAGGTCATAGGATCCGAAACATTTGGTGCAGCTTGCCTCCATGGTTGCATAGGTACCCTCGTTTATACTGGTGCTAGGTCAACCACAAGTTTGGTTGGTGATATCATTGGCTTCTTTCCTTTGTTTGGTAATTCATCATTTAGTGTTAGTCTCTTCCCAAGTGCCCTAGCTTTCCTAGCTAGCATCCCATCTGTCCTCTTGTGACTCTACTTTAGGTATTTTGCCTTATTAACTACATCAACATATTTGGTCAACTGGAAAGCTCCCACTTCATGTTGCATATTTAGCTTTAATCTAAAAACAAACCTCTGAGCTCTTGCCATGTCATTAACTCTCAGGGCCTTTGGCATAAACCTGGTCAGCTTGTTCAATTCTGCTTCATACTCCTCCACACTTTGGTTTCCCTATTAATAGCAGAAATAAGTGACCACCATCTATTCTTAGACATTGTAGGGAAAGTACTTCCTGTAGAAAGCTTGCCTAAACACCTCTTATGTAAGTGGTTCTTTGATTAATCTCTGTTCGGCAGGCTACTAAGCTACAACATCAACCTTTAGCAAATATACTGCAAAATCTACCCTCCTGTCTTAAGCACCCCAGAAGCTACAAAATTCCCTTTCTAGATCCTTAATCCATGCTTTTGCAGCTAGATAATCATTAAGCCTCGAATGATATTCCTTAGCCAATCTCATAAATTTGTCCAAATTAATGACACTTCCCTACTTGTCCTTAACTTGACCAGTCTCTTTCTCAACCTGCACCTACGTCTCATGTCTTTAAGCATTGGCGTGATTTTGTAAGGTTTAGACATTAGCTTAAATCTAGTGGTGCAGCTACAACATTACTCTAATCAAACCATTCATTACCTCCAATAGTTAGGTGACATTAGGTGGATGTTAAGGCTAACTTTGGGTGGTATTCTCCTCCTCCTCAGGATTTACACTCCTAGAGTCTCATGATGAACATCTAGCTAATCTTCTTGCCATATTGAACAAAATGAAATGATACAAAGTTAACAATAGTTAACTTAACAAAGGAATAACTAAAGATAAAGAATACAATTAACAATAGTTAACTTGCATGAGACTTCTAAACACTTAACTGGTTTACTACACAATCCTATTTCTACCTACTCTCATCGCAACTTGCTGTCCTAAAGATCATCAACCTAGTTGTCTAAGGATCAATCGACCTAGGCTCTGATACCACTTAGGCTGTAACACCCCGAAACTCGGATAGCTATAGCTTACTACTTATCAATATTGGAATATTAATACATAAAGGCTGAGGACCTACTAAATTCTTTAAGACATTTAATAAACAAACCATAAACCAAACTAATAGTAAGGAAATCTCTAAGTCACGACATAGGCGGCTTTATAAGTCTTGCCTTATAACATTAACATGTACACTATAAACTACGGAGTCTACCATGCTCCTACAATCCGAACTATTCAATAAACATTAATGGAGTCTCACTTGCACCTATTATAGCATACCACAAAAACCTAATCATAATAACGTAAGGAGACTATATCTCTAACACAAACATAATATAGCTCACATACTTAACTAATGAACCCTCCTACTACTTGTAGTAGGTATAATCATCATTCTCCATGTTGTACACCAAGTTGTGCCCTAGGTTGTCATAGTAATCCTAATCTTTTGTATTACTTGCATCTAAAAACAAGGTCCTAAAGGGTAAGCCAAATTGCCTAGTATGAGAGTTATGCAATCATACACGCATGAGGAAACATATTCAATATCACAAACATATGCAAAACATGCTTTCAATGATTGATTATTCTCTTGAGTAAAGTCCATCACACATCACAACTTTCGTGTTTGAAAGCTTAGGGTAACTTATGACCCTAAATCATACAATGTCATATACATTATACATATTTCGTATTGAATACTCCTCAATACCTTGGAATCGTTTATATCCTAAAATCTAACTAGATCAACTGGGTAAGCAACTTTAATTAAGACAACACCGCTTACAAATCCTTAGGTGCCACCCTAAGATCACCGGTATTCTAGGTCCCTTAGGCCTAGCAAAACACCTTCAACACATTAAGCATTTAAGGCCAAATATAATTAAATTCATTTAATAACTAAACTAGCAAACACATTCAACATGTAACCTTGTACCTGAAATGAACTTGTCATTTTTCATTTGATATTCTCTAATACCACTACCTGACCATGAATGTGATATACCTCAGTTGATGGCATAACCTATTCCTTAGTTCATAGTTTTCTTTTTGCCCATTTGAATACACGTAGTGTTATTTAGTCCCATCTAACTCTTATATTAAATATGTATGGATTTTGGCATGTTACTTATGATATATTATCGTTTGAAAGCAGTTTAAGTGCTACTTAGATCATAGAAGTAGGTTGAGTTGATTAGAAAATGGCTTAGGTTTAGAAAATGAAAGAAACACCAAACAGGGTTCTAAGTAGGACTAGCCATATGGTTCCTTGAGGACCAGCCTGTTAGTCCTTCATATCCTTTTGTGCTTTTGCATAGACTTGGATTGTCCCTATGATTCCTTGGGAATTGTCTGCATGATTTAAGATAGGTTCTACAATTTTTCCTATTTCGTGCACTTTGCCTAAAGTCTCTCCCAAAAGTGTCTTTATACATAATTCTATTCACTTTAATTAGGTTTTTGACATCTAAATTACATTATAATAACAAACTTTTCAACAAATTCTTTGAAGTGGAAGAAACTTACTTGTATTGGAAATCTATTATGGAATCATCCTCCTTCTTGTTTCCTCAAATGAATCTATCAAGAACACCTCGAAATGTCAACATCTCCCAACATATAAGCCTATGCTCTTCACCTTGTCCATAATTAATCAAGGAGTTCACTTACCTATAAGATTTCTCCTCCAAAACTTAGACTATTGCAGAATTCTTCCCAAAGATCCACTTTCTTTATGATTTCCAAAAAGAGTCATGTCAAGAATGCTTAAAAGAAAAGAAAACTAAAAGAACTTCAATAAAATGTTGAGATTCCATGATCTTACCTTCGTTCTCGTTAGTCTCTTGCAATGGTTTAGTAGTTTCTATTGGGAAGAAGAAGAAAAAATGTCTTTTCAAGAAGGGGTTCAAGTTTTTGCACGTTATGTACGAAAACTATTGGTGCCATTTGGGTAAGGGACGACAAAAATACCCCTACCCTTTTTATTCAATAACCCTGTTGCCATCCCTTTTATAATTAATATAGTAAAACTATTTATTATTATTATTATTTTGAATATACAGGTTATTATAGATTATAATATACCTTAAGTGTATAAAATGTGTATATATATGTATCTTTATTAAAATGACTATATAAATAGTGTTTCTACTAATTGTACAATAATACAAAGAACTAGATAAAATCTTAATGTTTTCGTAAATCTTACAAAAACTAAATCTGAGTTTTGATATATATAGGATTTGTAAGTGATTGGGAGGTTAATGTTGTTGACTTATTCAAGTGAGCATCTGTACAAGTGGGATTGTAGAGATTGGAGTATATGTTCGCTTGTGGTTGTAAGTAACTATTTGTATACATGCTATGCCTGTGCTTGGTTATTGAAGTGCTAGTTGGTAGCTGAGCTACATGTTTTATTGTGTTGCTTGACTTTATTTGGTGTGTTATGAGTTGATTGATCATCCTTAACCAAACTAATATGAATACGAATTAGAAATTTTAAAGGACATGCACTACATCCCACTAGGGGATGGCTAGGTTTTTCTCTGGCTAAATTTTAACCCCTTTGACGAGGTGTAGTGTATTGACCTTTCCTTACCCATAGTCGAACTAAGTAATAGGAGAGAAGGTTGTAGGACATCAGTTCGAAGATAGTCGTTGGAAGAGCATGGTCTTGATTCCATAATCTTGAAATTGGTTGTGAGAGGGCATTGTGACCTTTATGATTGGCATTATGGCTACGATATTGCAACTCCTCCACATGGGTTAAAGCAGGTTTAATTTCTCTAACTTCACGATGGCCTAGATAATATCAGGATATATATGTATATATATGATTAATAAAACTTTAAGATAAATCTACTTTATCATAATCTCATCAATATGTTGATTATTGTTTTATATCAATTAACAGGATTGTAGATCTTTGTTTTAGAATGTTTGGTTGACTTTTAAATGTTATGGGAAGAGTTACTTATAGATTATATGACTCATATGCAAAGATTATTTCTTTAAATAGTAGATTGGGACGTGTTTGTAACCATAGATGATATCATTAACACATATGATAGGGGAATCTCCTATAGTTTAAAAGATTCCTATTTCCTTATGATCTTAGAATTAGGACACCATTACAACTGATACATGACAATTACAGCTTTTGAAGATTGTCACATGTGTAGAGTAGGAGTTATAGCTATGATGATACTTGTATTGTTTTTCCCAACCAAGACAAAACTCAACAGACTTTGCCCTATTGGTTTTGATCATATCCTTACAAGTGTCTTTCATATCTTGAGACAATATTTGGTTGGAGTTTTAGATTGGTTGCCTTCATTCTCCTTATCCCTTACTGGAGGAATATGATAAACCTCTTGAGTCATTCAATCCTAATTAAGATGTAGTTGAGGTAATTGTTTAAGGTGAACCATCTAATGAACATGAGGAGAATCCCCCTGACAGTGAACCCGAAGAACCTAAGGAAGAGGAAGAGGAGAATCCTAAGGAGGAGCCACAGGATGATTTGAGTGAGGCATTAGCTCAAGTTGTAGCTATTGAGGGGGAATAGGAGGAAATAAGCAATAATAGTATGTAGGAAGTTATAGTGATATAGGATACCCTAGAAGTCATACAATTAATCATAGGTAGTGAGATAGATAGTGAGGCAAATGCTATTGCGGGAGACGTGGATTGGATTCCCTTAGAAGATTTGTTCACTTCTATTACCTCCAGTAGTGCAAGAAATTAGTGGGTCAATGATATGGACTAGTTAGTAGTTGAAGGGATGTTAGAGTTAGTTCATAATATGTGATAACATAATTTTTGGGCATATTAGGCCTTTTTGATGTACCTTGCTTCTTTTTGGAATAGCCTAATATTTTGATGCGCTTCTACTTTTTTAAATGTTTTAAATATTTTAAGTTTCTAGATCGGATGTATAGGGTTTGTATATGTACATCTTTTGTATGAAGAGTAGTAAATATCAAGTCTTATATCTCTTTTGTTTGTAATCTTGTAAATATTAAGTTATATCTTTACTTTTCTCATATATATATGTAAGTAGTACCAATGTACACCGAGTACTATGTTAATAGTGGATTTGCAGCAGTTATTATTCTTTTATATTTTGAATTACGAATGGATGTCTACTATTTACGTTAATTATATATTATATGCTAGGAACTAACAATTAGCAATCATAAATAATTTTGTACCATTCTTAATATATGGACTAATAAAAATTAATGAAATTGCGGGATTAATAAAAAGTGATAACTTAAACATAAGATCATGGTAGAAGCTAGAGATGGCAATAACAATAAAACCCAACCTACAACTAGCCAAGCACCAGCACCATCTAACCTTCCTCAAGAGTGACCAATCGAAAATGGATAGCTACAACCCCTAACTAACTAACTACAAACACTTATTGCCCCTGCACCTATCTCACTTGAGCTTATGCTCACCAATATGTATGCAATGATACAACAACATGGTGCTTTATTGCAACACCTTTTGACTTGGGGAAATATGATAGATGGAAGACACTAAGAAGTGGATACTAAGAGGAATAGACCATTAGATGCAAATCACCTACCAGATTTTATTAAGGCTAACTGGTGACACTAGCAAACTTGAAGAGGTAGATAATTAGTTGGCTTAGGTAGAGTGTAACCTTCCTACTTTTTGGATATTAAACCATCGAAAGATATCATATGGGATTTACATGTTAAAGTTACGAGCCTATGTTTGGTTGGATTTAAAAGTAAGGTCAATTATAGGACTTATTACTTAGGAAGAGCCTGTGTTTTGTAGGATTAAAAAATAAGGTCGATTGGTAGACCTATTACTTAGGAAGAGTTCAAAGATGAGTTCAGACAAGAAATTTTCCGAGAGAGTGTTCAATTGAAAATGGTTAAGTATTTATTCTATTTGAAGAAAAAGAATATGAGTGCGACTAAATATGAGACTGAGTTCAACAAGTTGTTTTAGTATGCTCTAACCTCATATAGGGATAATCCACATCTAAAGAAAACTTTGTTTACATAGGATTTGACGTAGTGATGCAACATAAGCCTCAAGATTATGATTTTCCTACTTATAATGATGTAGTAGAAAAGGCTTGGAAATTCGAAAACAATTGCTTGGAAATGCTATCATAGTTGAACAAAAAAGTAGGCAATGGATCTTAATCTAGATTTCCTTTCAAAAGATCTTACCTAGGCTCTAGTAGTTTTGGCCAAAGAAAAAGACCAGTTGTTGTGACAAACAATTTTTCCTAATCTATATGAAGGAGTTATTGTGGTAAGAATGGCAAGGTGAAGTGCTAGAAATGTGGTGTTGGTCATTATCCTCGACATTGTGACCAATTGAAAGGAAAGTGTTACAAGTATAATGAAGTGGGCCACATAGTTAAGAATAGTCCTAAGATAAAGAATGTTAAGTGTGGATGCTGTGGACAAAAGGGGCATTTTAATTGATATTGCCTAAAATTTGGTCAAGGATTTCAGAAAAGGGAGAATACAAAATAATAAGTGGGAGTTAGTTGTATGGGAGGATCTAGTGCGACTACTACTCCTGTAAGGGTATTTTCTATTGAAAGTGAGGAAGATGTGGAGGACTATGATGACTTGCTGGATGACTATTGCAGAGATAAGGTTTTGGAAGAATTTATGATTTTGGAAGATGAAGGATTGGTGATAGGTGTGTAACTTGTTTTAAATTTTAATCCTTGATTTATGCTTTAATCAATATGAAATGATTTATGCTTGAAAAACTTATACTTTCAAAGTAATGGATTGATCAGATGTTTGATGATATTGTTTAGGAGAATTTTAAATAATTAGGATAGCTAAATATTTCAGGGGAAATACAAATAAATGGGTAGCCTGCTTATGCTCTATTCAATAGAGGAGTATAACATTCTTTTGTTGGTCAAGAATTTATAATAGGAAATGGAATTGATATGATTAAAGAAAATACCACATGTAACTCCTGCTGGAGAAAAAGTGTTAACTCAAAAGATTGTACATAAGGGGCAAATTAAGATATAAGGAACTTTAATTTACTTGATAGTTTTACCACTACAAGGTTATGATATCATCGTTAGGATAGATTGGTTGTCAAAATACAAGGCAAAAGTTGAATGCCAACGTAAAAGTATCGTTTTGGATGGGGGAAACCTTTTGTTTTAAGGAAAAGCTAATAAGGGTAGAGCTACGGGGTTAGCAGTCTTTGAAGCCTATGAAGACATCATAGAGAATGAAAGAAATTAGCAGTTTTGTTGGATCTTTGTAGTAGAGGGGAAGAAAGGAACTCTAAAAGTATCTGATATACCAATTGTGTGTGAATTTCTAGATGTATTTCCCAATGACATGCTAGGGTTAGCTCTGCATAGGGAATTGGACTATACAATTAAACTAGTACTAGGAATGGAACCTATTTCTAAGGTATGGTAAAGAATGGTACCCATTGAGCTCTAGGAACTAAAGAAGCAATTACAAAAACTCCTAGATAAAGGTTTCATTTGACCAAGATCCCCGTAGGAGCTCCTATGTTATTTGTGAAAAAGAAAGATGGTACATTGGGATTATGTATTGACTATAGAGAAATTAGTAAAGTTACCATTAAGAATAAATATCCATTACCCTGGATAGATGATTTATTTGATTAGTTGTAGTAAGTGACTATGTTTTCACAATTGAGGTATCATTGGTTAAGAGTCGAACTCGAAGACATCCCTAAGACTGCTTTTCGGATGTGATATAGGCATTATGAATTTCTAGTTATGCCATTTGAATTAACTAATGCCCTAAAAGTATTTATGGACTTTTTAAATAGAATATATTAGCCATATTTGGATAAATTTGTGGTTATCTTCATTGATGATATATTGATATATTCTAAAAGTATGGAAGAATACGCCGAGCATTTGAGACTAGTTTTACAAAAGTTAAGGGTGAATAAACTTTATGGAAAGCTATCTAGATGTGAATTTATGTTGTATCTAGAGAAGAAGGGGTTTCGATGGATCTAAAGAAGATCAAATCTATAATTGAATGGAAGCAACCAACTACTGTAACAGAGATTCAAAGTTTCTTAGGATTGGTTGGCTATTATAGATGGTTTATAAAGGACTCTTCAAAGATAGCCAAGCCTTTGATTTGACTAACTCAAAAAGATGTAAAATTTAAATGGGATGAAGAGTGTGAAAGGAGTTTTCGAGAACTCATGAATCAATTGATTACGGTCCCTATATTAATATTTTTGGATCTAAGTAAGCCATACAACATATATAGTGATGCTTCCCATAATGAGTTAGGATGTGTCTTGATGTAAGATGAAAAGGTTATAGAATATGCATTACAACAATTAAGACCATACAAAAAGAATTATCTTATCCATGATTTGGAATTGGCTATAGTGGTCTTTGCATTAAAGATTTGGAAACACTACCTATATGAGCAACACTACGAGATATATATTGATTGGAAGAGTTTAAAATACTTTTCACTCATAAGTAGTTGAATTTAAAGTAATGGAGATGGTTAGAACTGATTAAGGATTATGATTTAACCATTAACTACTACCTTAGAAAAGCTAATGTGGTAGCTGATGCACATAGCTATAAGAACTATGGATAAGTTATATCTTCTCTCACTACACAACAGGAATTGATTCGAGAGTTTGAAAAGTTGGAAATAGGATTTAGGTGGCATGAACCTTATATGTGTTTGATGAATCTGATAGTCTAAGCAACCATACTTGATAGAATTAAGGAGCTAAAAGGCGAAGATGAAGATTTAAAACAAATTAGTTTAGGTTAATGCATAAGGAGGAATTACTTAACTTCAACATGGATAAAGCTAGAGTGTTAAGATTCAAGAGACTAATTTGTGTACCTTAAGTTTTTGACTTAAAAAGGGATATAATGGACGAGGTACATAATTTTGGATATACGTTACATCTAGGTGGAAACAAAATGTACCAAGACTTGAAGTCTACCTTTTAGTGGCATAGAATGAAAAGGGATGTAGTACAATTCGTAACGAAATGTATAATGTACTAACAGGTTAAAGTTGAACACTAAAAGATAGAAGGTACACTACAACTCTTAGAAGTATCATAATGGAAGTGAGACCATATTACAATGGACTTTGTTTTAACCTTCCCTAAAACACAAGTTGGACATGATTCAATATGGGTAATTGTAGATAAGTTGACAAAATGTGCACATTTCTTACCATATTGTACTGGTTATTCATTGGAGAAAATGGCTAATTTATATGTGCAAGATATTGTTAGGTTACATAGAGTATTGATTAGTATAGTTTCTAATAAAGACACTTGATTTGTGTTTAAGTTTTGGGAAATTTTACATCAAGCCTTAGGTATCAAATTGAAGTTCAGTACTGCATACCATCTACAATCGGATGGGCAATCTGAAAGAACCATTCAAACTCTAGAAGATATGTTAAGAGCATACCCATTGGAATTTGGTAGAGATTAGGATAGAAACCTTCACTAGTAGAGTTTGCTTACGATAACAATTACCAAGCTACTATATAAATGGCGCTAAATGAAGCTTTATATGGATAGAAGTGTCGATCTTCTCTATATTGTGAAAATGAAGAGCATGTAGCATTATGATCTAACTTGATATCTTAAATGAATGAGAAAGTAAAGATAATTTGATAGAAGAGGAAAGAAGATAAAAATAGATACAAAATTGGGTAGACATGAAGAGGAGACTTTTGGAATTTGAAGTTGGAGATCATGTATATGTAAAGATAAGTCCATTCAAAGGACTTAAGCAATTTAGACTTAAAGGAAAATTGAGCCTAAGATATATAGGACCCTTTGAGATATTAGAGAATGTTGGTATAGTATCATATTGACTTGCACTATCTCTAAGTTTATGCAGATATCATGATGTTTTTCATGTCTCAATGTTGAGGAAATTTGTAAAGAATCTTAATGAGATAATGGAGTTGAAACCTATATAGTTCTAAGAAAATTTGATATTTGAAGACAAACCTATCTAAATAATGGATTATCAGGTTCAGAAGCTAAGAAACAAAGAATTGAAGTACATTAAGGTACAGTAGGGTAGCAGTTTTGAAGCGAAAGCAACTTGGGAACGAAGACCTATGATGGAAGAGAAGTATCTATGGCTCTTCAGAATTATAGGTCAATGATATCTTATTGTAAACTTAGTTAATCATGTAAATTGTTGATCTTATAAATCCTAGTTATGAGAAAGTTTTAAAGATAAAACTTTTTCTAAGAAGGAGTGGAAATGTGAGCCCTAAAATTGCATTTAGGGTAATTGCATCTAAATTTAGTGCTATTGAGAAAATTTGTCTAGTTGAGTTCATACTTTACGATAGAGCCATAAAAGTTGGTAAAAGTGACCTGGTAAAGTTAAATTTTAAAAATAATTTAATAAAATCCTAATTTTAGCCTTAAAAATATAATTATCCAATATAGTATAGAGGTTATCGAAATCCTTAAATTCAAGTCTTGAAATATTACGAGGTGCTAGAGATAAATTATTTAGGCTATAAAGTGAATAATATAACATAAAATAATATATGAACTATATATATACCCTTAAAAAATATTCCCGATATATGTAATAAATATACTTGTAAATTACATACAACCCATAAATATGTGTAAATTAGACTCAAATTAAAAATTTTTGAAAGAAAATACATTTTAAAAATTTATAATATGATTGAAACATAATTGAATGAATATGATTAATCATTATATGTATCAAGTATATAGGATATATACACATATATTAATAAAACCCTTAAATATTGACAAATTATGCCTTAAATGCCCAAATTACTCTAAGTTGGCAACTAAAACCAATTAAATTATCTAGGAAATAGATGGAATGAACCATGGCTACCAAGGAAACAATTTAGCTATGGAATCGAAAGCAAAATCGAAAGCAATTAGCCACCATAAGGTTAGAAAATAGAGGAAAAGGAAAAGGAAAAAAAAAAAAAGAAACTTCATGAGCAAGTATTTTTAACCTACCCAACACACTATATAAAGCAGCCAACACTTTAGTTTAGCCATTTTAGCAACTTAGGAGTCTTAGCAAAAATTAGATAGAAAATAAGAAAAATAGGGAAACCTATTAACTTAAGCTAGTTCCCAAACCAAATGGAAGTCCGTTGTTAGACCCCGTTGGCCACTGATAGAACCCCCACTTCCTAAATCTACGAATATACTCTCATTGGCCGGCAACCATCAAAGCTCCAACGAACGATAAGTTAAATTTTTTGCTTTGCTTTTACCTTATTTTCAAAAAATACTAAATGAATTAAGAAAATGGTGAAAAAATTTATTACTAGGTTATTTTAGATGCACTTTCACATGGTAAATTTATTTCGATGAAATTTTAAATATTTTATGTATTTCCTTAAGAAACAGCCTTACTCATCTAAAATTTCAAGTTAAAAATAAATCAATTAATAATTTTGTTTCTAACTCAAAAATTTAATATAGACTCTCTTATACATCTAGTTTAATTGTATGTAGCCTATTTTTTATTATATACATGTTTAATATTTATTGTATTTTTTGACCCTAAAATGTGTTAAAATTGGAATTTATGGAAATAAATTAGTTTTATAATAAATAATTAATGAAAATGGTACTTAATGACTTTTGGACACCTATAATAATGTTAGGACTTGTTAAACATCATTTTGCATGTAAACAATATTATTTGCCTAATTAATTTTAATTTGAGGTTAAAAATGTAATTTTACCTAATTAACCTATAATCACATTTTTATGAAACAAGTTGCTGGTTAAATTGCATATATTTTGCTAAATATATAGAAATTTTTGTAGAATTTTTTTGACAATCTTTGTTATTTATTGTGAATTTCTTAAGAAAAAAATGACTTAAATTACTAATTGGGGCTTGTTTTTTAGTAATGTTAAGCTAATATATGTTAATGATTTGATAAAATCATTGATGTACTTACTCTGACCAGATGTGATAATAAGTTGTTTTCAGTGTATCTTGCAGTTTTATGTGGCCCGAATTGTGACAAATACGTACTAGGTGATAGTTAATATATGTTTTTATCATGTTTTATTAGGAAATTATGTAAAATATATATTTTTTTATTTAAATAATATTATATAAATGTGATATTACTTACCATATGGATTTATATGTATATTAAGGTTAAAAGTATTCTTTAAAATTTATTTTTTTGAATGAAATCATAATATGTATCGTCGAGTTCATACGAACCCACTAATACTAATTTTATTAAAATAGGATAACTCTATATGATAAAACAAATGTTTTCTATGATATTACGGAAACGATTGTCCTATGATGACCTTTCCATAATCAAAATGTGATTTGGCTAATAAAGTTTATGTTTCGATACAATGGAAATGATATATTATAAGTAACAACATAATTATGTATATCTATTAATATTAGCTAATTTAATATAACCTATACAATAAAAATATGATAACTAAGGTTCATGTGTGTGTATATATGTGTATATGTATATTGATATATTTTATATTATGTAAGGTAAGAATATAATGGTCATAATATATGAATAATACACTTTGGGTATATATATATATATATATATATATATAATCTTATATCATATATGGATACACTTTAGCTATATATGTATGTATGTATGTATTATATTAGATAAATGGTAATAAAGTAAGGATATATACCCTAGGTGAATAAAATGTGTATATATATATGTATATATGCATCTTTATTAAAATAACTATAAAAATAGTATTTTTACCAATTGTACAATAATACGAAAAACTAGATAAAACCTTAATATTTTTGTAAATTTTACAAAAACTAAATATGAGTTTTGATATATATAAGATTTCTAATCGATCGAGAGGCTAGCATTACCGACTTACTCGGGTGAGCATCTGTGCAAGTAAGTAAGATTATAGAGAATGGAGTATATGCTTACTTATGGTTATAAGTAGTTATTTACGCATATTATTGATAGTCAGTTTTCACTTATCTAATATACTCGTTCATTTGGCTGCCAATAGGCTGGGTAGTCGAATCTCTTGGCATACCACTAGATAGATGACACATGGCATTTCTATCGAGTAGAATAAATCTATTCCTAGTTTGAATTCAACTCCATGGCACAAACGGTTATCATAAGCACAATTATATTACATAACCGCCTGTTCTCTTTATATATCAGGGGAGATGCCAAATTAAGAAGCTTCTACGTATCTTAACAGTTATTTTGACAATTGCCTTAGACACTACAATCACTTATAAATATTGGAAAGAAACTCTGTAAGAGCTCTCTAACACCTTTTACTTACATACTTGCCATACAAAGTCACCCTATTAACTTAGGCATCGGATTGGCCCCAATACTAAGCATTTCATTTTCTTCTACGAGATTTTCCTTCAACCCAAAATTCACTAACAACATTTGGTGCCATCTATTTTTCTCTAAACATGACCACATGGCTAGAACTAAGATAACTAGAAGTGCAGGTGCTGGTACTTCCTCCCAACACCCTGAAGGAGAGAGTCGGCATGTTGATGAGCAATGACTGACTCGACTTAAGCAACTTTGTCTTGATTTAGCTAAGGAAAATTTTGAGTTAAATAAAAAACATGAATAGATCCTTGACCTTCTTCATAAAAGTATTCATCCGAATTAGAATAAAGAGCATGGCAATCATGATGCCAATAGTATCGACGATTCAATTTATTCACCTAAATTGCCAAAAAAGCAAGCCGAGGTTATAGTGAGACCCTTGGCTCCTAGTTTCAAGAAGATTGATAAAGGCAAGCAACTATAGTAGGTGCATCATGTAGGACCTTCGCATGTTAAGACCCTTGTTGCAGTGACTAAGCAATTCCAAATCAAGAAAAGTCCTTTCGTTCTAGAGATTTTGTAAGAAGTAATACCTCGGCACATTAAGCTGCCCCAGTTCAAAACTTATGATGGGATGAAGGACCCTGAAGACCACTTGGAGTACTACCATACATTGGCTAAGTTGCATGGTTTGAGCAACATAGTAGCCTATCAAGCCTTTCCCTCAACTTTGAGGAATGTAGCTAACACATGGTTCAAACATTTGAAACCAAATACCATTTCATGTTTCGATGAACTAGGAGAAGTGTTCCTTCAAAACTTCTTTACTAGCAAACTTCCTATTAAGGACTCTTCAATTCTTAACACCATCAAACAGAAGTCCAATGAGTTAATTAGGGATTACTTGGCAAATTTATGGCTGAGGTGGTTCAAATCCTCGAGTTGGATATGAGTGTAGCCCTCAATGCTGTAATTGATCGAGTCAAGCCTCATGGGGACTTTTTCAAGTCTCTTACAAAGAATAAGCCTAAAACTTTCGCTGAGTTCAAGGTTCAAGCCACCTCATACATCCGTTAAGAAGACAACATAAAGGTATGACATGAGGCTAATCAGAGTAGATGAGAAAGAAATAATGACAAGTGAAAAAGTACAAAGGACAGACTCAGTACGGACAATGACCAAGGTTCAGATGTCGAAAGGAAGAGGCCAAGGATTTCGACATACTCATCCTACATGCCTATCAATTATCCAATTTCAAACATGTTGATGGAAGTACATAGACAGAGAGGCATCCTCTAGTGGCTGGAAAGAACAAGAGGGAATCCCTCAAGAAGAAACTCTAACAAGTATTGTGATTTCCATCGTGACAAAGGTTACAATATGGATGAGTGCATTCAACTCAAGAATACAATTAAAGATGCGATACAACACAGGCACTTATAAAAATTTCTAGTGCATGATGCTAAAAGAATCAAATGATCATCTTAGAGGAGACACGAAGAATAAGAGGATGACACTCGGCCAGTAGTGGCCATGAGAGATGCAAGGGATGTTAGTCCCAGTAGAGCACCTAACGAAGTAATTAATACCATTGTCAACGGACCTACTATAGGCTAGTCGAGCTCTTTGAGCTCGATTAATGCCAAAAATTATGTATGCAACATTCAAGGCAAAAAGGTTAGGATCGACAATACAATTTCTTTCAAACAGGAAGATTTTGAAGGTATCTAAAGGTCGCATGATGACGCACTTGTTATTAGTGCAAGGGTCACCAACTTTGAAGTCAAGAAAATTCTTGTTGACATAGGAAGTTTAGTTGACATCATTTTTCAGCATACATTCATTCAACTGAGACCTAAGATCAAGGCATAGTTAAGGTCTTATAAGTATGATCTTTATGCCTTCAATAATCAACTTGTCTATGTAGTTGGAGTAATCACACTGCCGATTCAGATTGGCGATGACGAACATATTATAGAGGAAAGGTGGACTTTCTTGTCATCAAATGTTAGTCTCGGTACAACATGATAATGGAAAGGCCATATCAACGTTTATTTGGCATTGTCCCTTCAACTGCACATTTGAAAGCTAAGTTCCCCACTCTCATGGGAGTTCATGTGTGCAAAGGAGATCAATAACTAGCACGATCCTTATATATAAGGACCTTGAGATGAAAGGAAGCATTTCAAGTTGAAACCTATCTAAAAGGCAAGTCAGTCGACATAGAGAATGCCAAGAATGAAGCTGAGGAAGGTCCTTTAGGAAACAACCCTAAGAAGACAACAAAGATAGGAAAATCCTTATCATTAGATGTTTGGCAAAGTTTGATTGACTTCCTACAAGCTAATGCTAACGTGTTTACATGGTCACCTTCAGACATGCTAGGTATTTCGAGAGAAGTTACGATATATAGATTGATCCAAATGTGAAGGTGGTCCAATAGAAGAAGAGGTCTAGAAATTATTGAAGGCAAGATTCATCCGAGAAGAGCATTATCCGACTTGACTAGCAAATTGTGTGCTAGTCAAGAAATGTAACGTCAAGTAGTAAATGTGCATAGACTTCATGGGTCTTAACAAGGCATGTCCTAAGGATTGTTTCCTACTACTAAAAATCGATTAGATGGTAGACGCAACCGTAGGACATGTGTTACTTTCTCTTATGGACACTTTCTCTAGTTATAATCAAATCAAGATGGATAAAGCAGATGAAGTCCATATATCTTTTGTTACCAATTTTGGAATGTACTATTATACGGTGATGCCCTTTAGGCTGAAGAATGCTGGTGCAACATACCAAAGATTAGTAACGAAGATGTTCAAATCTCAGATCCATAGAAATGTCGAAGTATATGTAGATAACACGATTGTGAAGAGCATGAAGGAAGATCAACATCTTGCTGATCTGGTGGAGACATTTGCTACATTGAGGAGATATAGCATGAAACTCAAACCTACAGAAGTGCGCCCTTGGTGCAACATTAGGGAAATTTCTGGGGTATTCGGTTACTCAATGTGGCATTGAGGCCAATCCAAAAAAGATTGAAGCCATAAGGAATATGAAATTACCTCTCACAATCAAAGAGGTGTAGGAACTTGTTGGGCGAATTGTTGCCCTCAATAGATTCACGTCGGGAAGCACAGATAGGTGTAGAGAATTCTTTAGAATTTTAAAGAATCCAAAAGAATTCAATTAGACCGATGATTATGAAAGAGCTTTCAATGAGCTTAAGGAATTTCTTACATCACCTTCGATACTTTTGATACTATTCTTGGTGAAAATTTATACTTGTATCTGTCAGTTAGCTGTTGAGCTCTTTCCTTTGTACTGGTCCAAATTGACGATAAAGAGCATCGACCCATTTATTACGTGAGTCATTTTCTGAAGAGGCTAGAGCTTCGGTACATAAAGATTAAAAAATTTGTATTAGCAGTGGTTCTCTCGATGAGAAAGTTAAAGCTATATTTTGAAGCTCACCAAATCATTATCTTCACCGATTAGCCATTGAGGCAAGCATTGTAGTGACCTGATTCCTTGGGGAGGATGATGGAGTATGCCTTAGAGCTTAGTGTTGATGGTGTACAATATAAACCTAGAATGACACTAAAGGCCCAAGTACTGGCAGATTCTATAGCCAAATTCACTAGAGAGGAAGATTATGTGGAGGCAACTAAGAAACCTATTTGGTTTCTTTATGTCAATTATTCTTTGACATGAGAAGGAAGTGATGCAAGCCTAGTTCTTCAAGGCCCCCATAATGTCAAAGTTCATTATGCTCTGAAATTTGGATTCCCAACCAATAACAATGAAGTAGAGTATGAAGTTCTAATTGCCGAATTGAAACTAGCAAAAGAAATTGGTGCCGAGAAACTTGAAATGTTCTCTGATTTCCAGCTAGTGGTAAATCAAGTCACCGGGAGTTATGCGACAAGGGGAGAAGAGATGAGCAAGCACCTATTGGTGGTAAGAATGCTTACAGAAGAATTCCTATCTTTCTCTGTTCACAAAATTCCGAGAAGCAAGAATATTGTGGTTGATAAGTTGTTGAAGTTGGCTAGTATGGCATTCCTTGAGCTAAGTGAGAAACTTTTCGTTAAGTTTCTTTTACAGAAAAGCTTATTTACTCCCTCGTAAAGTTGTGAGTTGGCTCCTTGCCTGAGAGAAGAATCATGGTTGAATTCCCTAGTGAATTAGCTAAAAGATGGTACTCTCCTTGATGACAAAAAAGGGTGTGAAGATTGGCTTACTAGGTTGTGAACTATACGTTGATTGATGGTTAGTTGTATAAGCGTGGCATATCTTCACTCTACCTTCGATGCCTTTCCTCGAAACATGCCTAGAGGGTGTTATCTAAGCTACATGGTGGCATATGTAGTAACTACATAAAGGTGCAAACACTGTATATTCGAGCATTGTGATTCGACTATTACTGGCCGACTATGAGAGAAGATGCAAAGGATGTTGTTCGGCATTGTCCTCAATGCTAGAAGCATGAGTCATCGAGTAATGCACCTGTGATCGAGTTATGTAGCTTGATTAGCCCTTGGCCATTCGCTTAATGGTGATTAGACATCCTCGGACCCTTTTCGAAATCTACCGCTTAGCAATAATTCATCATTGTCACCATTGATTATTTTACTAAGTGGGTCGAGGTTGAGGCAGTAGCGAAAATCATCGAATAGAAGGTAGAAGCGTTTGTTTTCGGTTCATCATATCAAGATTCAGAGTTTGCCACATAATAATCACAAATAATAGCCTACAGTTTGACAACAATAAGTTCCAGGCATTTTGCAAGAAGTATGGCATTCGCCTTAACTATACGTTTGTAGTATACCCTCAAACGAATAGACAAGTCGAAATCGTCAACAAGATCATATTACATGACTTAAGAAGGAAAGTAGATCAAGTTAAGGGGAGATGGGTAGTTGAACTGCTGAGCATCTTATGGGGATACCGAACCACTCATAGAACTATGACGGGTGAGACACCATTCAACTTAGCATACAGTACAGAAGCTATGTTGCTGATTGAGCTGGACTTACCTAATTTGTAGATGCATAATTTCAATGTTATTCTTAATCAAGTAAGACTGACGGTGAATCTAGACAATATTGATGAAACCCGAGATATTGCAAGAGCTAGGGTCGCGGCATAGCAACATAGAGTGGTAAGGTATTACAATCAGAAAGTGAAGCATAAGGTTTTCGAACGTGGAGACTTGGTTTGCCGTAAGATGGAAGCTATTGGCATACGAGTGGGTTAAGGAAAGCTCAGCGTGAATTGGGAGGATCTTGTTAGGATCCAGGAAGTTGTTGGTGAGTGGGACTATTGACTAGAAAGTTTAGATGGATTTATCATCCTTCAAGCTTGGAATGCCGAGAATTTGAAATTGTATTTCAATTAATTTGTCAAATGATTTTTATCACTACTCATTTGGCGATAGCCAACTTGTTTGTCAGACCACAGTACTTATTTATGAGAATTATATTTGAAGTTTCATTATGTTTGTTTTTGTTATGATTGCCAAATTAATGAGTTCTAGGTTGTACGACAAACGAACTGATCTAGGTTCTAGCTTAACACAGTTAACGAACTATACAAATTAACCTTATGGTCGAGTAATGCGGCTAATCTACGCCTCAAATGGCTAATGGATTGTCTATAAAGACATACAGAATGGGCGTGTGAAATAAAACATACCAAGAGATAGTTGAGCATCTGAAATAAAACATGTTGACAAATAAGAGTGTCAAACAACACACATATACCACACATGTCGTGAAAGTGCAGTACATGAAATGAAATGTATGGGACACTTATATGAAATGTCTTTTCGTTAACAAGGGTTACAGGCACTCAGTACTGTATTAAAGATATTTTGATTGATAATTACTCGAGAGCGCAATGTGCTAATACAATAAAAATCCTATGGCCCACTCTTGGATTTAGCATAGGTGATTTTTAGATCAGTAACTGGGGCATCTTTGGCAATTGGGGTCTCAGAGTAGGCAATTTTCTCAGCATAAGCTTCATTGTCACCTTGATTCAAAGTCTCGACACTTTTCTCGTTGCCTTCATCCTCGTCAACACTGCTGACTTTATCGTCAACATCGGTGAAGTCAAGGTAGGAGAGATCATAATTAGGATGAAGCTTCAAGATCTCTTCTCTTGTCGCTTGGACCCCTTCCAATAGCTTTTTCTACAGAAGTCTCTTGTACCGCCGACTAGGAGTGATTATATTGAGTGCCTCTTTAATCGAAGGTCTTCTTTTTATAGCCTTTTCCAACTCAACAACACGGCTTTATATGCTCGAGTTATTGGTCTCTAACTCTTTAATCTTCATTCTAAGTCGATCTTCTTCCTTGCTCATCGTGCAAATTGTTTGGCTTAGGCCTCAATACTCTTCTTTCTTCTTTCGTAGCTCCTCTTTTAAGCCTTCATACTCTTTGTACTACTCTTCTATTTTGGCCTTCAGGCTTGAGACTTCATTGGCAGTAAGAGCATGTGCCAACTTCTCAGTAGCAAGGTCTTCTTAGAGCTTTCTCACCTCAATCTTAGCCTTTATCCTTGCGTTTTTAGCAGCAGCAGTCTGTGCCTTCAATGCATTGTATGCATCCTTAACTCGCAGCAATAGATTTATTTAACACAATTAGGAACGATTTGGCACAATACAAGAATATTACTAAGAATATTACCTTATTTGCCTCTTTATCGGCTTTGTTTAAAGCCATCAAAATATGGATGCTCATCTGGTAAAGGAAATGAGTTAGTAACTCGAACAAATTCGATAATTAAAAGTAATGGTTATGGATACTTACATCATGCAATTTGGCCGCAATATGGGCCTCATTGCAACCACCAACTCTATCAACATCCTTCTTCACAAAATCTCTATCCTTGGGAAGAATTACTTCGTCCATTAAAGCCAAGGACTTTGTCCTATCACCTAAGGTTGAGTTGGTGTCCAGAATTGTGTGGTTCCAGTACGGGATGTAGTATTCGCCAACCTCCTTATTGGGGATGAATTTGACATTGTTGATGCTAAGTGCTTTATTGTGCATTGCCTCCTTTACCTTCTCGTTCAAATCTTTGGACTTTTTGGTTGTTGGTTGGCCGACAAGCTCTTTCCTTGGTCTTTTATTTTTGTTCAGCGCCATCTCTACTATTAAGGATGGCCCTTTTGTAATAGTGGCATTCTCAACCCCCTTGTAGGGATGCAACATTCATCATCCTTCGGCTCGATAGAAGTTTCAATAATCTCAATCGGAAGCTCCTCAGAATGAATAACCTCGATTGAAAGTGTCTTCTCATGCTCCTTCCACCTCTCGATAGGATGGGAGGTCTTTTGTACTACTGCCTACTTTGTTGTAGCCTCCTTTATTGCCTTCTTTGCGGTAGCAGGCTGAGTGGTAGTCGCCAAGGTAGTCACCCTTTTATCAGCCTTGGATTTCTTAGCCTTGGCGTAGGCTAGTAGCTAGGTGGGATTCACTTCGCCAGCACCCATATCTGCAATATGAGTAAACATGTTAATATAATCATGGGAAAAAGGATGAACTTACATTTTCCATACCAAACAAGACGCAAAAGCTACAATTCTCCTCCTAAGTCTCAAGAACGACTTTTCTCTTGTAGCTATACTTAGCACAGTAGTAACTCATTAATGTACCTTCTTTTCAAAAAAGATTAGGTCTCCATTTTCATAACACTGTATGATTCTCTCGACATCCTAAAAGAACATTTTGTTCCTCCTCCTCTCTTGAATTTTCCTCATTGTTGTTGTATCATTTGACATTAGATCTATATCTTTTGTATGGATCGGCTCAGTCCATTGGGTCTAGAAGTCCAACTCCTCATCAAACACTATCGATATGAATTTGTCATGCCACTTATGGATCTTAGATTCTAACCCATCCATGAACTTACACCCATGCCTTGCAGTAGCAAAGTACCACCCATCAGGCTGCCTCTTAATTGTGAAAAAGTATTGAAATAGTTAAGGTGTAGCCCTAACCTCAACTTCTTCGTAGACTATCTCGAAAGCTGCCAAGAGTTGGTGTATGTTTGGTGAGAACATGCTCAGCACAACTCTGAACTAGTTAAAGAATCCCTTTAAGAATGCTAAGAATGGGAAGCACATCCCAAAATCTAAATACTTCAGATATATATGGAATTCATGCTCCTTCGGGAAACAAACCCTCTCCACCTCTCTTAGCCTCCTCAAATTCTACGTCCTAAGAAGATCTTGCCAGTACTTGTTGTATTTCTTTACGAGAACTCTATTGGTAGAACTAGCAGTCCCATCTGTAAAGTTACGAAAATATGCTATGGTATTGTACAGATATCTTGCTGAAGACCACCTTTCTTTATCTTCGGAATAATTATTTACGGGAAGCTCGTTAATTTGAGCAAGTTTATCCAACCTTGCCTCCATACTATTAGCCAAGACACCAGAAGAACATGCTACCTCGCTCCTTATTTGGGGGGGGGGGGGGGGGGGGGGGGGGAAGTGGCATCAATTTCCGTTGCTTTAGAATCAGAGAGGACAAGTCGACGAATAACTTTGTGAATCATACTTGAATGTTTATGCAAAATGATATAATAGAAGTCGAAGAATGTGAGGTTAAAGATGAGAAAGTGAATGAAGGTTTAAGATGTAACCAGAAAAATGAATTCTGATTATGAACAGTACTTTATATATGGACAATTCGTCTTCGTAACTACAAATTTGCTTTTAATAATAATAATAATGTACTAATCTAGTAATTGTGTGGATTGGTGACACATGTTTCATGATAGAAATTTGACGGCTGAAAACTTTGTGATAGTTATTAGGCTTGCAACAAAACGATGACCTAGTTGATAGATATCATGCCTCCAACTTTTTGGTTTCTTGAACAGACGGGAGTTTAGAAATTATGACCTTTCGACTGGGATGTGATCTATCCTACTTCGCACGTTGCTCAGCATCAATCTAAAGAATCACTCCCCTATTCGGCCTTTAGTGCAATATATATATGTATAACTCCCTTTATCGACTACTCGAACACGGGAGTTAGAGGGTAAATGTTGATATTCGGTTTTTGCTCATTTAACATACTCATTCACTCGGTTGCCGACAGGCTGAGCAGGTGAATCTCTCAGCATACTACTAGATAGATGACATATGGGATTTCTACTGAGTAGAATAAATCCGTCCTAGTTTGAATTCAAGTCCATGGCGCAAACGGTTATCATAAGCACAGTTATATTACATAACTGCCTGCTCTTCCTACATATCAAGGGAGGTCTCAAATTAAGAAGCTTCCATATGTCTTAACAGTTATTCTGACAATTGTCTTAGATACTACAACCACCTATAAATATTAGAAAGAAACTCTGTAAGAGCTCTCTAACACCTTTTACTTGCATACTTTCTATACAAAGTCATCCTACTAACTTAGGCATTGGAGTGGTTACACCGAACTGGCCTTAGTACCAAGCATTTCATTTTCTTTTATAAGATTTTCCCTCATCCCAAAATTCACCAACAACACGCATGCTATGCTTGTGCTCGGTTACTAGCATGCTAGTTAGTAGTTAAGCTAGATGTTTTGCTATATTACTTGACTTTGTTTGATGTGTTATGAATAGATTGATCACAATTAAGTGGACTAATATAAATATGAACTAAAAATTTAAATGGACATGCATTACATCTCGCTAGGGGACAGTTAGGTTTTTCTTTGGCTAAATTTTGATCCCTTCGATGAGGTGTAGTATGCTGGCCTTTCCCTACCCTTTGTCGAATTAAGTGATAGGAAAAGAGGTCTTAGAAAGGTTAGGAATGTCGATACGAAGGTAGTCGTTGGATGCGTAAGGTTTCAATTGTATAAGCTCGTAATTGGGCATGAGAGGGAATCGTGGCCTCTATGATTGGCATTATGGCCATCATATCACAATTGCTCAACTCGAGCTAGAGATTTTGTTCAAAAAAAAAAAAAGCCTCAGGTTAGAGCAGGTGTAATT
Source organism: Lumnitzera littorea (assembly GCA_024138015.1). Lineage (NCBI taxonomy): Eukaryota > Viridiplantae > Streptophyta > Magnoliopsida > Myrtales > Combretaceae > Lumnitzera > Lumnitzera littorea. The sequence continues at coordinate 74,811,572 of JAMXBB010000005.1, read as the reverse complement.
TCTCTAACTTTATAACGGACTGGATAATGTCATACGGATGACACATTGCTTGTTCATGCATTGTATGTAATAATTGATTGATACCTTGGTTGTTTTGTTCAACTTGTATATTCTTTTTGCCTCTTACCCTTTACTGAGTTGTAGTTTGTTTATTCCCTTATAGATTTGCTTGCAAGTTCTGATTAAACATGCCATGTGATGATCATCATCAAGTGTGCAAGGGGTATAACTAGGGCTTGAGTGAGAAGGAATTGATGTTGAACTATGTTTATGAAACTTTTTGGTTTCTTAAGGTCGGTTAGGTCTCTTGGGTGATCTAACAGGATTCCTACTTTTGAGTCGTGATACGTATTTTTATAAATATTCTATACCTAGTCTTATTGTAAATATAAGTTTGTTATTTATATAAATATTAGTTTATTTATGGAATTGTAAATGCTTTAAAGTGGTTTATGGTATGGGTTTTGTATATGTTAGGGTTATGTTTGTAGTTGAGAGGACAGTTTTTAGCATAAAACTGATATATACTGCAGACTGTTATGGCTTAACAGCTTTTGAGGCAAGACATGCTTAAATAAAAGAATTAAATTGAATTGAAAAAAGGCTCTTTAGCAAAAAATTGAAAGAAGTAAGAAGACAATTAAGGAATTGGTTGATGTAGTATGCATGTATTTTTAATTATTGTTCTTAGAGAGATTAAAAAAAGGGAGTACATACCCTTTAGTTTTTGAAATGTGGATTCTTTCTTGATAAAATTTATGTTTATTTTGATTTTTGATTTAATCTTTGTGTAAATCATGTGGTTTAACTCCATTTTACATGGATTAATTTTGAATTCTAGTATGATTTCTATAGCCAATACATATATTGTGTAATCATGCTTTAAAGGCATGAAAATATGGTTGAGTGAAATTTATGGAATAAAAAGTTGCTACAACCTTGAATTTTTTATATTAATATGGATGAATTTTGATGGAAGAGTATGCGCTCTTGTTCTTGAATAGACTATGTGTGATATTTAGTTTTGATTCTATAATTTGAGCATTCAATGATTTTTGTCTCTAAGAGTTTTTCATTATTTTATTTGTTTTTCTTGAGGATAAGCACAAATTTAAGTGTGATGGAACTTGACATGGCTTAATTTTATCTATTTTATAGGTAGATATTGTAGTGCTTTTATAGACTTTTTAGTGTAATTTAGTACTTTATTTGCTAATATCTTATTTTAACACTTTATTAAACTAAAGTGTGTATTTTTTACACTTTTTATAGGAAAATATGCAAAGTCAAAAAATATACATGTATCGATATTAAGCAAGTGAGATTCTAAGTATGGGAAATTTGATCCAAGAACTACATGACAGAGAAGACTAAGTCATGTACAAGAACATGGTGTGTACTTGTGATGAAGAGATTAAACACATTGTGTTTCCCTTCGAATAATTACTTACAGTTTGTTGATGTTGTGGGATAGTAGTCTTAGCTAGCCAATGGTTTGAAAAAGACTTCTTTATAGACAATACAGTTGTGGCACTTAAGGAATAGAATCCATTACTTGAGTGAATGAAGTAGGAGCTAAAAAGAAAAAAATGTAATGTAATGAAAGAATTGGCACCTGAGAAAATAGCCTTCAACCTTACATGCCTTGTATACATTAAGTCCAGGTTGTATAACTTTTTATCTTACGCGACAATTGAAGATTTATTCATAATAGTTACAATTATATCTTGCGGGCCCACTTCCATATGGGACTCCTTATAATATAAATAGTAGGCCTTGTAAATAGAATAGCATGTAGAGAAGATAGATAATAGACAGTAGATTATTATTCCTTTCATTTAATTAGTTTAGGGTTTTAGAAGAGCAATTTATTTTCTTTAGATTTTAGCATTGGGAATAGTAAAGTAGTCTTTGATCTTGAATTAAATATTAGAACTCCTTATAGGTTGTTTTCATTCTTTTTATCATATTCTTGATTTGGATATTGTTGATATGGCTTTTTCATAAAATAAGTTGTGGGCTTATATTAACTGACCCAAAACTTTAGCTCGGGTCCAATAGCCTAGACTGGGTGAACTTATCTTCATCCACTAAAAATACAAACAAAGACACTAAGGTAAGGGGCTCTCGCTCTCTTTCTTTCTCTCTTACAGTTTTATTTCACTATAAAGGGTTGACTTAGCCATTGGAGTAGTTGCATAGGAGTATCTTCCAGTGCCCCTAAAGCTGTTTTCAATTTTGTAAGTACCTAGTACCGAAACGAAATTTTGATATAAACAATTAGCATTGTATGTGGGAATCAAAAAAGGAAAAGTTTTGTTTTGTAATTTACTTTTGGACTATGATTTCCATTGTCTTTTGCTTTGAATTTGGGTTGGTGGACGCGTTATGTAAGTTGGACCGTACAATTTCATGTGCGGTTGTTTTTTGCATTTGTTTTTGGAAGATATTGCACCTAGGGATGGTAAATGAGCAACCTAAGTATCTTTGCATGCCAAAAGATTATGGCTTGGCATTGTCGTAGTTTTCATGTGCTGGGCTTAGCATGCTTAGAGCTCACGTGTATGCAGCCTATTTATTAAGCGTGTTTGTTCATGTGTTGCCCATATGCCTATAAATAGGCTCGGTAGTTTTGGCATATACAAAAATTTTGAGTTATAGATTCTTTTCCCGAATAGTTACTAGCATGTTAATTTAGGAAATTATTACTTTTATGAAAGATTAATTAAGAAAAAAAATATTATTGTTATTGTCATGCATTAGTATGTTAAATTTAGTTACACATTTATTTGCGCATATAAACATTTACGATGCTAATGATGGTAGTAATAGTTAGCTAAAGTGATGATGATGTTAGTGGTGGTGGAGGTCACAGTAATGGCACTGGCGATGGTGTTAGGGGCGGTGCTGTAACATAGGCGATCGTAGTAGTGGTTGTGGTGGTAGCAACAACGATGGTGATAGTTAGTGGTTGTGCTGGTGCTGGTGCTAGTGGCGTGATGGTAATAGTAGTGGTAGTGGTGGTGGTGGTGGTTGATGGTGGATGTAACAATAGTAATGGAAGTGGTTGGTGGTGGTTGACGACCGATGGTGGGTGGTGGAGACGATGGTTGCAGGTAGCAGTGGTGGTAGGTGGTGGTTAACAGCCAGTGGTAGGTGGTAAGGATGGTGGTTGCAAGTGGTGGCGGTGCTAGGTGGTAGTAGACGATGGTAGTTGATACGGGGCTAGTATATCATGAACTGAAGATGGCCTAGTCATGGCAGACGCCATATACTGTACGAAGAACCCCTGATTGGTTACCTTTTCAATCATGAACTCTTCACACGATATATAAGGCTCTATAATCACTAGTTTCCCAAGAACATACAGATCCATATGATATCATCACACAAATATATTTCTGTAAAATTTAAACTACAACGTATATAATACATAGTAATTTATTACATCTAGGTCTATACTACTACTAAAACAAAAGTACATAAGTAAGAGTTTACATAATCTGTTCTCTCTCAATACATAGGATGGCTTACTCTTGCCTAAGTCCCCAAGCTAACCTGTGGCATCTCTTGGCCAGCTTCTATAAACAAGTTATCTTGCAGCAAAAGTCTAAGGGGGTGTAAGCCTACGCTTAGTGAGTAAAACCCTCAGCCACACCACAGGCAAGTTATAAATACATTATATTCACGCATATGAATGAATGATCAAATAAAATGCTAAACAATACGTATAGTTAACTGGTCCATATACGTAACTTAGAGTTAATGCCCTTCGAAGTCAAGGTTGAGTATATACGACACCAATTAAATCCAAGTATTATACCAGAACTTACTTTACTACGAAACTCCATGTTCCGTATATAAATCAAACAAGTCTTTTATTTCTATAAAACCAAGTTCTGGTATAATCGTGAGTGGGCCCCCACAGTCTACACTCACCCTTAAATGGAAGCCTCTAGACTTAACCCTTAGTCAAGTAGTTGGCACCTCCAATGCCTAGTATTCCTACAGGCCAGCGTAAAGTCATTTTATACGAGTACACCACACAAACCAATAAATTAATAATAACAACCCTCGAATGGCTTCTCTTTACCTTCGTGTGATGTGATGGCCAGAATTGTATCTATATAATGCATGTTGATGCATGTAACAGTTTCTTCTTATGAGCCGAGTATAATTAAGTCCAATTATGATGTGACAATTCAATAGTACACACAATCATTTTCTATACTTAAGGTAAATTCACAACTCAGCACGTAATAACATATACAAGCGTTTCTTGACCCCACACAATAGTCAATTAACAATAACATTTAAGTCCACTATCTATAATCACATATAAGCATAGAATCATAGGGTAAATACTCACTTGGCCATGACGACTCACTCTAGTCGTAGTAATCAATCGGGAGATCCTCGCCTACCTCGGGAGATCCTGATCATTATGATATTATAACGCTAGTAAGTAATTAAATTAACTAGTAATTCTAAATATCTATTTACTTAATTCTACTTAGATTACTATAAACTTTTATTTGGTTAGACTTTATCACTAATCGTATGTAACTTTTTCGTTCTATTTCTAATATTTATGAATTTATAGTCGTTTTCATGATTTTCGGATGCACTTTCACGCGATGATGTCTATTTTGGACGTTAAGACCCATGTTTTACGATATGGACTAAATTTATAGAAATTTTTAATTATTGAAGCTTAATTATTCTTATTGCTTCTATTTATATCCTATGTTTGTACTTAATGATTTGGTTAGCCCTTAGATTCTTATACTTAGAGAATTTTACCTTAATATTACTAATTCATGTACTTAATTAAGTTTAATCTAATTTAGGAAGTGTATTAGGGTTTACTAATTCATGTACGTAATTCTTATGCATTATTATTATTTCTTATTTTATGAACTTATGCTTATGTCATTGCTTATATCATCAATTGCTTGTGTCATCGCTTATGTCATCATTTGCTTATGTCATGACTTATGTCATCTTTTAATTGCATCATTGCTTACATCATCATTTAATTACATAAGCCTTACCTCATACTTATGTCATACTTACGTATCTTATGTATATTTTACATATGTTAACTATATACTTATACCTTTACTATACTTATATGTATATTAGTATACTTATACGTATACTTATACTTATACCATATTTATACTTATACATATACCCATATATACATACGGTTATATACATATTTTTATATGAATTTCGTATGCGTAAAATTCCTCTTAAGAGGGCTTCTCTAATTTCATTCTTTTTGTGTTTTAAGAGTGTATTTAGCATGGTATAGGTATGTATAGTTAGTATATGTCTTAGTTTAGGTTATGTACATAATAAATACTTATGTACAAAGGTCTCTATACTTGTATTTCTCTAATATACCCTTATGTACATATACTTAAAGACATATACACATGCATCTCCTTCCACTTCACCATGATTTCTATTCTTCTACACCTAAAGATTGAAGCTTTATGCCTTCTTCAACATGGATATATATAACATATAACTATTCATCTAATCTACCTCTTCACCTAACAAATAAATAATATAAAGCAATACATAATAACATAGTTACATACCTTAGTTTGTTCTTGAAATATGGATGCAAATTTGGAAAGTGAAAGGGAAAGGGAAGGTCATGGCAATGGAGGTGGGGTAAGGGTTTGATTTTTTTTAGTTTTGTGTTGTGTTTGAAAAGAAGAAGAAGGTGGGGTCTAGAAGGGAAAGGAGTGGACGACAATTAATGAAAAGAAGGGAAGAAAAAAGCTAAAAGAAAAGAGAAGAAATCATTAGATGACTTGATATTTTCTAAAGTGTAAGTGTTTTTTGTTGACTTTTCTACATGTTGACTTTAGTCATCATGTGTTGACTTAGTCAACCTTTTGACCTTGGTCAACATTCCAAAAGCATATGCCATTTAGTATACATAATGTAGTAATTAAGAAAAATTAAGAAAATGAGGCATTTAGTGAATTGATTAATAAAAATAGATGATGAGATTTTACATTAGGTATTTATATCCTATATACATCATTTGGTAAGCTACTTAGTATAACTAGTATGAAAAATATCAATTAGGGTATTAAAGTTTACTACATGTAACCTAAGCATCAACTAAACCCCTAACTCTGTATATTACTATCCTAATTATATACTTAGAAGATAAATGTGATCTATGTTGCAATATCTTTGCTTCTAAAGGATTACTTAAGGATTCTAAATATATATGCATGATTGAAAGTTATTTCTAATCTTTCACTAATGATTTGGCAAAATACGAAGGTTATATTATCAATTAGGGTTTTAGGGTATATTATGTTGAATTAGTGCTCGTATGTCTTTAAGGTTATAGTTTTAGGGTTTTTATAATTTTCGAATGAAATCTTTAGTGTTTACATACATTTAGGGTAGAAAAATTTTATATGCAATTGACTAGGTGTTTTAAGGTTTTCACTTTCATTAGCCTTGTCAACTTCTAGATTATCTAATAGACTCGAGCTTACTTCAAAAGCTAGATTAAAAATTTTAGGGGTTTACATGGTGTTTTGTGGTGGTCTATTGTAGGGGTAGTGGTAGATGGCGGTGGCCGATGTTAAGGTACTGTTTAGTAGTGGTCTGTTGTGGGGTTGGTAGTTGATGGTGGCAGCGGTTTTCCTTGTGGCGGTAGTAATCGAGGTGGGGTGGTGGTAGTCGATAGTTGTCAATGATGATGGTAGTGATAGTAATGGTGTTGGTAATCCGTAGTGGTAGTGGTGGTTGATAGCGGAGGTAGTGACCATTAGCAATGGTTGTGGTTGGTGGTAGTGGTCAATAGTAGAGGTGGTGGTACTTAGTGTCAGTGGTGGTGATGGTGTTCTACGGTAGGTAGCAGTGTTGGTAGTGGTAGTAGTGGTTGTGCATTGTGGTAGTAGTAGTAGATGGTGGTGTTGGTGGATCGCAGTGGTGATAGTAGTTGGTAACAGAGCTGGTGGCCAATGGCAGCGGTTATGGTTGGTGGTAGCGATAGTGGTGGTCATGGCTAGTGATCGACATGATGGCCCTTGGTGTCGGTGGATAGTATTAGCAGTGGTGGTTATGCACAGTGGAGACAATGGTCGTATTGGTGGTTTATGGTTGTTCATAGTGGTAGTGGTGGAAATGGTTAGTAGTGGAGGTAGTGGTCGATGCCAGTAGTTGTGGTCGGTGGTAGTCGTAGTGGTGGTTAGCGGTAAAGGTGGTGGTTTACAGTATCAATGGTGGAACGGTAGCGGTCGGTAGCAGTATCGATATTTCACGGTGGTAGTGTTAACGATCGATGGTATTAGTGGTTGTGTATGGTGGCAGCGATGGTCAGTGGTGGTGTTGGTGCTCCGTTGTTGTCCATAGTAGTGGTGGTGGTGGTCGGTAGTAATGGTTGTGGTCAATGGCAATGGAGGTGGGGTGGTCAACAATGGTGTCAGTGTTCCACGGTAGTAATGTTAACAGTCGGTGGTGGTGGTGGTGGTTCGAGTAGTTATGGTGGGTGTTGGTAGTGGTGGTGGTTGTTTTTAAATTTACATGGGGTTATTTTTTAGGAAAACCAAATTAGTTGGTATAGATATAACGATAGTGATTTCTTTATTAAGTAATATAAATCTTACTAATATAATACAATATGTATGTGGCTTTTAATATATGTTTTATACATGAGAATTGATATATGATAATGTGATTAATGAAAGGATAAAAAGAAGGAAAAAAAATGAAAATCAAAGATCAATAGGTACGAGAAGAATTAAAATAAGGACTTTTTATTAGAAATTCGATTTTTTCCCTTTACATTAGTAACTAACATGATGTTTGATAAAAATCTAAACGGAAAAATAAAAACTCTAAATATATCCAAATTGTATATGTGGAGAACTCGATGATTGGCTTTATCCTTATCCTGGGTCACCGTTAGGGGAAGGTTGTTGTGGTAGAGGTGGAAAGATAAAACCAAGGCAAAGGTGGAAAGACAAAACCAACTAACTAGTAGTATGCCTATTGGTGTTGCAACATTTCCTCAATACGTTAACCTTGCTATTGCTGCTCCTCTCTTAGCTCTTGGAGATCTGTCTTGTACCCCCTTATCATTTCATACATCTCTTATTCCTAAGTAGATTTAGTGATATCCCTTTTGTACATTTCATTAATACGCTGGTACATCTGTTGCATGTTAAAGGGAACATTTGATTCAAGGTTGGGGACCTCTTAATGACCGTATGCTTCTTCATATCCAAACTTGCCCTATTGACCTTGCTAATCGATGAGTATGTCAAGAGGAAGCTGATCATCTTCCTATTGTTGATGTTGTTGCTTGTGCTTGTTGTAATGTTTGTCCGACCCTATACCACTCACTTGTCTCTTCATTTCTCTTGATGTAAAGCTTTTGCTTCAACTTATCTAGTCAGAATGGCTTTGCTTTACTATTTGCACAGCCATTCAAATCAATTTCTTCGGATGCGAGCATGTGTGAGAGGAAGTGCCCATATCCCAGTTGATTATCCTTTTGTGCATGAAGTTGCATCATGCAATAGTAGTTGATGGTCCTAACATTGACTCATCTTTCATAGAGGATAGAGTTGATAAGCCATAAATCTTCTTTTGAAAAAAATGAAGTGTTGGCGTGTAGAGTGATAGAGTTAGTAATTATATAATGGACAAGTTACACCATGACGGGGAGTGTCAAGCCCTATTTTGATTTTCCTTAATTTAATTTATATTAATCCCAACCTACTTAATATCTTAATATAAATTACTTGACATAAAATTAATGAAACATTTTTCATTAAAAAATATTTAAAAATTGGAGTCGCTAACCAGTTTAATTGGTAAAAAATGAAATTAGGGTTTCCGGATGGGAAAACCCTAATTTAGCCACTAATCCGTATATTTTCTTAAAAAATATTTTTAGAAAATTAACCAAAAAAACTAAGTTTAGGGGTTAATTTATTAAGATTAAGTCATTATGTAAAAATAAAAAAAATTAATGGGCTTTATTTTTATTTTTTTTTCTAAAAATGCTAAAATATATACAAATATGTAAAATATAACTAAAATGAATTTTTTAATTATTTTTATTACGAATTTTTTACAAAAAAGTTTTTTATTTTTTATTTTTTATGTGGTTGCCTCGAAGTTGTTTATGTATTTGCTAGTAGGAATCAAACTAACATAGTTCTTTTAAAAAAAATTTAGTGTGTGGATTTTTTTTAGATTCGTAAATTGAGTTAGATTTATGTTTACTTAACAATTTTTTATTATTATTTAAAAAAACCGAAAAAGATCTAATTTCGTGAATCTATTGAAAAAAAAAACCTTAATAACTAAATTTTATGAAAAACTTTGGTTAAGATTTTTTTTTTTTTAAAAAGATCACCATGTGTCAAAATCAATCTTTTCCAAATCTTATATGTAAGATATGCTAAGATATGTATTTTCTCTAAAGATACAGATTTTAGAGAAAAGATATGCGATTTTTCAAAAATGCGATTAAAAATAGTATGATTTAACTAAATCAATAAAAAAATTGAAATTATCTAAAAAATATAGCAAAGGATATGACAATAATAAAAAAATATATAATAAAAAACTTGCACTAAAGAGAACAAATTAGTAAAATAATTAACTAATTAGAAAAATAAAAAAACAAAATAATTAAAGAAAATGATAATTTTTTTTACCTAAATGAGTTGAATTGTGCATGATTGGCATGTTCTTGTTGATCATTGTGATTGTCTGGACTACACTCGTGTGCTTGGAGTATGTACTGATCATGCATGTGTGAGCTGTTCGTAGAGTAGACAGTGTGTAGCATGGATTATGTGACATGCATGTGTAGTTGTGTTTATGAAGTGTGTTATTGTGCGTGTGGTTGTGTGAGGGATAGTGCATGGGACAGTGTGGCACGCTAGGCAATGTGTATGTATAGTCGGTGAGAGAGTATGTATGTGTCAAGCATACATGATTTGTGTGGCATGAGTGTAGTGAGGCAATGTCGTATGCTAATAAGTGAGTTCAGGATCGTGTGTGAGGGCGAGAGAGTGTTTGTGAGTCAGTGAGGAAGTATCGGTGAGTGATTAGAGTGAAGTGTTTGTGTAGTGGGATCAGTGAGTTGTGATTGAGTGGGGGTGGTGTTAGCAGTATTTGTGTTAGGCGATTATGTGTGTGTTTCATGTTAGGTGATTGTGTGTATGTTTTCATGTCGTGTGTGCAGTGTGCTTGTATTCGGCAAGTGTGGGGTGGTGAGTAGAGTATTGATGAATGTGGATAGTGGACAATGGCGTACGGATTGTAGCATGAGCAAGGCTTACGTATAGCTGTGGGTGAATATGTGTTGGTGTGTTGGGGATTGTAAAAAAATGTTTTTAAACTTTACTGTCAACTCACTATTTATAAGCCACATAACCAAATCTCTTGTATTTTTTCCGATGTAGATTTAATCTCAACAAACTTTAGATATGAAAGATACGATAATAAATCCTAGATATAGAAGATGCAATTTAGATTTTTTTAAGATTTAACCTAGATTTGCGCTTTCTGTTTTTTAAGTCTAACTCAGTCCAACTTAATTTAGCTTAATAACCCATTAAATCTATTTTATCCCAATATAAATTAAATAAAGATCCACTTTATATCGGATTGAACTAAAAGAAATATTTTAATGAGGTCTAATTCTTCATTGACTTAGAATTTATTAAATTGAATGTATACTATGATTCATTCTGACCCTAAATGAGTTGACATGACTCGACTCCACTCGACTCCACTTCACTCAACTTGACTCGATACGACTTGACACTTTATTTTATATATATATATTTTCAATTTTCGTTTTATTTATTTATTTATTATTTTTCTATATTTCCTTTTTCTTTTAACCTGGTCTAATAAAAATAAAATGGCAAAAATAAGGTGTCTACAGCTATTCCTCTTTGTAAGGAAGTTCGATTAGAACTTCGCTACAAAAACAAAAGAGATACCTATTTTTGTGAAGCCTTACTTTGAATCGATAGAATGAGGATTACCGAATGGTCAGTTAAGTTGTGTTTTATCTTGAAGAAGGATATCGACTTGAAAGGTTAATGTAAATAATAAACTGCCTATCTTGAAAGGACAGGGTAAAGGAATGGGAAATCTGCCTTGAAAGGATGGCACAAAAGGGAGCCTGTGTTAAAAGCATAGGCCAAAGGTTTGGGGGTTTATCTTGAAAGGATAAGGTTAATGATTTAAAGGGCTTATTTTGAAAGGATAGGGCAAATAATTAGGGGGCTTATCTTGAAAGGATATGAAAAATAATTAAGGAGGCCCATCTTGAAAGGACGGGGCAAAAGGGAACTTATCTTGAAAGGATAGTGCAAAAGACAGGGTGCCTATCTTAAAAGGATAGGGCAAAAGATAGGGTGCCTATCTTGAAAGGATAGGGCAAAACTATTGAGGGTTAATTAACTTGTTTTGGTTTGATGAATGATGTGAAGTGGATAGATCTCTTTAAGATTTTCAAAAAACTTCTAAATTCTCTTAGATATCTCTTTCAAGGACTTTAGAATCATTTTACTTAGGAATGGAGAATTTCATAGATAACAATCAATCGGCATACCTCACATTAACTCCTGATATTCACTCATTCTTATAGAAGAATATCACCAAAGTATTTCCTTAAGATTATGCTTGCTTCCTTTTTCTTTTCTCTTTTTTTTTTTTGAATAAGATCTTCTTCATGATTGTAACCTTTTGCTAACAAGTCTTTTAGCTGTACCATGCTGATGTCATGATTTTGCTTTTATCGTCACCAAGTCTCAATTTTCACCTCTCTATGATTCTTGAAAAATAAATCTTTTTTCGAAAAACTAGATTAAATCATTAAGAACATTCAATTTCAATTTATTTGGTGACTTAAATTCCTTGGTGAGTGTTTGGTGTTTAAGTGTATGAAGTTAAGAAACATGGTATACAAGGATTTATTGGTGAAGTGTTTGTCGATTGATGACCGTTTGAATTTGAGAACATTCATGGATATCAACTTTACTTGTAAACAATGAAAGATTAACCATAAACAACTCTCAAGAAAAAAATTGGAATCTTTATTAAACTCGGTTTTCATGGATAATACAATTTAACAACATTTGAATTCACAGGTCTCCTTAATTCCGAGCCATCCATTTCCATCAACACTAATGCACCTCTTGATAATACCCTTTTCACTACATAAGGGCCGTCATAATTTGGAGCAAATTTACCCTTAAGGTCTTTTACATTCAGTAATACTTTCTTCAACACCAATTCTCCTTCCTTGAAGTACCTTGGGCATACTTTCTTATTAGAGGCTTAGATCATTCATTGTTGGTAACCTTAACCATGACATATCGTACTAAGCCTCCTTTCATCTAGGAGGTTCAAATGCTCCATTTGTTTCTTCACCTACTCTGCTTCATCAAGTTGAACTTCTGCTAAAACTCGGAATAAAGGTATTTCCACTTCCACTGGTAGTACTACTTTAGTTCCATATACCAATGAATAAGGTACTGCACCTGTGGAGGTTCTAACTGAAGTTCTATAAGCCATGAGAGCAAAGGGAAGCCTCTCATACTAGTCTCTATAAGTGATCGCCATCTTCTCAATGATTCTCTTGATATTCTTATTAGCGACTTCAATTGCCCCATTCACCTGAGGTTGATATGGAGTCGAGTTTCTGTGATTGATCATAAATTGGTTCAATACTTCAACCATCAGCTTATTATTCAAATTTAACCTGTTGTTTGTAATAATGGACTCAAGTGCACCGTATCTTGCATTGATATCTCTTTTAAAAAATTTGACTACCATTCCATTGGTTACTGTAGCATATGACGCTATTTCCACCTACTTGTTAAAATAATCGATTGTGACTAAAATGAATCTATGCCTGTTTGAAGCCATTGGCAAAATTGGACCAATCATATCTATCCCCCACATTGAGAAACGTTAGGGAGCTGACAATACATGTAATTCTTAAGGTGGAGCATTGATTTTATTAGCGTATACTTGACATAAATGAAAATGCCTTATGTGCTTGATACAGTTTGATTCCATCGTTATCCAAAAATAACCCATCTTCATGATTTTCCTAGCTAACATGTACCCATTCATATGAGGACCAAACTCCCTCATGCACTTCTTTCATTAATTTCTTGGCTTCTTCTTCATCTATACATCTTAGCAATGTTGTATTTGGTGATCTTTTGTACAATGTAGCTCCACTTAACAAGAAATGAGTAGCCAATCTCCTTAAATCTTTTCTATCTTTTCTATTAGCTTTATTAGGGAACATACCGGTTTGAAGTAACTTTTTGATATCATAATACCAAGGCTTTTTCAGTTCCTTCTCTTCAATGGTCAAACAAAAAACCAACCTTTCCTTTACCTCAATCTTCAAGGGCTGAATTTTTATCCCATCCATGACTTTCACCATCAAGGCTAACGTGGCAAGTGCATCAGCAAATTGATTCTAGGTTCTTAGAATGCAAGTGAATGAAATTTCTTGGAATCTTTCAATTAGTTTGTTTAAATGCTCGTGATAAGGTATCAACTTCTTGTCTTTCATCTTATATTCTCCTAAGATCTAGAGAATTATAAAGGAGGAATCTCTATACACTTTAAGCCTTTATATTCCCATCTCTAGTGCCATGTTAAGGCCCAAAATGCAGGCCTCATTTTTTGCTATGTTGAGGCCTAAAATTTAGGCGATACTAGTACTACTCTTATCTCACACCCCAAACACATTGGTTGCTTCATCTAAATACATTCTCGATTCTGATTTCTCACCACTCAATTCATTTGCCACTATCACAATTTCATCAGGAAACTGAGCTTCCAAACCATCATCTTCATCTTCTAGTGGGTATTTTGCCAATTGATTAGTTATTGCCTGCTCTTTGACTAAACTTTGACTTATGTACTTGATATCAAACTTAGAGAGTAGTATCTGCCACTTTGATATTCTCCCAATCAATGCCAACTTTTCTACTAAATACCTTAAGGGCTCATGTTTTGTTAGCAACTCCATTGAGAAATAGAGAGTGTACTACTTGAGCCAATGCATTACCCATACTAAGGCATAACATGTTCTTTCCACCTCTAAGTATTTTTGTTCACCTTTTGTAAACTTCTTGCTCAAGTAATATATAGGATGCTCCTTTTTGCTCGTTTCATCTTTCTTGCTTAGCATACATCCCATCGATTTAGGAAGGATCGTTAAGTAGAAAATCAGTGGCCTTCCTAGTATAGGAGTGACCAGTATTTACAGATTTTAGCAAATGCTTGCTCACATTTTTCATCCCATTCTACCACTACATTCTTCCTCAAAAGTTTGTATAACGGCTTGCATTTATTGGTTAGCTGCGATACAAATCGAGCAATGTAGTTTAACTTCCCCAATAGTCCCTGAACTTCTTTTACAGTCTTTAGCATAGGCATGTTTATGATTGCCTTGACTTTGTTTGGGTCTACCTCAATTGCTTTTCTACTGACTACAAAACTCGACAATTTGCCCCAAGGTTACTCTAAAGGTGCACTTTTTTGGATTTAGTTTCAGTTGAAACTTCCTTAACCACTCAAACAGCTTACATAAAACATCAACATAATTCTCATCCTTTTTGGATTTGGCAATCATATCATCTACAAAAACTTCCATTTCCTGATGCATCACATCATGAAACAGAGCTACCAAAGCACGTTGATAAGTTGACCTAGCACTCTTCAACTCGAAAGGCATTATGTGATAACAAAGCGTTCCCTAAGTGGTAACGAAGGTAGTTTTGATTTTATCTTCTCTTGCCATCTTGATTTGATTATATCCCCCAAAACCATCCATAAATGAGAAAAGATGATTTTTGGTCATGTTGTCTACTAATACGTCAATGTGTGGTAAAGGGAAGTTATCCTTATGTGTCACCTGGTTTAAATCATGGAAGCCTATACTTACCCTAACTTTCCCATTTTTCTTCAACATTGGCAACACATTGGCTACCCATTCAGGGTAATCCAACACTTCTATGAACCCAACTGCCAGTAATTTCTTCACTTCTTTTTTTATTGTAAGGAGTATATTTGGTTTAAACCGCTTAAGCTTTTGTCTTTTAGGTTTAATATCTCCTCATTTCGATAACTTGTGAACTACGATTGATGAATCCAAACTAGGCATGTCTTCATAGGACAAAATGAATATATCTAAGTATTGTGATAATAATTGCGACCACTCCTACTTTTGATCATCTGCTAGATTACCTCTAATTTTCAAGTTTTGTGGATTCTCTTCTACCCCTAAATTAATCAAAAATATAAATTCATCAATAATCACTCACTCTTGTTCAAATTGATGCCAACTCTCTTATATTTCGCTTAGAATCTCAATATCATCTTTGACATCTGAACTATGAAGGCCAAAGGTGATATTGGTACTTTCATCATTTACAAGTGTGAGATATCCATTATGTTCATCGTTTTTACTGATTTGAAAAGTAAGGAAAAGGAAAAAGGATAACAAGTAAATAATAAAGAAGAATTGAAAGAAAGAAAGGAACTAATTTGATTGAATGAATTCAAATTGTTTAAAAAAAAGGCCGAACTAATTGGTCTAATTATGAAATGGAATGCTCCTAATTGATCTAATATTACTTTCCTAAAGAGACCTATTAATAGGAATGGGAAACTAGTTGCATAAGGAAACTGGGATGCCAATATCTTTCTCCTTGTTTGGACTGATGCTATATTGCTGAGCTAAAGCCTTGAATAAACTGGTTACTTCAGGTTCTTGAACATAACTTGGTACTAGGAAAGTCTAACGGATATCGAGAAAATCCATATGAGCATGGTGTAGGTGATCTCCTCTCTTGCATCTGGTTTTGGCCTTCATTTCTTGGATTTCCTCTTTAGTAGGCTCATATCTAAGCCCGAATGTTCTAATTTGATGCTTAGGTTGTTCCAAACAGCCTTGTTCCCTTTGTCTTGACACTTCAATCATGTTGACCTCATTGAAAATCTACAATCCTAGTTTAAATACTTTAACGATGATCATATTGATTGAGCATCCATGATCTGGTAGAGGATTATTACCCACAGTGGGAGGAGGAGTCTAAATAAAGTCCAATTGAACCAACTTAGCATTAATAAGATCCTAGATTTTATGTCTAAGTCTTTAGCATTGGTTCGTAAATGCCCTACTTATGTTAAATGATAATTGTAATAGAGCTTTGGGTTATAGTCTCTCAGTTTTTGTCCCTCCTTCTGTATTTCAAACGCTAAGAGATTCTCATTCCTTAGTCATATAAGAACCTAGCTTAGAGGAATGGGGATATGAGTAAATTGTCTCCTTTATGGGCAGTTATTCTAATTTGGATTCAAAGGGGGATTAGATCCTCCTACCATGGTTACTAGTGCTGCAGGTCTGACAAGGTTGTTGGTATTGACAATGCTTATAGTAGCTTCTTTGGCTTTGTTGGAAAATTTTATGGGAGGCATCTTCTTCTTAGCTGCTTCAGGATTAGGAAGCCTTCCAGTAGTGATAGCCTCCTCAATTTGGCACCCTAAAGCCACAATCTCTGCAAAGTTATAGGTAAGGTGACCTACCAGATGTTGGTAATATGGACTTCTGAGAGTATTGATAAAAGCAAAGGTTAGATCCTTTTTTGTTAAGGGTGGAGTCACCCTAGCTACCATGTCTCTCCATCTTTGGGCATACTTAAAGCTTTTGTTTGCCTTGTTTTGTAGATTATTCAAATCCCACATGGATGGGTCTACCTTGATATTGAACTTGTACTAGTTGTAGAAAGACCGAGCTAACTTATCCCAAATATTGATCTCGTTCAAATCTAGTTAGGCATACCAAGTTAAGGCAGGCTCGGTCAAACTATCTTGAAAGGTTTAGACCATCACCTTATCATATTTTGTATATTTCCCCATTTTTTTTATGTACAACTGGGTGTGGAGCTTTAAGCAATCGATTCCATTGTATTTCTCGAAATCTAGTACCCTAAAGCTTTCTGGGAAATCATCGTCTTCATACATTGGTAAATTGATCATCCCCATCTACTTAAGCCCATTAAACATTTCTAAGGTTTTCATTTTCTTTGTCAACTTCTATATAAATTTCCTTTCCATCTGTCAGTGTTTTTCCTAAATTTCCTTTCTCTATGTCTCAGCATTAGGGACTGATTTTGCATCTTCTAGTTCAGGAGGAGGGGTTACTTCTACATTTTGATTCAGGTTGACTTGAGATCCTTGTCTATCATTGAGGATTCCAATAGCTTGAGTGAGAGCTTCGATTTGTTCAACCATCTTGTTCATGTTTTCTTTTAGGGTTACGACGTTTAGGTCAGGCTCAGTTTAATTGACGTTTCCAGTACCCTGATTTGACATTCTTGCCTTAGAACGAGTGAATATCAGGCTTTTAATTGAGTTTGCTCGCTTGGGCATTATCTTTAAAATCTTAAATGAAATCTTAAGTTTTAGACATTTTTGTGAACTAAAATTTCTTTTGTTTTTTTTTAATTCCTTTTTTTATTTTTTCTTTCTTTTGTTTTTTATTTTTTTTGTGTTCATTTTTTTTTCTATTTAAAAGGCAACTATCATGAAATAAAAAAAAAATGAGAAAAAGATTGTGCAATCAATAAAGGTTTTCATTTAATGAAGCTATAAATTTATTAATAATCATAAAATCCAAGGGACAAAAAGAAAAGAAAACTCTTAACTAATCTTTCTAAAAAAAAAAAAACTAAAATCCTATATCTATAAGAGCCAATAGATTTAGCTAAGATGGGCTTCATCAACTTCTCTCATCAGCTTTTAGATTGTAACATCTCTTTCTCAAATCTTACTCCTCAAGAATTGATTTTCCTCCAGTAATCTCCTATTCTTCATCTTTAATTCTTCAATGATTCTTTTTGCATTTTTGGAATTGGGCTTTAACTCTAGCCCGTATGGTGTCTCAGTAGGCCTACTTGATAGGTGAAAGGTATTCTGGCTTTGGCTCTTGTCTGAATACGTTTGGAGCTTCATATCGTATCTTTCTAGTTTTCTCCAACTGATCATAGATAAACTACTTGGTAGCCCGCTATTCTTCAACTTTACCCCTCAAAGTTCCCACATTGACTATCTTCTTGACTTCCCTCCTTTCCCATAACGTCACAATTTTTGCTAATCATTGAATCAAAGTAATGGGGGGTAAATAAGGATCTTGATAATTCAATGTAACATCTTCCAAAAAATCTTTGTATGCTATCTCTTGAAGCAAACCTAGCTATCTAGTGACATAAGCTGAGAAATACCCTATATAACCCGTAATATCGATGATGGGAAACCCTGCATAATCAATGCACCCTAGGATGGCTCGAGTATAGTTACTCCACTTAGTTGTCTACAGAAAATCCATTGGCTGCATCTTGCTCATGATTGAGACCCATCCTTTAAATTGAGCTTCTTCTAGTACCTTAAGATGATAGGCAAAGTTGTCAATTAGATTCACGTTTTCAGTTAAGGACACTTTGAGAAGATTCCCTCCATACTGCTATATGTGACTAAGAAACCATACGGTAAGGATTGTAGGGTTAGCCGTAAAGTACTCATGCCCTTACTTCCTTAAGTAGGTAAGTATCTTGAATTGCTCTACCAATAATGCCAGTATATAGGATTTACCAACTAAGAATTGGATTACTGGCTCGACTACCCTATAATGGACTTGATTGTATTTGATAGGAAATAGCATTGTCTCGAATACTGCTATGATAAAAGCACTTACCCCCTTCTTAAGCTACGATTCATATCTCTCATAAAAGATCTGACGATGTTTCTGATAAGTGTCTAGGCTTGAAAACCATTATACTAGCCTTAAGATATTGAGACATTTCTTGCCTTCTGAAGATAAGAACGGTGCTAAGGCTGCCTTTTTGACTCCCAATAAAGTCATGAAGGCTTTCTCCGGCTGGACTCTAAGATTTAAGATGGTTATGCCTACTTTGAGATGCGGAGCACTTAGTAATTGCAGGTATTCTTCTAAAGTGGGCATCAACACATGTGGGCCGAACTTAAAAGCTACTAGTTCTGGATCCCAATAATGGATAAGGGCTTGAATTAGAGGCTAGTGAAGCTGGACCTGCATAAGGGATTTGACTGGCTTGATCTTCTTACAAATGTGATCTTGCTTAGTGGGTAAAAGCTAATTTAACCAATCTTTTAAGATAGCCTCGAGGAAAGAGTACTTATCCAACTGGACCTCATGGATGGGCTTGGGATTGACACTACCCTAACTTTCCGTATTTATATTATGTAAAACATGAAATGATGCAATTATTTACAGCGAAGCTATTAAATTTACAAAAAGCTAGATATGATATTAATAATTTTGTAGCTTCTTCAAAATTTCAAATTTTGTAGCCTTCTACTGACTAAGAGACAATGTAAAAAAAAAAAAAAACATATAATACAAGAAATAAAAATAATCACATAGAAACAAGCATTAGTGAAAAAAAATAAAATCAAATATATATAGAAAAATGCAGTATGGTACATATGTATGTAATGCAATAGGGGTCGATAATTAATAAATCATAGGAATTATTATGAATCTGTGGTTGAAGAGGTCCCTTATATATAAGTGGATTCTAAAATAAGATTTAAAAAAATGAAGCTCGTGAATACTTATATATAAGAGTTACTGATTTTTTAATTTTCCCTTTTTGAAAAAGAAAGTTGAACCATTTGTGCATTAATCAGACTTTTCGTATAATTTAAAAATAACTACCTCTTTTTCAAAAAGAATGATGTATGAGGGTGGAGTTTACAAGTCTTAAGCTCTGTAGCTTCAAAGATTTTTGAAAAAAAACTTAGTAAGCTACATCAAAGTTTGAGTGGGCTTGCCTATTATCGCCAGGCGAGGGTAAAAACCCCAGCGACTTGAGGCTTACACAATGGTAGCTTATCCTAAATTCCTAAGATAGCTCAGGTTCGACTACATCTAAGCATGTAGATGATTATTAAAATAAAACCCCTAAATGCCAATATAGGCCATTAAGCCAGGTTTGTTTCTTATGGCTTGTATCATTAAAAACTAGTTAGCACAACTATAATACAATAAAAAAAAATAATACAAAAAGCCCATCAATTAATTTTTTAATTTTTATATGGCTAGCTCACTAGGATTCCCTAGTAGAGTTGGCAATTCTATCGAGCTTTATTTCGGTTTTCTATAATTTAATCTATATTAAGCCTAGTCCGCTTAATATAAATTACTTGAAGTTAAATTAAGGAAATATTTTTCTTTAAAAAATATTTAAAAATTGGAATCACCAACTAGTTCAATTGGTAAAAAAATGAAATTAGGGTTTTTAGGTAGGAAAATCCTAATTTGGCCACTAATTTGTGTATTTTCTTAAAAAATAATTTTAGAAAATTAACTAGAAAAACTAAGTTTGGGGGCTAACCTATTAAGATTAAGTCACCATGTAAAAAAAAAAAAAAAAATTAATGAGCTTTATTTTTATTTTTTTAAAAAATACTAAAATATATATAAATATGTAAAACATAGCTAAAATAAATTTTTTATTATTTTTATTACGAATTTTTCAAGAAAAAGGAAAAAGAAAAGTTTTTTTATTTTTTATGTGATTACTTCGAAGGCACCTACGTAGCTATTAGTCGGGATTAAGCTAACATAGTTTTTTTAGAAAAAATTTAGTGGATGGATTTTTTTTAGATTAAAAAATCAAGCTACATTTTTGTTTACTTAACAATTTATTATTATTTTTTTTAAAAAACCTATAAAGATCTAATTTCACGAATCTATTTAAAAGAAAAACCTTAATAACTAAATCTTTTTAAAAACTCTAGTTAAGAATTTTTTTTCTGAAAAAAATTACATGTCAAATTGATCTTTTCTAAATCCTACACGGGTACTTTTAGTTTCGAATGTAGGAATGTTGTGAGTGGAGAATGGTTTCATATAGCCATTCTTTAAGCCATAACGTACCCATGTTGTGACCAAAGTAGGCATGTTGGGGCCCTAACGATCTTTTTTTTTTTATCGTTGGGGTGATAATTTGTCGATATTGTGATTAACATTAGCCTTTATATGGATAAGAAACAGGCCAACAGCCTAATAGATAAACATTTAGACTTAGCATTAGGTTAAACTGAGAGGTCAGGGGTTCGAATCTTAGCAAAGCCATGAAGGCCTTTTTATTTTTTGTAACTAACACTTTGCTACATCGAGAACTGCTCAGTGCCAGGATCTCGTTGTGCCATGTGTCTTGATACGTAGTAGCATCGGATTGGTTAATGCTGATATGGTGCTACGTCAGTTGCCGTGTGTTACTATTGACACATGCATGCTGTGGATGGTCGGATTGGCTAACATAGCGCCATGTTAGTGCCACATCAATCGACTTTCCTTCTCTTTCTCCCTTTTTCCTTCTTTTTCCCTAGGTTTTCTGCACTTTCCTCTTTGGTTAGCTAGTTTCAACACGATTTTTGAACTTCTTTTGGTTGCAATTTTGTCAAATCAATGGCAAAATTGCAAACTAGGCATGGCCTAGTTTCATTTTCGACCAAAATCTCATCTACATTCATCTAACAAGACTAGCCAAATCGAGCTTCAAAAATGGAAAAAGTTAATTTTGGAGTTAGGATGTTAATGACGGATTTCAGCCATTAACGAGCTTTTCAAACTCATGTAAGACTAAGAACCTATAAATTGGACCCTCCCATCCTTGTTACGAAGACACAACTCTTACTCACAAGCTTTCTCTCTCTTCCTGATCACTTCCTCTATTTACCGAACTCTCTCTCTCTACTTAATTCTTAGTTGCACCACCACCCTAGGAGTACTCCCCATAGTTCAAGCTTCCCAACCCAACCCTTACCACTCTTGGTCATGGCTTCTAACCATGCTGCTAAGCACCTATCACCGAAACTTAACCTACTGTACCCTCCCCCCCCCCCCTCTTGAACCACCATCTCTAACCACCCTACCCTAAACCATTCATATGATCGACTTCACCACCATCAAAAGCCCCAAGCTATGCCATTCCCTAACACCTACCTACCTCCATTGCCATACTCCACTTTGCAACACCATCCAAACAACTACCCTAAGCCACAACATCCTCCTTACCCTTACTTTATCTAATTTGAAATGTACAAATTCGTCATCACCCATGAAAAGTTCAGTTTGAATCACCTTGCATTAACCCCACTAAACTGTTGTTGAAGGAGAGCTTAGAGACAACTCGACCTGATTCGACGACTCGAATTGGATTTGACCCGCAACCTGTGCCTAGAACCGACCTGTGCTCTCTTGGTTTGGCCTTCTTCTTCTTTTTATAGTTGTTTTGTAATTTTTTTTAGTTATTTAATGTCTTTATTTCATTCCAATTGTAAATGTAAAATAAAAAGAAAGAGAAAAAAAAGGAAGAAGAAAAAAAAAGAAATGAAAAAGTATTTTATTTAATTGTTTATTTAGTCTAATAGATAAAATAAAATAAAAAGAAAATATAAATAAAAATAAAATAAAAGTGAAAATATATAAGTTCATAAATTAAAAAATAAAATTTTTTTTTTTTAACACTAAGAAAAATCAAGTTTTGAAAAAATAATAAATGGATCTTTTACAAATTAGGACGACTTTTAGATTTTTCAAAAATAAAATTTTTGATTTAGGACCATTTTTAGAAAATTTTTTAAGTAAACCAAATTGAACTAAAAACGTAAAATAGGTATGTTTTTCAAAATTAAAATCAACTCAACCCATTAAAGCTTTACAAAAAAGAACTATGTACGTTTGATCCAGAATAATAGGTATGTAGATACTTATGGGGTGATGGTAAAAGTGAAATAAAATCTAATTTTCCTTTTTTTTTTTAGATTACTTTGTTTATTCGATTAGAGTAATTAATAACTAAGTTGTATTTTTTAAAATTGAAAGGTGATTTTTAAGTTTAATTTTAAATTTGGAAAATTAATGACACTAGTAAGAGTTTAAAATTACTAACCCCCGAATCCAAATCTCTTGTTTTAAGATCGTTTTTCAAAATCGGTGTTTATTGAAAGATTAGTAGCTAAGCTATAACCAATTCACTCAATTGGTTATAACTTAACTCTTTTTTTCGACTTTGGTTAGGTGGCAACTCTAAAATGAGTTCAAGATATAAAAGAGAATCGGTTTTCTTTAAACCTTAGTTAAGGGTTGATA
Organism: Lumnitzera littorea; assembly: GCA_024138015.1. Classification (NCBI taxonomy): domain Eukaryota; kingdom Viridiplantae; phylum Streptophyta; class Magnoliopsida; order Myrtales; family Combretaceae; genus Lumnitzera; species Lumnitzera littorea. Next base: position 74,788,321 of record JAMXBB010000005.1, on the reverse strand, counting down.
TTAAATGGGTAGGATTTATTATTGATCGATTTAAGGAAAACCAAATTATAAAAAATCGGGAGGGAAAAAAACCAAGCTTGGTGACTCTACTGGGGACTATCAAGAGGGTTAACCATTTGACTTTCCAAAACTTCAATTAATCCTTAAAAATCACCTTAGTGTAATTTATATACTAATTTGTTCTTTATTTGTATCATAATTGTACTAATATCTTTGCATGTTTAGTTTTATGTATTTAACTATTTAGGGAGGAGGGTAGATTTATTTCTTGTACCATGAATGCATGATAGATGCGGTTGAACCTGGCCGTCTTAGGACCTTAGGACGGTAAGTCATTACGTAAGTTCTGGGCATAGTAGGGTAACCACCGTTCAAGGTCGATTATGTTACCTTACTTAAACTTCGATGTGACTAGGGAACCATTTTTTGAAAACATGTGAGGTCATAGAGTTTAAGGAACTCTAGAACCCACCCTTCTTACATACATTCTTTAGGGTTTGACGAATAGTTAATAAGGCGACATGGTTATAAAAGAGAATAAGAAAAAAACAAACCTAAAGGTTCTTTCCCTGTATTTCTCTTAAAATTCACTCTCAACTTCTATTTATCTATTATTAACTTCATGTTTGTACTATTATCTTGCATATCACACACATTGGGATATGGGGAGTCATTTGTTGCATCAACGATGTAGGGTAGATGCGGTTAAACCTAGGCCATCTTAGGACCCTAGGAGGAAGGCCATTGTGTAGGCTTCGGGTGTTGTGGTGTAACCAACGCTTGGCATTGATTAGACTGCCTTAATTAAGCTCAATGTGACTAATGAAAATGTTCTTTAATAAGTGAGGTTACAAAACTTAAGGACCTTTTCAAAACCTACCTTAATTACATTTACTCTCCTCTAAGCTTGAGTTAATACAATACTCTTAAGAAATTGCAACACTACTAATGGTTCAAGAGTTTTAATACAATCAAGTTTCTAAAAATAACAGTAGGGTTACAACTTAAGGGAGTAATGTATTAACCTAAATGATCCCAATATCTGCATATTTCCATGTGCTTTCTTTTGCTACATTGATGACTGATTCTTGTCCATGAAATATGTAGACCTAAGAATGGCGGGTAACCAACAAGAGAATAATTAAAGAGTCAATAGACTGCCAGATGCCCTAGGAATCCATGAGCAACTGCTATAAGCTGAAGCTGCCTATTGGAAGGAGAGGGTTAGGCGTGCTGAGGCCTCTAAAAGGGACTTATTAGCTCAAGTCGAAAAAAGTGAGAGGACCATGAATTGGGCTTTAGAAATGTTGGATAAGATTAAAGCTTAACTACAAGAGTTAAACTAGACACTTTAGATGGAGTTAAAAGGCTTTGAATAAATTTTAGGTTTCATTAAGAATAATTGTTAGGTTCGCTTCTATTTTGCTCTTTGTACTTTGATCTTTCCAAAATAAAAATTTTCTCTTTATTCTATCATTCTTCTTTCTTTCCTTCTTGGTAGATAGTCCTTCAATAGAGCTTATCTAACCATTCATTCTCTCTCAAGGAAATACAATTAAAAAAACTAGAAACAAAAAAATTGCCATCTTTATTTGGTTTCTATAAAATAAAGCTTTATCTTTCTCTCTCACTTAAAATAAAAAAAAGAAAAACAAAAGGAAAAGAAAATTTGCTAACCAGTAAAGAATTCTTCCAATTAGTTCTCATGGTTGATGATAGACTCGCTTCCCTAGAAAGGATGATGCATCAGATGGCCTAACAATGGCAGGTCTTGTTCCCAATTATCATCACTCTCCAAATATCCCAAGATTCAAACTTGGAAAGGAGACTCTCGAATCTACAGGAAAAGGTAGCCACGTTACAAAAGAGCATTATAGATTTAGAAATAGTAATAGGCCCCATCCTTAGAAGATTTCAATACCTAATGTTCAATATTAATCAAATGTTAGTAAGCTTAAGAAATAAAGGAGGCCTAAGAAGAAAAAAGGCAAGGAAGAGTGAGAAAAAACAAGCCCTAGGGACTCAGAGGAGACAATTTACTCAATCAAAGATCTCAATTACCCAAATCTTTCATTATTTGAAAGCAGCAAGGATTATAGCATATGAAGCCCCTAATCTGAATTACAAACCACGCGGCTTTAACCTAAAAGTACAATGCGACTATCATAGGGGTCAAAAAGGATACTCTACTAAAAAATGCTGGAGATTGAAGAACAAGATTCAACACTTAATTGATGCAAAAGTCATTTAGCTAAAGCTACAACAAGTCAATCCTTCTTCAAGTCATGAGGATAGTCTAATTGAGTCACCTAAAACTCCATTTCTTTTGAGCTCACCAATGCCTTCTAATAAGCTTATGGGTTGTTTCAAGTAGTTGGGCGCTTGTCAAGATAGGGGAAAAAAATAGAAAGTTGTTTTTCAATAAAGTCTGCAACAACTGGAATAATATAATCTTATTGCCTTTTCAATTGAATAATTATAGTGTTATTAGCATTAGCCCAAATAAATTCCTCCCTAAGAAATCGGTAACTCACTTTTAAAAGGTTTAGAATGAAAAGAGGTAAGCTATCTTCCACATATTCACCTAAAACACTTCAAGGGTTGAGAGACATAATGGTGAAGATACTTTAGACTCGTCTTAAAGGAGGTCCACTTTGAATGTGATATGCAGATTAAAATGAAGTTACACATTCATTTTTGAATCCTAAATGCAATCATCTCTTGTGCACCACATTGGACCCATTTAAAGAATTTTCAAATTGAAACTCTATTGAGAACCACCTTACAATGGGGCAATTCAAAGGTTAGGGTCATTGATGAGGAGAAAAGGATAAAATTGGTTTATGCTTGCTTTAGTAACGTTAAATTCAAAAGAAATTTTTCTTTATGATAAGTTATTTTTATTTTGAAATGAAGAAGAGCTTTATCCTTTTTTAAACTCCTTAAGCTTATACTTACCTCAGCCAAGCTGATATAATAGAAATCTATGGATTTAGGACCTTGAATCGTTTAAAAAGAAAAAAATTAGCAATGGAGACAATCACTCTTGGGGCCAAAAGAAGAGAGGGAATAGTAAGGGATAATGGGGTGAAGCAATTAAAAAAAAAAGAAAAAAGAAAAAAAGAAGAAGAAGGAAAGAAGCCAAAGAATTAAGCCCGAACGTAAGACAAAAGCCCCAAGAAATATTTCACATCCTAGCAAGGGCAACCAAAATTGAATCAAAAGGTTGGGGGTTAAAGCTTGAATAGTCCCAAAAAACACCAGGCCCTAAATTACGTTCCAAAGCTTAGAAATCCAAAATCTCTATATTAACTATGAAGTCTCTCTTATGCTGAATCATAACATGTCTTCCCATCCACAATACCACCCCTATACAATAAAAGCTCTTCCAATCTTAAAAGGTAATCTATCTTTAATAAAAGTTTTTTTTTGAAACTAGGGCAAGCATATTTCCAATTTTTACTAAGGTTCTTGACTTGTACATTTGGGATTTATATTTGTTTCAAAATAGGCTTTTTCATTATTCACTTTTGAAACCTTTGGACCAAAAGCCTAAATTTATAATGTTAAATTGAAAAAGACCTAATGGGATTGATTAAAGTGTATCACATTCAAAATGGACTATAATTTTGGGACTATAGTCAAGAGTGTAATATAGGTCGAGAGTTTGCAAGGAAGTCTTTTTCGACTGAACTAGTCATGAGTTACCTTTTCCTTAAAAAATAAGGATGTTTGAAATCACAGGGCCCTACCAAACGGCTCGGCATCTAAGCTAGGGGGAACATAAGAGGCCCCAAGTAGTTATTAAGCAAGGGTTCTTTACCTTTTAGCAAACTTAAAAAAAAAAAAAAAACAAGAAGAAAAGGAAAAAGAGAGAGAAAGTATCTTTATTCCAAGCGGCCAAGTTTTCAATCCATTCTAAAAAAAAAAAAAGTTTTGACCGCAATAGTTAAGGTTTTTCTCATTCTTCCCAAATAAAGGAAATTATCCCTAATTTTTTGTTTTTTTTAAATTAAATGGTTTTCACCAAAGGGTTTATCTATAAATATTTTCCTTAAAATCGGGTATTGTTTCGGACAAGTTTTAATCTTAGCCAACTCTCAAAAGGGCTATCATGCCTTCCATCCATTCAACTCTCTTCAAGTTCTTTTAGTAAGCCCATAAAGTATTTTTGTTCACCAAGTTTCTCTTAGCGAGCCTATAGAGCACTTCTCTACATTAGTTCCTTTTAGCCAGCCCATAAGGCACTTACCTTCTACATTTAGTGTTTAGCTAACCATTGAAGGCATAATCTTAGTTCAATTTCTCTTCGAAGTTCTCTAGCTAGCCCATAAGGCACTTCTCCTCCTTAATTTTCATAGGGTACTTCCCTTCATCATTTACTTTTAGTAAGCCCATAAAGCATTTTTGTTTACCAAATTCTCTCAAGTGAGCCTATAGGGCATTTCCCTTCATCAGATTCTTCTTAGCAAGCCTGTAAGGTGCTCTCTTTCACTAGTATTCTCTTAATAAGCTCATAGGATGTTTCATTTAGTCTAGCTTAAGGTTGCTAGTCCTCGAATGATGCTCCCACTTAGGTTAATGAGCCTAATGAGGTAAGACTAAGTACTTTAGATTGATCCCAACTTTGGATTGCTAGTCCCTAAGAGATGCTCCTACTAAGGTTAGTGAGCCTAGTATGGCATGGCCAGATTATTTAGATCGATCCTAACTTAAGGTTGTTAGTCCTCGAGAGACGCTCCTGCCTAGGTTAGTGAGCCTAGTGAGGTACGACCAGGTTATTTAGATCGACACCAACTTAAGGTTGCTAGTCCTTGAAAGATGCTCCTGCTTAAGTTAGTAAGCTTAGTGAGGCACGACCAAGTCCTTTAGATCGATCCTAGCTTATGGTTGTTAGTCGTCGAGAGACGCTCCTTCCTAGGTTAGTGAGCCTAGTGAGGTACGGCCAAGTCCTTTAGTTCGATTCCAGCTTAAGGTTGCTAATCCTCATGAGACGCTCCCGCCTAGGTTAGAGAGCCTAGTGAGGTATGACCAGATCCTTTAGACCAATCCTAGCTAAGGGTTGCTAGTCCTCGAAAGATGCTTCCACTTAGGTTAGTAAGCTTAGTAAAGCATGACCAGGTTATTTAGATCGATCTTGGCTTAGGGTTGTTAGTCTCTAAAAGATGCTTCCGCCTAGGTTAGTAAGCTTAGTGAGGCATGACCAGGTTATTTAGATCGATCCTGGCTTAGGGTTGTTAGACCCCATGAGACGCTCCAACCTATGTTAATGAGCCTAGTGAGTTATGATTAGGTTATTTAGATTGCTCCTAACTTAGGGTTGCTAATGCCTAAGAGACGTTCCCGCCAAGGTTAGTGAGGCATGATTAGGTCCTTTAGATCAATCCCAACCTAAGGTTGCAAGTCCTCGAGAGATGCTCCTGCCTAGGTTAGCAAGCTTAGAGAGGTACGACTAGGTTCTTTAGATCAATCCTAGCTTAGGGTTTCTAGTCCCTAAGAGATGCTCCTACTAAGGCTAATGATCCTAGTGAGGTACGACTAGGTCCATTAGATCGATCCTAGCTTAGGGTTGCTAGTCCCCGAAAAATACTTCCGCTTAGGTTAGTGAGCCTAGAGTGGCAAGACCAAGTTCTTTAGATTGATCCTATCATAAGGTTGCTAGTCCCCAAAAGACCCTCTCGCCTAGGTTAGTGAGCTTAAAGAGGCATGACTAGGTTCTTTAGATTGATCCCAGCTTAGGGTTGCTAGTCCTAGAGTGATGCTCTTGCTTATGTTAGTAAGCTTAGAGAGGCACGATTAGGTTATTTAGATCGATTCTTGCTTAGGGTTGCTAATCCTCGAGAGACGCTCCCACCTATGTTAGTGACCCTAGTGAGGCATGACTAAGGTATTTAGATTGATCCCAACTTAGGGTTGCTACTCTTCAAGAGACATTCCCGCCTAGGTTAGTTAGCCTAGTGAGGCACGACCAAGTACTTTAGATCGATCCCAACATAGGGTTGTTAATCCTCGAGAGACGCTCTCACTTAGGTTAGTGAGCTTAGTGAGGTACAACTAGAACCTTTAGATTGATCCCAGCTTAAGGTTGCTAGTCCTCGAGAGACACTTTCACCTAGGTTAGTGAGCCTAGTGAGGCATGACCAGGTACTTTAGATCGATCCCAGCTTTGGGTTATTAGTGCTCGAGAGATGTTCTCGCCTAGGTTAATGAGATTAGTAAGGCACAATTAGGTTATTTAGATCGATCAAAGCTTTTGGGTTACTAGTCTTCGAATGATGCTCCTGCTTAGGTTTGTGAGCCTAGTGAGGTATGACTAGGTTATTTAGATTGATCTTAACTTAACGTTGTTAATCCTCGAGAGACGCTCCCACCGAGGTTAGTGAGGTTAATGAGGTACGACCATGTCCTCTAGATCGATTGCAACTTAGGGTTACTAGTCCTTGAGAAATGTTTCCACATAGTTTAGTGAGCTTAAAGAGGTATGATTAGGATCTTTAGATCATTCCTAGCTTAGGGTTTCTAGTGCTCGAAAGATGCTCTAGCTTAGGTTAGCGAGCCTAATGAGGCATGATTAGGTACTTCAAATCGAACCCAACTTAGGGCTGCTAGTCCCCTAAAGATGCTCCCGCCTAAGTTAGTGAGCCTAGAGAGGCATGACTAGATTCTTTAGATCAATCTTAGCTTAGGATTGCTAGTCCCAAAGAAATGCTCCTGCTTAGGTTAGTGAGCTTAGAGAGGCATGACTAGGTTCTTTAAATCAATCTCGCTTAGGTTAGTGAGCCTAGAGACACACGATTAAGTTATTTAGATTGATCTTAGCTTAGGGGTTCTAGTCCCCGAGAGATGCTCCTACTTAGGTTAGTGAGCCTAGAGAAGCACGACTAAGTTCTTTAGATCGATCCCAGCTTAGGATTACTAGTCTTGAAAGATGCTGCCACCTAATTTAGTGAGCCTAAAGAGGTAGGACTAGGCTCCTTAGATTGATCCCTACTTATGGTTGCTAGTCCTTAAAAGACGCTCCCATCTAGGTTAGTGAGCCTAGAAAGGTACGACCAGGTTCTCCACATTAATCCCAAGTTAAGGTTGCTAGTCTGTGAGAAACGCTCCCGCTAAGGTTAGAGAGCTGAGAGAGATATGACTAGGTTCTTTAGATTGATCCCAGCTTAGGTACAATTAAGTTCTTTAGATCGATCCTAGCTTAGGGTTACTAGTCCATGAGAGACGTTCCCACTTAGGTTAGTAAGCCTAGAGAGGCACGACTAGGTTATTTAGATTGATCCTATCTTAGGGTTGTTAGTCCTCGAGAGACAATCTTGCTTAGGTTAGTGAGCTTAGTGAGGCACAACTTGGTTATTTAGATTGATCTCAACTCAGGGTTGTTAGTACCTGAGAGATGCTCTCACCTAGGTTAGTGAGCCTAGTGAGGCACGACAAGGTTGTTTAGATCGATCTCAACTAAGGGTTACTAGTCCTGAGAGATGCTCCCACTTATGTTAGTAACCTTAGTGAGGTATGACAAGGTTATTTAGATTGATCCTAGCTTCAAGTTGCTAGTCATCGAAAGATGCTCCTAATTAGGTTAGTTAGCCTGGTAAGGGACAACCAAAACCATTAGATCGATCCTAACTTAAGGTTGTTAGTCCCTAAGAGATGCTCCTGTTTAGGTTAGTGAGCCCAATTAGGCATAACTAAGTTATTTAGATTGATCTCAGCTTAAGGTTGCTAATCCTAGAGAGACGCTTTGGCTTAGGTTAGTGAGCCTAATGAAGCATGACCAGGTTATTTAGATTGATCCCAACTTAGGGTTGCTAGTCCCCGAGAGACATTCCTGCCTAAGTTAGTAAGCCTAGTGAGATGTGACTAGGTTCTTTAAATCAATCCTAACTTAAGGTTGTTAGTCCCCGAGAGATGCTCTTGCCAAGGTTAGTGAGTCTAGTGAGGCATGACCAGGGTTTTTAGATCAATTTCAGCTTAGGGTTGCTAGTTCTCGAGAGATGCTAGGCTAGTGAGCCTAGTGAGGTACGACCAGGTTATTTAGATCGATCTAAGCTTAGGGTTGCTAGTCCTTGAGAGATGCTCCTGCTTAGGTTAGTGAGTCTATTGAGCACTATTAAGTCCTTTAGATCGATCCTAGCTTAGGGTTGTTATTCTCGAAGAGACGCTCCCACCTAGGTTAGTGAGCCTATTGAGGCATGACCTGGTTATTGAGATCAATCTAAGCTTAGGGTTGCTAGTCACCGAGAGACACTTTTACTTAGGTTAGTGATCCTAATACGGTACGACCCAGTTATTTAGATTGATCCTACCTTAGGGTTGCTAGTCCCTGAGAGATGCTCCTGTTTATGTTAGTAAGCTTAGTGAGGTATGACTAGGTTATTTAAATTGATCCTAGCTTCAGGTTGCTAGTCATCGAAAGATGCTCCTAACTAGGTTAGTGAGCCTGGTGAGGCACAATGAAGACCATTAGATCGATCCCAACTTAGGGTTGTTAGTCCTTAAGAGATGCTCCCGCTTTGGTTAGTGAGCCCAGTTAGGCATAACTAAGTTATTTAGATCGATCGTAGCTTAGGGTTGTTGATCTTAGAGAGACGCTTTAGCTTAGTTTAGTGAGCCTAATGAGGTACGACTGAGTTATTTAGATTGATCCTAACTTAGGGTTGCTAGTCCCCGAGAGACATTCCTACTTAAGTTAGTGAATCTAGTGAGGTACGACCAGGTTCTTTAGATCAATCCCAACTTAAGGTTGCTAGTCCCCAAGAGACGCGTTTGCCAAGGTTAGTGAGCCTAGTGAAGCACGACTAGGTTCTTTAGATCGACCCTAGCTTATGGTTGCTAGTCTTTGAGAGATGCTCTCACCTAGGTTAGTGAGCCTAGTGAGGTACGACCAGGTTATTTAGATTAATCAAAGCTTAGGGATGCTAGTCCTCGAGAGATGTTCCTGCCTTGGTTAGTGAGCCTATTGAGCACGATCATGTCCTTTAGATTGATCCTAGCTTAGGGTTGTTATTCTTGGAGAGATGCTCTCGCCTAGGTTAGTGAGCCGATTGAGGCACGACTTGGTTATTTAGATTGATCCAAGCTTAGGGTTGCTAGTCCTCAAGAGATACTCCTTCCTAGGTTAGTGAGCCTAGTGACGTACGACTTGGTTATTTATCCTACCTTAAGGTTGCTAGTCTTCTGGAGACACTCCAGCTAAGGTTGGTGAGGCTAGTGAAGCACAACCAGGTCCTTTTGATCGATCCCAACTTTGGGTTACTAGTCCCCAAGAGATGGTTTCGCTTAGTTTAGTAAGCTTAAAGAGGCTTAACTAGGTTCTTTAGATTGATCCCAACTTAGGGTTTCTAGTTCCCGAGAGACACTCCTGATTAAGTTAGTGAGCCTAATGAGGCACGACTGGGTCCTTTTGATCAATCCTAACTTAGGGTTGCTAGTCCCCTAGCAACGTTCTTGCCTAGGTTAGTGGGCCTAGAGAGGTACAATTGGGTTCTTTAGATCGTTCCCAATTTAAGGTTGCTAGTCCCTGAGAGACGCTCTTGCCTAAGTTAGTGAGGCTAGAGAGGTATGACTGGTTTCTTTAGATTGATCCCAGCTTGGGTTGCTTGTCTTCAGGAGACACTCTTACTTAGGTTAGTGAGCCTTGAGAGGTACGACCAAGTTTTTTAGATCGATCCTAGCTTAGGGTTGCTAGCCACCAAGAGATGCTCTTGCTTAGGTTAGTAAGCTTAGAGAGGCATGACTAAGTTCTTTAGATCAATCTCAGCTTAGGGTTGCTAGTCCCTGAGAGATGCTCTCGCCTAGTTTAATGAGCCTAAAGAGGCATGATTGGGTTCTTTAGATCAATCCTAACTTAAGGTTGCTAGTCCCTTAGAGATGCTCCTACTTAGGTTAGTAAGCATAGAGAAGCACGACTAAGTTCTTTAGATTGATCCTATCTTAGGGTTGCTAGTTCTCGAGAGACACTCCTGCCTAAGTTAGTGAGCCTAGAGAGACACAACCAGGTTCACCAGATCGATCCTAACTTAGGGTTGCAAGTCTCCAAGAGACGTATTCGCCTAGGTTAGTGAGCTTAGAGAGGCATGACCAAGTTCTTGAGATCGATCCCAGCTTAGGGTTGCTAGTCCCTAAGAGACACTCCCGCCTAGGTTAGTGAGCCTAGAGAGACATGGTTGGATTCTGTAGATCGACATGGTCGGATTCTGTAGATCGATCCCAACTTAGGGTTGCTAGTCTTTGAGCAATGTTCCTACTTATGTTAGTAACTAGAGAAGCATGACCAGGTTTCATTTCTTCCCTAATTTCCTAGTTGATTGAGTCTAAGATAGCTAGTTAGTTGTTATAAAGTCTTTCTTAGGGCAAAAATTGTGTCTCTTTGTTTTTGTGGCAAAGTTTTGTTCAAACTTCACCATAAAAAGGGATAGCTATAGACACTTAATTTTTGTCCCCTTTATTTTATTTCAATAGGATAAGAGGTCCTAAATCAGGAAAAACACAAAAAGAAAAGTAGAAAATTAAAGAAAATTCAAAAAATAAGAAATTTATGAAAAAATAAGAAAGTTAGAAAAGTACAAAAATAAGAAAAAGCACAAAAATATAAGAAATTTGGAAAAATATCAAAAATAGGAAATGTTGAAAGAAATACAAAAAATATGAAATTTTGAAAATAAAAAAATTGAAAAAATTTAGAAAATTGAAAAGTCACAAAAAATGGAAAAAGTTGAAGATTTTAGGGAATTTAGAAAATAAAAATTTAATAAGACAGATTTTTTTTTTTAAATAGGTTTAGAAGTGGGACTGTTGGGCTTAGGCTTAGATTTGAATCTAGCCTAAGTTGACCTGGTCCATATATGTAATTTAATTACACATATGAATAAGGTATAGGCCAACAGCATAATAGATAAACACTTAGACTTAGCATTAGGTTAAACTTGGAGGTTAAGGGTTCAAATCTTAACAAAGGTATGAAGGCCTTTTTATTTTTTGTAACTAACACTTTATTACATCAGGAACTGCTACGTGTCAGGATCTCATTGTGCCACGTATCCAAACATATGGTAGCATCGGATTGGTTGATGTTGACATGCTGTCACATGGTATGCCACGTTAGTTGCCACATGTCATTATTGACACATGGTGCACTATAGATGGTCAGATTGGCCGACGTGGCGCTACATCAACACCACATCAACCGACTTTTCTTCTCTTTCTTCCTTTTCCCCTCGTTTTCCCTAAGTCTTCCGTACTTTCCTTTTTAGTTAGCTAGTTTCAATACGATTTTTGAACTTCTCTTTACTGCATTTTGCCCAATCAATAGCGAAATTCCAAACTAGGCATGGCCTAGTTTAATTTTCGATAGAAATCTCGTCTACATTCATCCATCAAGACTAGCCAAATCGAGCTTCAAAAATGGAAAAAGTCAATTTCGAACCCAAGATGTTAATGGCTGATTTCAACCATCAATGAGCTTTCTAAACTCATGTAAGCCTAAGAACCTATAAATTGGACCCACCTCCCATCCTTGTTACGATGACATAGCTCTCACTCACAAGCTCGTTCTCCCTTCTTGATCAGTTCCTCTGTCTACCGAACTCTCTCTCTCCACTCAATTCCGAGCTGTGCCACCACCCTAGGAGCACTCCCCATAGCTCAAGCTTTTTAACTCAACCCTTACCACTCTTGGCCATGGCCCCCAACCACGTTACTAAGTACCCATCACCAAAACCTAACCTACTATGCTACCCCCTCTCGAACCACCATCTCTGATCGCCTTACCTTAAACCAATTGCATGACCGACTTCACCACCACCAAAAGCCCCAAGCCATACCATTCCCTGACACCTACCTACCTCTACTACATGCAACCTACCACCACTGCCACACTCCACTTTGCAATACCATCCAAGCAACTACCCCAAGCCACAACATCCTCTCTACCCCCATTATATCCAATCTGAAACATATAAATCTGTCCTCAACCATGAAAAATTTAGTTCGAATCACCTTAAGTCAACCCCACTAAACTATTGTTGAAGGAGAGCTTAGAGACAACTTGACCTGATCCAACGACTTGAACCAGATTCGACATGCAACCTGTACTTAGAATCGACCGTGGTCTCTTGGTCTAGCCCTCTTCTTCTTTTTATGTTTGTTTTGTAATTTTTTTTAGTTATTTAATTTATTTATTTCATTCTAATTGTAAATGTAAAATAAAAAGAAAGAGAAAAAAAAGGAAGAAGAAAAGAAAAGAAAAAGTAGTTTATTTATTTGTTTATTTAGTCTAATATAAAAAATTAGATGAAATTAAAATAAAAGTAAAAATAAATGAGTACATAAATTAAAGCATAAATTTTTTTAACACTTATAAAAATCAAGTTTTTAAAGAATAATAAACGAATCCTTTACAAATTAGGACAACTTTTATATTTTTCAAAAATAAAATTTCTGATTTAGGACCTTTTTTAGAAATCTTCTTAAATAAACCAAATTGAACTAACAACGTAAAATTGGCATGTTTTTCAAAATTAAATCAACTCAACCTGCTAAAGTTTTACAAAAAAGAATTACGTACGTCTGATTCCAAATAGCGGGTATGTAGGCACTTACAGAGCGATGTTAAAAATAAAAAAGAATTCTAATTTTTCCCTTTTTTAAAATTACTTTGTTTATCTAATTAGAGTAACTAATAACCAAGTTCTATCTTTAAAAATTGAAAGGTGATTTTTAAGTTTAATTTTAAATTGGAAAAGTTAATGGTACCTATAAAGGTTTAAAATTCCTAACCCCCAAATACAAATATCTTGTTTTAAGATTGTTTTTCAAAATAGGTTTTCATCGAAAGACTAGTGGCTAAATTATAACTAATCTACCAAATTAGTTATAACTTAACTCTTTTTCTCGACTCTGGTCGGGTGGCGACTCTAAAATTATTTCAAGATATAAAAGAGAATTAGTTTTCTTTAAACCCTTGTCGAAGGTCGATATTAAACGGGTAGGGTTTAATATTGATTGGTTTAAGGAAAACCTAATTATAAAGAACCGGGAGGGAAAAAAAACCAAGCTCGACAGTATGAAATAAATTCTCTCTCTATTCCTTCTCTCATGAGTAATTGGTCCAAGTCCTCAGCAAATACGTACTTTTCAATTATTTCTTTCTTAGCATTTTCTTTCTCAATAGAGACCTCCTCTTCTTCAGGTTCCTCATTAGTGCTATCTACTTCTAGCTTTGGGATGTCCCCCTTGATGACCATCATCCGTCGATTTGGGCATTAAGTAGCCATGTGTCTGAACCCTTGGCACTTAAAGTACTTGATCTTGCTCGTCTTCTTACCAGACCCTTACCTCTTCTCATAAGTTTGGGTTGCCACTTTAATGTTAGGTCGATCCTTCCATTAAGCTTGGACATCCATCTTTCGACTTAGCTCGATACTCGATTGTAGTCGGTGACTTACTTGTCTGGGTTGGCTAGTCGATGTCCTCGTTGGTACTTGGCTCCTTCTTTGCCTTTCTACTTACTAGGTTATTGTAATGGCCTCATCCGTTGTGGTAAATCATTGGAGTTCTACATTGTATCGGGTGTCTCCTCTTAACCCAATAATAAATCTTTAAACTGTACAGGCTGGTGGTTTCTCCACTTTGCGATGGATCATAAGCATTTGAAATTCTTAAATATACTTGTCAACAGTTCGGCCTCTTTATCTCAGCTCCTGAAGTGGAGTGAAAGTATCTTGAAGATAAGTTTTCAGTACGAACTTATTTCTATGTACTCACTTCATCTCAAGCCAAGTGTTAATCTCTTGGTAGCCCTCTCATCTCCTCATGGCCTGAAAATTCTTTCACCACATGGTGGCATATCTGAAGAACTTAACAACAGCAGTTCTCACTTTCTCGTAATCCTTGTATTGATAATAATAAAAAATATGCTCTACCTTCTCTTCCCACTTCAAATACTCATCAACATTCCCAAATCTATTGAAACTTAGAATTCGAAGCTTCACATGGTTAGATGCTCTAAGGACTTGCATGTGCTCTTCTTTAAAATACTCTTCTTCCTTATCTTCTACATCCGCTAAATTAATCCTTCTCTTCACTCATCCGCTTACTCTTTCTCCTCGAACTGGTCAAGTTGGGTTCTGACCTCTAACAGGTTGAGCAACTTGTGGGGTATTTCATGCATCCTTAGTTGGTCGATAAGATAATGCATGAATAACTCGAGTCAAATCCACCAAGAGGTTACCCACTTTATTAAGTCTCTCATCAGTGCTTTTGGGTGTTTCTTGAGACTATCGTCCATGGTGAATAACTCCATTATTATCATCTCCCATACCAACATTTACACTCGAGTATGTCATTTTCTCCATTGATTCAAAGTTCAAACAAACATTTCAAGAAATTAAAAGCTAGCAAACATAGCAACCAAAATGAATATAGTAACTTGCTTTGTTTCATACACATAGAGTAGAGTATAATAAAACTTCTAAAAGAACCAACTACAGCTCACACAAAACCTTTGCTCTAATACTAAGATGTTGTGGGCTGTGACCAAGAATGGACAAAGCGGTCATTAGATGGGTCTAAGTTTGCCGAAAGCCCGAATGAAATAATGGGGAATGGTACGAAATAGGATGAATGCAAATGAAAAAGTAAGCAAAACCCATGAATAGCTCCAATGGATATGATGCACCAATGGAACTTTCGAGGACTCACGGTACAATTTATTATGATGCACAAATTGGTCCAATGAGGTTTCTCGCCACCTACCTTTGCTCAAGGGCTAGGACAAGAGTGATGTCAAGAGTAAACAAGTAGTGTTTATGCAAGGAGGAAAATATTCAAGGGTATTAATATGACGATATTATGTTACAACTATAGTTACAAGGATATTTATATCCATAAGTTAGGGCAACTTACCCAAAGGGAAAAGATAAAAAGGACATTTCCTAAGGAAGTAATGTATAAGATATAAAAGGGTAAAAATGAATAAACAAGGAAACCAATTATTAGTGCAATAGATTCTACACATGATATTGTACATGCAGTGATGCTATATTGGTGATGCCATTGGAAGATGTAGACAAAAAGTACAGATAGCTTGCTTATTTGAGTAGAGGTGGCTTGGTCAGTCCGGACTCTTTCTCTTGGTATCTTGGCAAGGGTGCAGCCAAGTAAGTAATTGGCCAAGTATGTGTGAGAATGAAGATGGGATGTTGTCTTAGCCTTCTTTTTATTGGTACACAACAAACGAGAAACGGGTAGTCACTCGGCTCGAAAGGTAGTATGGGTCGGCAAGGAGATACTTGACCTCCGCATGAGTTAGTTGGAATAAGAGGATTCGTCTTGCCAATATCTCTAGTCTTTAGGCTTGGCTATGGGTCAGTGGTTCAGTAGCCTGATTCCCATCGCAGTGAGCCGTAAAGGCTTTAGAGAATAGGCATTGGGCTCATTGCAACCTGCATATAAGCATGTAAGGCGACAAACCTTGCAAAATGAAAATATCGAATTGTTCCTACATAAACGCGGACAGTTAAAGGCATAGCTATATAGTCTTGAATCCAGTTAACATGTTTTTAAATCTTTCCTTCAAAATTATTTAGATATACCTGTTGTTACAAAATTCTTATTGTTCTCAATGCTATTCATATTGTTGTATAGCATTTCTTTTATGTAAGAAATATGGAAGTCACCACTCATCAACATTGACAATAGTTATATGTATATCACAGTATACTGGATTAACAAAAATTGCGTGGTATAGAAGTAGATCATCACATTTATGTTGTTCTCGGAAGCTCACACAAGTCTAGCAATCACATCCAACATCTTAGACACCATTTAGAACTATGAAATTCGTAGACTGTTCAGTATTACCTTTGATAATGCATTTGCAAACACGGTAGCGATACAACCATTGAAACAACAATTGAACTTGATTTGCGAAGGGAAACTTTTCCATATCTATTGCGTGTGCCACATTCTAAATCTTACAGTGCAAGATGGCATGAACGCTCGTAGGATAGTGCATCACCTTATTAAGATCTATTTTGAAGTAAATTGTATCTGTCATAGCAAACGAAAACACTTAGTATATATTGATTGCTGTTGAAATGAAAACTACGAGTTATTCATCCTACTGTACGACGTCATCACATGATGGAATTCTACACATGAGATGTTAGACAAATCATTAAAGGTCAACAATTTGTATTACATAAAATTATTATTACATTCACTAGGTCTAATGTTTATTTAGAGACAAAATTTATTCTTACCCTATGGTGATACTTATAATGAACACTTTACTAATTGGGAAATATAGGTTTGGAAAACCTTATCTACTTTTTACAACTCCTACATCCATTGGAAAGTAAGCTAAGAGCTTAAGCTTGGCTGAATTTGTGTGTGGATTGGAAGAAAATAAGCAGCTTGTACAAGTTGCTGAGTGCCTTCATTCACCTGACAATGATTCTATTCTATTGCTATTATCCTACCAGCAATGCCATACATTGGAATCTTGTTGATATTTTTTATACATTAGCAAATTTTATAGATGAACCATTGCTCTTCTCTATTGTTATGGCTATGAAGGCTAAATTGCTGGGTACTTTTCCCCTTTCCTCTCTTGTTTTATGTTGCTATAATGCTGGATCCACCTTATAAGTTTCACGGTACTTATAACTTGCTAGAGGAATTTTATTGAAACGTTGGCGTGGAAGATGTTGCGACTGAAGTTGCAAGGCTCAACATAAAAGTTGAGAGCATGGTCAAATCCATATTTCTCTATCACAATGTAGCCTTCATCTTAATCATCTTGATCTAGCATTCTTACCAGTAGTTATAATACGACGGCTACAAAGAGGAGTAGGAAAATTGCTTAGATAAGCCGAAGTTTAGGGACTCCTAACAACACTACCAGTGAAACTTTTAGTGATCTACTAGTATATTAGGTCCAACACTTGCGGGAAGATGAGGTTGATGTGGATGTCCTTGAGTGATGGGTAGTAAAATCTTACATGATGCATATCTTACCAATTGTTGGAAGGGATGTTTGGGGGCTTTAGCTTTGACGATGTCATCTAAATTGGAATTTAGCTCGGGCAGGTAAGTCCTTAGCCCCTATCACCTTTGACTCAAGGCTAAAATCATCGAAGCCACTGTATGCCTTAAAGACTGGAGTGATGCTCAAAATAGGAGATAAGGGGGTATGGAATTAATTTTTGGCTGTAAGGAAGACGAGGAACCGTGCAATTATTCCAAGTGATGGAAAGGGGAGAGAAGATGCGATGGATTAATGACAATGACGATGAGTATTGATTGGAATATATTTTGTTCCATTCCATGGTAAATATTAGTTTTGATTGATTGCTTCATTCATACTTCCTTCAATTTGATCTACATCTTCTAACAATTAAATTTCTATTTACGCCCATCTATTTATCATATTAAGTCTCTATCTTCCTACATTGAGGATGTGTTTTGATTTTAGGCCTTTAACCTATCTGATGAACTTGTTTGAGTTTTAGTGTCCCTACTTTAAGTTAAGTTCACACAATTTATGTTCCTTTGATCCAATGATCCAATTTTATATAACATTTACATACTTCAATTTAAGAACGTAGTATCACTTAAATTAAATTTAAAATAGATCTGCCCAATTAAATTAAGTTTATTAATTTATTAAACCATTCATTTATATCTTACTTGAGCTCAACTTACTTATTCAAATTAAAATAAGTAAATTAGTTAATCTACTGAGCTCAATTATTAATAAAAAAAATCATACCTACATTAGGATTAGAACCCAGGTGTATAGGATAATAGTTGTACTCTCTATCCATTAAGCAACACTAAAATAGCTATAATGAGCCCTCTAACAATAAAAACCAAAAACAAGGTAGTTGATGCAAACATGAGAACAACCTATGGATATGGATGAAAGACCTAATGTCCCAACTCTTATATAAGCCTTCAAAAGCTCCACTTGTATGCCAACACTCATCACCAAGGAGGGAGTTGGTGATGAGAGTAACCATTACTAATAATTTGTTTGTTATTTATTTTTAAGATATATGTTTTATACTATGCTATCATGTGAACTTGTTTATAATACTCACACTTGATTCTTGGATTGTATATCATATCATTTATATCTATATGTTGCTTTACAACTTGAGCTTTAACAAGTCCAATAATGAGAAGTGTAAACTATTTGTCACTCGTAACAATTTATCCAAATCTTAGCAAGCTTATTTTTACCTCTTTTCGAGATGAATATGAGGACTCAAAGATAAGCCATGGCTAAAGAAATGCCTTCCGCTTTAAGCTTATGCAAACATAATTTGCTAATGGACTCCTCAATAGCTCTAAGCCCTATTATAGAGCGACAAACAAATCATATAAAGTGCTAATCCCTAAATCTTATATTTGATGGACGATGGGAAAAGAATATCCTTAGATCTCTAAGTCCTAAGAAAGGATGATGAGATATAAAGCCTTAAGCTCTTTTAAAAGTGACAGGCATGTTAGCTATAAATCCTCTTAAGGATGACAAGCTCCTCATGAGTCCTTAAGTCCTCGACTAACAATGGAATAATGCTATAAGTCCTAAGAAAGGATGAAAACTTGTTTGAAAAGCCTTAAGCCATCAATTAGCAATGGGTATGATGCTTTAAGTCCTGATAATGGACGACAAGCTATTTGAAAGGCTTTAAGCCATCAATTGGCGATGAGCATAATGCTATTAATTTAACAAATAGACAATGAGCTACCAAAAAACCCTAACCACTAAACGGTAATGGGTTAAATACTCTAATTTGACATCTTATACGGAAGATGAGTAAATAAGCCTAGTATCCTATATCACTAATGGACTCGAGGTTAACAAGCCTCTTTAAGCACTTTAGCCTTTTCAGGCATACAAACATCTTCAAGTGCTTCGATCTCTCCTAACCTTCGCCTCTTCAAGCCTATTTAGAGCTCATACAAAATTGACCTCTCTAGGTACTTTCTTTGTCAACTTTATCACTGAAGAGAGTTATAAGAAGGCAGGAAGAGGCAAGTGTTGATACAAATTTTTTATAAAATAAGTTGTAGGCTTATGTTAATCAGCTTGAGACTTTAGCCCAAGTCTAATAGCCTATATGGGGTGAACTTATCTTCATCCGCTATAAATATGATGAAAGATACGTAGGTAAGGGGCTCTCACTCTCTCATTCTTTTCGTCTTATCGTTTTATTCCACTATAAGAAGCTAACTTAAACATTAGAGTGGCTGTGCTAGAGTACTTTTAAGTGCCCCCATAGTTGTTTTCTATTTTGTAAGTACTTGGTATTAGAACGAAATTTTGATATCAATAGATATTATCTTCTCTATTATTTCTCTTGTGTACTTAATATTGTTAATTGGATTGTTGGATTGTTAGTTAATGAATTGAATGTTTGTTGAAGTCTTTAATTTCCTAATCACTAAAATATGTATTTTGACTTTATTGAAATATGTGTTAATTAGGATTGAGTTGTAAGGCATTTTTTTATTGATTATTATGAATTGGATAATTTGGATTAAAGGACATAGCGATATGCTCTTTAATTCAATTAAGGTTAGGAAATACGAAAGTATTAATTTAGTTTATTTCTTATCTAACAATGGAAATGATAAATTGATTAATTTTGAGTATTTATTCACTTCTCAAGAAGGAATTCCATTTAGAGCTTAATTGTTTTAAAACCAAGCTTCTTAAAGATTATGTGTTAATATTATCTAGTTTTTTTGTTACAATTAAATCCTTTAAAGATGTTTAATATCCCAATTTATTTGTTTTCTTATTTTTTTTTTAAATTTAATTGTTTAATAAATCTTTGATTTTATTTCCTAAATTTAGACAGGATTTATACTTATAAAAGTTAGTGGACATTCCTTATGGGTTTTACCTTGTTCTCACTAGTTTTATTATTGCATATGTGACCTAGTGTACTTGCTAGTAGAAATACGCTTTTCTTATAAAAAATTAGGGTTAGGTCAAGTGTATAACTACTCAAATGGATGTGATACACCATTTGAACATAACATGGCCGACAACTTGCCAAATGTGACATATCGGTCTAAGTTGAAGGGTTGCTCACCGCAATCCTTACTTACGGGACTAATAAGAGCTGGATTTTTCATAGAGAAAATTACTCGAATGGGGGGTAAATCAGTATTTTATTGATATTGAAGAAGAAGATTGATTGCAGTGATTTCTGTAGTGGGGTATTTATACCCATATTTCTAAGCTTATATGATGCCAATATTATTTATTAAAAAGGGTAAACTAATATGTATAGCATTGTTACAAAAGAAGGGGCAAATTTATAATTACTTTACAAAGAACATTTTGGCATGAAAGTATACAAATCAAGTAGTGGGATATGCGTTGCCTGGAGAGACACTTGAAGATATGTTGAATAACAAAATTTGTTCTATTTGGATAAGGTTGGTAGCAACTGGTACTCCAATCAACTCAGCATCCATAACTCGATAGTTTTGGGTTTGCAAGGTTAAGACTTCAAGACAAATCGATAGGACATGCTAAGGATAGTTCAAGCATCATGGACAAGGCTATGGGTGGAACTAATGTTATTTTTATATGAGGATGGTACTCCACTTACCATTGCTAAGGTGTGTAATGGTTGATTAGGTTGGACTCTTTTAGGCTCGGGTGATGGGAAAATATCCATAGCACCATGTTGGAAAGTCCCTTAGCTTGGGAACATGTGAGGGGTCCTTATGGTGGATTCCTGTAATTTCCTCTATGTTATATTGGGATAAAATCCATGAAATTTATTGTTGGTGCATCCTCTAGTAGGTTTGGACTTAGATTAGTAGCATTGAAGATGTTAGACACTCTATACCCTTCATGCAAATTGAGCTTGCATATTTTGTCATTGATCTTTTAAAGTACTCGACATGACCCTTTGGCTCTAGGTGATGGCTTGTTCTTTCTCTTTTTTGGAAATCTTTCCTTACTAGGATGTAACCATATGATATCTCCAAGTTAAAATGACTTCTTCTTCCTTTATCCTTGACTTCCCTTTTTTAGTCTCTCAATAGCTTCTGTCAATTGTTTGATAACTTTATGGTAAATCTGTTGTATAACTTTAGCTCGATCTTTAGCATTGGGATCACCTTGCTTAGACTTTGGTACTGGTGTTTAACTAATGGTTAACTTAGGGTTGAAGCCATAGATGACTTTAAATGAGGTCTTGTTTATGGTACCATGAACAAATTGGCTGTAGGAAAATTACATTATGGGTAGGCAAGCCTCCCAATTGGATAGATTCCTTCCAATGATGTCACGAAGTAATGAACCTAAGGTCCTATTGATGACCTCTATTTGTTCATCAGTTTGTAGATGCATGATGTACTTGTACTAAAAGGTAGTTTGGTTCCTAATCATTGCCATAGGGTCTTCTAAAAGTGGCTCAACAATTTTAGGTCTTTATTAGAAACAATACTCCAAGATACTCCATGTAGCCTCACGATCTCTTGCAAGAAATGAAAAGAAATAGCCAAATCATTATTAGTTTCATTTTAGGGCACAAATTTTCCGTTTTGCTGAACCCATCGACCACCACCATAATAGTGTTCTTCCCTTGGGCCTTTTTTGCTAAGTTGAGAACAAAATTCATACTTAATTCAACCTAGGATTTGGTTGATACAAGTAGAGCTACAGCCTTTCCTTATATAACTTGGCTCTTTGCCTTTTTATGGATGACACATTTTCCACAATTTGGTGGACATCACATAGCATCTTAAGCTTATAGAATTTGGATTTAAATAACTTATATGTCCTCCTTTCTCTAAAATGACCTAATAAACGTACATAGTGTGCTTCCTTCATAAGCAACTCTTGGATCAAA
Source organism: Lumnitzera littorea (assembly GCA_024138015.1). NCBI lineage: Eukaryota > Viridiplantae > Streptophyta > Magnoliopsida > Myrtales > Combretaceae > Lumnitzera > Lumnitzera littorea. Next base: position 74,766,434 of record JAMXBB010000005.1, on the reverse strand, counting down.
TAGGTTAGCACACACAACTTTCCAGTTCAAAACAAATATCCATCTTTGGTAAGGTAGTCATCCATTGCTCTTCCTTCAAAATGCATTGGGCATAGATCAAAGCAAAACGTAGGCTTGAGAGTAGTGCTCTTTAATACTAGCAAATCCCATCAGGTTTGTTTGTAGGTTGAAAAGCAACAAATGTTTGTTTGGATAAGGCAATGGCTACTACGTTTGTTTTATTCTTGTACTTAATCACAAATGAAAAACTTCCCAAAAAATTAATCCATTTTACTTATCGCTTGGATGGCTTTGGTTGGTTCCTTAAATATCTGAATGTTTACTGATTAATATATATGACAAACTCTTTAGGTAGTAGGTAATGTTGCCATGCTGGTTGAGCTTAGATCAATGCATACAATTCTTTCTCATATATAGTGTAATTTAAGGTAGCTCCCTTGAGTTTCTTACTAATATAAGCAATAGGTTGACACTCTTCTATGAGATAGCTCTTATGCCATTGCTTGAAGCATCATATTTTAACTCAAAGACCTTGTCAAAATCTAATAGTGCTAGAACAAGGGCAAAAGTCCTTCTCTTTAATTCCACAAAACTCTCTTCCTCCTTATCTCCCTATCGAAGTTCCTCATTATTCTTGCTTAGCTTTATTAGAAGCGTTGCAATGATATTGAAGTTTTAGATAAACCTTTGGTAAAAGGATGCTAAGCTATGTAAACTTACTTATGTTAGTAAAAGATGTTAGCGTAGGCCATTCTACAATAGCTTGGATTTTCTCTTTGTCCACCCTTCGGCTTCCTTTACTGATAACATAGCCTAAGAATACTACCTCTTCTTGACAATAACAACACTTCTTTAAGTTGGCAAACAACCTCTCAATTAGTAGGACCTCCAAAATAGTTTGGAGATGATCTATGTAGTTGACTAAATCAAGACCATATACTAAAATACCGTTAAAATAGACCACAACAAACTTTTTAAATTGATTCCTTAGCACATGATTCATCAACCTCATGAATTTACTAGGGGTAATCAATAATCTAATGGCATGACTGACCATTCATATAATCTATGCCTTATCTTGAAGGTAGTCTTCCATTCATTACCTGATCTCATGCTGAATTAATGATAATCTGACTTAGGATCAATCTTTAAGGATAGTTTGGCACTATGAAGCTCATCTAATATGTCATCTAGTCTAGGGATTGGGTATCTTTTTTTTATGGCAATCCTGTTGATTATACAGTTGTCTATGTACATTCTCCAAGTTCTATCCATCTACACTAACAGTACAGGCACAATAGATGGGCTTAAATTTTCTTTGACATAAATTCATTCAATGAGCTAATTCACCTTCCTCTACAACTTGGCAACTTATTTAGGATTTATCCTATAGGCAAGTTAATATGGCAGGGTTGCTTTAAGTTGCAAATCAATATAGTGCTTTATCCCTTGTAATGGGGGTAAGCCTTATGGTAACTCCTTTAGTAACAGGTCAATAAACTCTTCTACCAGCTTCCTAACCTCTTCTGGCATGTCACTCTATTCCCTTAGGTCCATTAGCCTTTAAATTAATAGAAAGGTTAGCTCATTTGACCTTATGATTCCCATTAATTTAGATAAGATCATCACCAAGGTCTTCTTAGTTTGTCGGCTCAACTTTGATTGCATATTGTTGACCTAGCTAGGAGTAATTAAATTGACAGTAATCTTTTGACCATCTTTCTTAAATGTATAGTTCTTCATAAATCCATTATGTACGACATTTCAATCAAAAAAGCCAAGGTTGGCTTAGTAGGATGTGAGAAGCGCACTTTACCAACACATTGCATAATACTTTATTCTTGTAACTCCCAATTGAGATAGGTAGTAATACTTAGCATGAGACATGCAATGAATCCTTATGGCTCAACTAGTGTAATTTATATGGCTTAAGGTATAGGGGGGTTGGCAACTATTGCTCAATAAGGCTAGTGGAGACAACATTTATACAATTGCCACTATCAACTATCAATGCACATAGCTAATCCTTTACCTTTCATGTAGTGTGGAACAAGTTCTCTCACTGCTTACTCTCTTTATTGGGTTTTAGGCTCATAGATTGGCGAACAACTAATCCTAACATATCTCCTTCCGCTAGATAAATGTTATCTCCCGTATCTTCTACCTTTACTCCCTCTTTTGCTTCTTCTATTATGTTAGTAACTTCTTTGTTGATGCTATATACTTTAAAAGTCAAAACATATCTCTTGATCGCCATTGTTCATCAGTTCGGATGCTGAGTGGCCATGTCCCCAAATTCTTTATATGTAAAGCACTTGATCTTACTAGTCTTCCTCCTTGAAGTTTATCCCTTTTCAAACTCTTGCCCTCCTTGCTTTGTCCTAGCTTCTTTATCTTATAATGTTCATCCTTCCATTTTGCTCAATGCGGAGCCACTAGATCTCCTAATATTTCCTTGAATAGTTTAGGTTGGTTGAATAGGTTAGATTGGTTGAGCTTAATAAGGTTGGATCTTCCTCTACCTCTCAACATGCTAGCAACATTAATGGTACCTTTGAGAATATCAAAGGATTATACTTCAACAATATCTTTGAGCTCATACCTTAGGCCAATGACAAATCTACAGATAGGTTGAGCATTAAGCTCATCTACATCACTACGGCTCATGAGCATTGGAAATTCTTGGACATATTCATCAACGGTTTAGTTCCCTTGCAAGAGCTTTTGTAACTTTGCAAATGTATCTTAAAAATAAGAGTTAAGGATGAACCTTCCATGTAATATCCTCGTCATTTCCTCCCATGTCTTAGCTTCTCATCTTCTATCTCTTCTTCATAATGTATGAAATTTCTTCCACCACAAACTAGCATACCTAATAAATTCTAGGATGGCAAGCTGGGCTTTATCTTCGTTGGCATACTAATATCATTCAAACAACTTTTCTACCCTTTCTTCCTAATCTAAATACTCATTAGCACTTCCACTTCTAGAGAACCTTGAAATCTAGACCTTTTCATTATCAATGCTTTTGAGAGCTCAAGCATCGCATTCTCCTTCCTCATAAAAAGTCCTCCTTGTCCAATTCCTCATTGATTTCTCCAACATCATTAAGAACAATTTATTGATGAGTTGGCCGTTCCACTCTACCTTTATGGGCATGCTAAGTAGGGTATTCAATCCTGTTAGGTTAGATATCATACCTTTCTCCTCGAGGAGCTCATCCTAGACTTTTATTGCCTTCAAAGAACTTTTCCCCATCAATCTCTTCAACTTCTACTATCCTGGTCCTCTTATTAATCATTTAGTTGATTCCTCCAACTTAAACATGGTGAGCAAAGTAAACTTCTCTCCTTTATTGAACTTCATTAACAACTTAGCCAACTCTATAATCAACTTAGGGTTCTATGCGGACTACTTCATTGAGTTGTTCTTTAACACAGTGAGCTCTTTCGATTCAAACATTTGCCTCTCATTACATAACAACTAATACACCTTCCAAGAGTTCAATAAGTCGGTCCATTTGCTCATTTATTGACCTCTAGATTTTCTCTACACATCGTCTTCTTCTTGGAGCATTGCTCTCATTGGCACCAATCACGATATTCACACTAAGGTCTATTATGTATTCACTTAGCAGCATAATATGTAGTTCTCCTTCAACCAATAACTCCGACAACTACTGTTACTACCAAGATAGTGAACAGACATATACACAACATTCCTTTCTTCAACTATCCCTATCTCCTCAACACTACAACTTCTTACTTTATTTAAGATGTGAAAACAAAGTACAAACAATGACATTAAACAACTACTAGTATTCCAAACCAACCACTACAACTTAAGTTTCACGCTCTCTAATCAACAACATTGCCCTAGTTTGAACCTTTGTGCTCTAATGCTAAAAGATGATATGACATGGGGGTATTAGATGTGCCTATGACTAGGTATTATCGTAGCATATAGGGGTCCCTCGAAGGTAACAAAGAAAATGTAATGGGTTAAGGTAGATTCTAGGGTAAAAGGTAAGTAATCCAAGAGTTGCTTAAGTTGATGTGATGCACCAATTAAACACAACATGGCCAACAACTCGCTTGATGCACCAATACAAGTCAAAGGGTCGCTTGCCACAATCCTTATTTAAGGGACTAATATGAGCTAGAGTTTTTGTAGAGGAAATTACTCGAGTGAGGAGCAACTCAATATTTCATTGATATTAAAGAAGAATATTGACTACAATGGTTTTTGTAGTAATGTATTTATACCTATATTGCTAAGGTTACATGATGCTAATAGTATTTACTAAAAAGGGTAAACTAATATATATAATGTTGTTATGAAAGAAAGGGCAAATTCATAATAACTCTATAAAGAACATTTTGGTGCTAGAGTGTACAAATTAAGTAGTGGGACAGGTGTCACTTGGAGAGAGACATGAAGATATACTGCATAACAGTTTCTATTTTGTTTAGATAAGGCCAACAACAATTGGTACTTCAAACTGTTTAACATTTGTACTTCGGCATTATTGGGCTTGCAGAGTTAGGAATTCAGGATCGATAGGCAAGATGTGTTGGGGAACTTGGAATAGTTTCGGTGTCTTAGACAAGGCTTTTAGTAGACTATTGGATAGCTCGGATTGATCTTATTATTGTATGAGGACGATACTTCACTTGCTAATGCTTGGGTACGTGATTAGAGTAGCTTGGCAAATCAAGTTGGACTTTATTAGGCTTGGATGAAGGAAATATTTGTAGAATCATGTTAATAAGACCTTTAGCTTAGGAATAAGTGAGGGGTCTTTGAGATGGATTCCTATTAGTTGGGCACGTAACCTTAGGCATAAAAAATAAAACATGCATATTTTGATTGATTGGGTTAAAACCCACAACCTCTACATCCGTTCTTAATGCCCTTACCACTTAACTAAGCTTGTTGCTCATTTCATATCTACAACAATTATTATTTATCCAATTCCTTCTTAGGCTAAATTGATAGTAGGTTTTCTTGTCAAAAATCGACTTGGTCTAATTAATCCATAGTGTAAATAAAATACTGTCAAGGCAATTAAATAATAAAAAATATATATGCATAAACAATTTTTCAATTTGAGTTTATTTTGATAATTACTAAGCTAAACTATTAAATTTTCAAAATTTCAAATAATCAATTTAAGGCTAGTCGAAACTCTATTTGAAGGTACAACAAGTTTATAATGACTATTATAAAAAGCTTAGTTTGTTTATCGGAGCTAAGAAATTGTCAAACCATACAAATGTATCTTTGATTATAAACTTGTCTCTTTTGACCTAAATGACCCAATTACCTTTTTCTTTTTGACATTTTCGACACTTTTTATTTTATTTTTCTATTTTCAAATTATTTTATATTTTCTTTTTTTTTTAGGGTAATTTTTCAAAATTATCATTTTATTTTTATTTTTTTCCTTGTAAACTTAACAAAAAGGGTAAATATAAAGGAGAGAAAAAATTAGATATTTACAACTACTCTTTTTTGTGATAAAGTTTAAGTAAAACATTACTATAAAAACAAAAGAGACACAATTTTTGTCTTTAAAACTAATTAGATAACATTGCATTATGCTTTATTCTAAATTCCATCTACTGGGAATTTATGAAGGAAACTATAAAAAGAGATAGCGCTATATGAGCAAGCTACCTTTAAAAGGGAAGTATAACTTTAACTCATTTGGGAAGATATTAGAGGAGAACTAAATGAGCGTGCTCTGATGATAAGCTTGCACCTAAAAGATAGGAGACTGATGAAGACAAGAAAAACCTATTGCGCTTTGAGAGTAAGCTTATACTTGGCAAGCACTCACTTAGTGCAATTGAAACCTAAAGAGGGCAAAAGATTTAAGATAGCATTCCAAAGAGTAGGCGGTTCAAAAACTTTGAGATTAGGAAAGTGCTCTAAGAGTAGGTGATTCGAACACTTTTGAAACTAAGATAATACTCTGAGAGCAAGTGATTTGAACATTTTCTAAAATCATGATAGAGCTCTGAGAGCAAGCAATTTGAATATTTTTAAGATTAGGATAATGCTTTGAGAGTAGGCTATAAGAACATTTTTTAAAATTAGGAGAGCACTTTATGACTTAGAGACCCAAAAATTTTTAACACTAGGATAGTGCTCTAATGAGTAGGAAATTCAAACATTTTCAAAATTAGGGGAACGCCTAACAAGCAGGTGATCCAAACATTTTCAAAATCAAGGGATTGCTCTAATGAGCAAGCGATCTATAGGGGACACATCAAAGATGGTGATGTAAACATTTCGGAATACACTGTGACTTGAAGACTTAAAATGACATATTTGTTGATTGAGAGCCTTGACTTAGAAGGAGTTGGATGAAATTGGCGTTGAGGGCAATCATATTAGAGAAGATAGCGTTAGCTACTATGATCAATCAAATAGGAATTGATCCCTTAGCTTAGACATCAGGAAGTGAATTCCTTTGGATACTTAGATGAAGATATTGGAAAGAAACTTGTCACTAAGGTTAACTTAGAAGAAGAAGATGGTGATTCTTGACAATTGGCTACTAAGGTTGTTATGAGGGATGAAGACTTGTTAAAAAAGTCTTGCAAAAAATCTTTTGAAGATTTGCTAATAGGTTTAAATTCCTCTAAGAAATTTCTATGCAAGCATCAAGCTTTTCCAACAACCTAATCAACTTGATGATTGTTTGTCGAAGACTCTCCTTTCCTTATGGTATTTCGCTTTCTTCTTTAGGGCATTACTTCAAATTTCCAAGCAAGTGATCCTTTAATGTTTGGGGGTGACTTTTCTTTAAGGAGGCTTCAAATTTCTCCTTGTCCTGGGGATTGCATCTTATTATGGAATGGCTTAGTCAAGAGGATTTCCTTGCACCCTTAACTTAAATTTCGCTCTTGACTACTATTCCAATACTTATGGCTCAATTTATAAGTGATACGCTTCAATCAATCATGTTAGATCTTTTTTTGCATTACGATGTAGCATAAGCTTTTGGCCATCAGTTCAAACAAATGGATGATAATGTATTGGCCATTTTTGAAAGAAATAATTTTTCAACCTATGTCTCTAAATCAAGAACCTTTAGGAAAACTAAAGTTATGCTTGCTACAGTTTTAAAAACAATTTTTACTAAGGATAGTTTATTTCCTATGTTCAAAGGTGCCTTTAAGAGAGAAGAGGAATTGTTGGTGTACCCATAGTTAAAAAAAATGTCAAGTACATTAAGCTTCAAGTTTTCTTTATCTTGATTTCAAGCCTTAGTTTTGAGTGGGGATCAAAGATTTGGGAAGCTTGGCATTTATACCAATATTTTGGGCTTAATCACTTTGATTGTATTTTGAGCTCTACACACCACCTTAGCAGCCCCACCCCAACCCTGCCCTTTATCCCACCCCCCACCCCCCACTTTTTTAGATCACTTCTTTCTTCTTCATTTCCTTTTCTTTCTTTCCTTTCTATTTATGCCCAAGTCAAGGCAATTATTTCTTCTTTTAACCTATAGCTCGAAGCATATATGGCTTGTGTATGGTGTTGTGGTCCTCAAAGTGTGATGTGGGGTTAAGGATATAGGTACTTCTTCATTTCAAAGCAAAAAAATTGTTAAGGATAATTACCATTGAATTGATGTGACTAAGGTAAGCATATATTAGTTATAACCTTTTCTCATGCTTAATGTCCTTATCTTCCTAGTTATCTCATTGTGGGTAGTTCTTGATCGGGTTCAGTTTTGAAAATACTCCATTAAAAGATTTATTTGGGACGACAAAGAATAATTGTGTTTATGATATCGAAAATGTTACCTAACTTCACTTTGATTTGCATATCAAATTTAACTAGAAATCCTTTAAGGAATGAGTCCAATGAACTCACATTAATGACCTTCAACTATTGAGTGTTAAAGGGTTAATGTTTGGAATTTGTTTGACTTTTTTCATCCTAATTTTTTTCAATCAAGGAGGTATCTATAGTTTTAGTTATCATTTTCGTAAATCATGTGCCGCAATAAAAAACATTCTAAAGATTAGCATTCTTTTAAATTGGCCATTACAAACTTTATTCAAAGGACATACTTTTATTTTCCCCTTATCTCTTTTCAGTTTTCCCTATTGAACTAGCCTCTAGAAGATGTGCCCAATTATTTCTAGTGATAGGCTAGCTTATTAGATGGCATCAGTAGGCTTTACATGTCTAATGCTAGGGTTGGTAGTCTTGAATTCCCTTTGTAACTTGGAAAATAGGTCATTGTTGTAAATGAATCCACAAGCTTCTAAAAGGCCTGGTTGGATAGCTTTGGCATTAATGAGGTCTTGAACCTTATTCTTTAGCCACTAACAACTTTTAGTGGAATGCCCTATTTGACCCATGTGGTAGTCATAGTATGCATCCAAATCAAAATTTGACGACCTATAGTTTGGGTAAGGGGCTTCGCAAGTTTAAACATTACCTTCCCTTAACTTGTTGAAGACTTAGGTCAATGGGACCTTACATAGAGTGAAGTGCATCCCTTAGACCTACATACTCTTGTTTGGTGGATTAACTCATGATCCCTTTCCTTTAAACCCATTACTGGGGCCTAATGCTTCATCCAATATTTGAAAGTGTGATGTCTTGTCAGTTAGAGGAGCTAAAGATTGGAATCTTATTAATATAAGGCCTATGGCCATTTTTAACATAATAATCCTTTCTCCTAAAGTCATTAATTTTTTCTCTAAGGATATTAGCCTTTCCTTATGTGATGTAGCTTTGGTTATGCAATGGGCTTTTTCCTTGTACACTTCTTGATTCTAATGCTCAAAAGTGCCATAGACTTTTTCACTTTTGTTTCAACTTAGGCTTGATCATTAAAATTTATCCCTTGGAGCTTACCGGGTGACTTTAGTTCTTAAACTAACTACTTAAAAGGTGTAGGTAAATCCTCCAGGCTTTGGTCCAGTTTAATTCTCTAAGCCTAACATGTTGATAATATGCCTTAGATCTTTAATGAAATTCAACTATATTGCCCACGCAATCTATCAAGTCTTGGTAACCATTTTTCAGTTCCCAACAATTGTCAATAGAATGCCTCTATTGACTGATGTGGTACTTACATTATATACTTGGGTCATACTTTCTTAGTTTGTCTCTTGACATCGAGACATTGGATGCAATAGATTATCTTTCCTTAATTGTTTAAAGACTTGTGATAATGGAGTAGGGATGTGTGTGAACTTTCTTTTAGGGATCTTTAGGCCTTTCTTGTTTAATGTAGGCTGTAATTTTGTATTATTTATATTTGCCTTGAAATTGGTGAGGCTAATATTTTTCTTGTCAGCTTCCATATTCTATTGGCTTCTTCAATTATGCTTCTAGTGTCTACATTATCTACAAAACTAGCCATCATACTGCACAATAAGCATCTATAATATGGTTTACCCAAAGAGTTGATAAATGTGGGATGCTAATTCTCTCTCTAGGAGAAGAGGAATGATTCTTGCTACTATGCCACTCTATCTTTAGGCATATTCCTTAAATGATTTGTTATTCTTCTTACTTATGGTTCATAAGCCCTAAATCAAAGGAGTTGTCTCAATGTAGAATTTGTAATATTCATAGGAAGCCCGAGCCAATTTCTCCCAAGTATTTACCTAACTTAGATCCAGTTACATATACCACATTATTGCAGGGCTAGTTAGACTATCCTAGAAAGTCTATACAATAAGTTGATCATATGTAATGTATTTGCCCATCTTACAGATGTAGACTTGGGTATGTAATTTGGGGCAACTGGTCCCATTGTAATTTTCTAATTCAAGGACCTTGAAATTTTTAGGGAAGGCATGAGCATTGTGTCCAATTGAGTTAGTGATTTTAGCCTACTGAAAACGATCATGGCCATTGAAAGCCTCCATTTGCTTTAAAATTTGTTAAGTTAGTTTCAATTCTAACTCCTTAAGGCTATCATGGCTAGGCTAAGCCTAGGGCTTAGAGGTAAGATTATGCATGACTAGGTTTGAACTCATAACCTCTACATCCATTCTTAATGCCTTGAATACTCAACCAAGCTTTTCTTTCATTTCATATCTACAACAATTATTTTTCGTCTAATTCTTTCCTATGTTAAATTGGTAAAGGGTTTTCTTGTCTAAAATTGATTTGATCCAATTAATCCATAGTGCAAATTAAATACCTTCAAGGTAAGTAAATAATTAAAAGTATATATGCATAAAGAATTTTTCAATTTGAGTTTATTTTGATAATTATTGAGCTCTAAATTGTTAAATTTTCAAAAATTCAAATAATCAATTTAAGGTTACTTTATTTGAAGCTATGACTAGTTTATATTGAATATTATCCAAAATCTAGTATCTTTATCATGAGCATAGAAATTATCAAACTAAACATGTACCTTTGAGTATAAACTTGTTTCTTTTAACCCTAAATGATCCAATTACTCACTTTTGACACTTTTCATAATTTTTATTTTTAAATTTTTTTTATGTCTTTTAGATTCTCTTACTTTTTCAAAATTTTCTATTTTTTTTATTTTTTCCTTGTAAACTGGATAAAAAGGGTAAATAAAAAGGGAGATAAAAATAGGGCATCAATAAAGATCATATGTTATTAAAGATTTCACTTACTAGAGGAATTGTCTTGTTTGAGGTGAAGGATAAGCTAAACCTTAAATATGTTAACCTTTTAAAGATCCTTGAGAAGATAAGTAGTGTACCATAAAGATTTGTGCTACTTTTGAGTTTAACAGGAGTACATAATGAATTTAGTGTATCTTTGTTGAGTAAATATATGCTGGATCCCGATAAGGTGGTTGCTTTGAAAAGCTAGATATTTAACCTAACTAAACAAGGGCATAATATTTTGTTAGAATAGTGGATGCAAATCTTAAAGTGATGGGTTATCAAATATGTAAAGGTACTGTGGATCAACTATGTAGAGTGAGAGGCTACCTTAGAAATAAAGTAGGATATGAAAAGAAAATATCCATTGTTGTTTTTGACTTAGGTAAAAGTTTTGAGGAAAAAATTTTCTCCTTAAGGGGGAAGTATAAAGTACCTAAGAAAATGTTTTAAAATGAAAGGAGTTTCGATTATTCTACCATCACTCCCTTTAATTAAACCAATTATGTCTTGTTGTTTTCTATAGAATTAGGCGAAGCTAATAGAACTCTTTAAGTTATTATTCCTTTAAAAAAATCAAAAGAAAGTTTAGTAGAAAATCTCTCTCCTTTTCTTCCTTTCCTAAGGGACACCAGCTTGCCTATCCATTTCCATACATGTTACACTTTTGAGATAATTCCAATGCCTTGATTTCAATCCATGAGATTATTATGTTAGTACAATATGACAATGGTTTAGTTTTCTGAGGGGTTCAATTTCTAATTTTATGAAGGAGAATTTCTTGAAAATTTGTAAGTATTAAACAACTCAATCGGGGCCTAACACTAATGCTATTTTTGAAGAACGCATAATTTGTTGTGTATTCAACATGTGTTGTAATTCTTATTATTAACAACTTTTAGGAATTTATGATCTAAAATGCAAGCACTTTTGTCAGTTAGGTTGAGCCTGCACTTCCATAAGTCAACTAGCTTAGGTCTTAATCAACCAACTAAGTGAAAGATCATAAATTTGAAATATGTTTTATCTGATTTATTAACAGCATTTGAAATTAATCAACCAGCTTAGGTCTTATCTCATTTGGTTTCCATGTCTTGTTATTAACGCCGGGTTTCTCTTAGCTAACCTATCTTAGGTCATAATCAACCAGCTAAGTGAAAGATCAAGCAATATAGCTAAGAGTTATCAATCTTTAACAAAAAAAAAAAAAAAAAATTAACTTTGACATATTTGTTATATATGATTTATAACAGTTTACTTCCTCTATAAATATCCTGACTTTGACAAGTACTATCTAGATAGGCGGTTACCATGTTCAATGCCTATGTTCAAAGAATTAGATAATAGAACCAATAGAAAAAATTGTCAAAATCCTTAAATTTAGTTTTGATTTTGCTTACTCCTATGTTAAGTAGTATTAGGGTATTGAATGTGGAGGTGATAGATTGGTAGCTTATCGCCTTGCAAGGCAATAAGATAGCTTGATCTATTGGTAGTTTAGATGTTGAACCACCATATAATGGTAGGTAGGTTGTTGGGTCATTCACTAGTTAACTATGATGATACTGATTGGTTTTCTAAACAGAAGTAATAAGTGGATTGCATAATAATGGAACCGGATGCTAATGTGAATGACTTGTGTGCACTGGTCTTACTCATGACTAATACCAATAGTGAACTTGGAATGAGATGACTCTCTAGGCTGCAATCTTATTTATGTATGAATCTATCACACAATGTTTACTACACCTAAATAAGATAATAGTTGGCCATTTGTTGCGTTAATGCTAAGAACGTATGTGTTGCGTTTTGCATGATATATACATATGAGTGTGGCGGCTATTCTATTGGAATCTTTGCTCACCTTATTACGAGAATGTGTTTTTCAATTGTATGTGTTGTGGTTACTAAGGAGTTTTATGATGAGCTTGGATTCAACTTGTATCATGGGCGTGGGAATGCCGATAGCAATTTCGAGTTCTGTGATGATGAGTTGGATGGTGTGGTTGTTTGTAAATGTAAACTCATTTGTTTATGTCCATAAACTTCAGTTAAATTTTTGGGATACTACTTTTGGTTTGCCCGGTATCGCTATGCTATTTCTTGACGTAACCCTCCTTGAGAGCATTGGCAGGGTTGTAATTATGTGTTTTTGTGGATTTCAATAGTGTACCATAAGCGGAGTTGTTAAACTGCGGTTCTAAAATATTACATATATAATTATTGGAAAATGGGTTCTTAAGACACTCTATACCATATAATCAGTTTTTTTTAACCACAAATCTTTCAAATCAGCATCATTATTGCATAAAGAGTAGAAAATTATAAGTCAAGACGTGGCTATATAAAATAAAAGGTTCTCCGAAATCGTAGATTAATTTCACAATGAAGAGACCAAATGAGATATTAACTGAAGGTAGGTTGAGGCAACTTTTTCCATCCACTTGCGTTATATCCCTTGATTTCAAATTTGAAATATACTTTTCATATCCCTTAAGAATACAAATTTATGCGTCCGTATATTGAATGAAATTTTCCTGATTGCGTAAAATGGCAGTTTAAATCCACAAGCCTGTCGTTTGAAATAGATAAGCCCCGTGTCAGACACACGCCTATCATACCCACCCATCTATCTTACCTTGTGAAACCAACTTTTTCTATTTTGATATTAATCCGACCCTCATAAAAATAATTTTCCCGTATGATGATATTCATATGGAACCGCAAAACGACAAAACTATTCCAAGTGAGAAAAGCAGCTTTATTTTTGGTTTGGAGTTTGGACCAAATGGCACCAATGAGCACTGCTCCCACTTTATTATGATTTCCACTTTTTTAAAATTTATCTGCGGTTAAACCTAGCACCGTTGCGCATTCATACAGATCAAGACATTAGCATTTATTAATGTATATTCTTTCTTGCCCCCATATATAGTCCCTCTCCTCCATTCGATTCTTCCCAAGAAGATATATTAATAATTTTATAAATGCTTCGTTCTGCCCTGTTCAGCAGTAAATTATAGTATATCTAGGGTTTAATTTATTTGCTAAGGGCTTTTTAGTATTTGGAAGACCGGAAATGGCTCAGGATGGACACTCAGACTTAGAGAAGCAAATGCTGTTGCTTCAAGATCATGAGGAGAAGCATTTCACGTCTAGTGAAGTTATCCGTGACATTATCATCGGTGTGTCGGATGGACTTACTGTCCCGTTCGCACTGGCAGCCGGACTCTCTGGTGCTGATGTATCTTCATCAATCATTCTAATCGCTGGAATCGCTGAGGTTGCGGCCGGTGCCATCTCCATGGGACTTGGAGGGTAATTTCTCCTTAATTAGTTTGAAGAGTAATCTCGATTTAATACGTTATTTGGATAGATTATGCACGCACAAGCACACGCGCACACAGGTGTATCTATATATGTTATAAATTGTGAATGTGCATATGCAGGTATCTTGTGGCCAAAAGTGAAGCTGATCACTATGCAAGGGAGCTTAAACGTGAGCAAGAGGAGGTCATTAGCGTACCGGTCATTGGTTCTTATCACTCGCCTCCATTCACTTCTTACCGAGTTATAGATTATGATAAATTTATAGTTGAGAAAAAAGAAAAAGGTCCGAATTAAATTAACTCCTATGAACTAACTGAGGAAATAATTGGAGTTTTGTTGCCTAAAAATGACATGATGTGCAGCCCATGAAAAAAAAAAAAAAAAAAAAAAAAAAATAATAATAATCATCATCATACATGTATTATCCAATTGAAGATTAATTCTATCACCTCCTAAAAATCAGCCAACTGCATTTCATTCATTGGTCATGTCCATTAGTATTTATGAATATTTGGAAGACCCTGCAGCTTGAAGCAAAAGAGTGCTAATATATATATATTTGTAGAATTTTCAAAATGAAACTCTAAAAATTAATAAATAATATCAATCCTTAATTTCGTTATACCCATACATGAAGGAGGCTATAATTACTATAAGGATCCATTTAAAAAGTCTATAAAACACTTGTTAAGTGTTTTTAAAAGACTGAGCTCTTTATATTATATAATTTACGGAAAGACTAAGTGTAGGGCAACATAAATTTTTTCTTTTTACCCAAAAAGCGTCCCAGGACATAGTTTCCTTCAGTTTCAGATATAATAGTTTTTCGTGGTATCTGGATCCTTTTCGTAATTGATTTATCGCGATGGCCAACAACACAAATAATCATTATCAGTTGGCATTTGATGGCTAAAAAAAAAAAAAAAAAAATGATCGAAACACTAAATTTATATATAAAAGACTTAGCGTGTGTTTGTTTTTCGAAAAGTTTCTCTGCATCTAGCAATCTAGCTGTAGATCAACCCATTCTATAGGGATGATGATTAGTGCGTTTCTTAATCAAGTGGTAATCGGATGGAACGATGAAGGTTAGTGCCCAGGGGCGGTGGTAATAAACCATTAATGAAAAATAGTAGTCAAAAATAAAAAAATATATATTTTTATTTTCAGGAGTAAGAATTTTATTTTTTTTATATTTCCTATCAATAATTTAGGCTCTAATTTATTAGAGCCACCAACCACGTAGCATAATTATACCCCTCATCAAAAGTTACCACAAAAGAATCTTAATTAACCACAACCTTCTAAGATTTCTACTATAAAAATTTAATGTTGGATCATCGCAAATACTACAAAGGTTAAGAAAGCAAGATTTTGCACATCACTGTTTTTGAGAGAGAAGTAATTTTCGTGAATTTGAGGGCTGTGGTCGTGATTGCTCTTATTTATATTTTATAATATCTTTGTCCATTCTTAATTGTTTTTCTTGGTTATGAAGATTTAATATTAAATGGGATCTAATGAATAAATATTAGGAGCTTTCTTCAGTAGGTAAAGCAAAATATATCTTATTAAAGTGATTGCACATTACGGAAATCATGATGTAACATATCCTTCCACGTTATACAAAGCAATTTCACTGAAAAATGAAATCATGGGGGTCTATTATAGCACAACCCCCACTTGCCAAGCAATTATTAGATATCAACAGCTTTAGTCCTTTTTTTTTTTTTTAATAATAATTATTTGCACGTTTCTGACTAGGGATTTCAAGATCAATCAATTAGATTAATTAATCAATAACTAATGCACATTTAACTTTTGTACATGGCCATAGCATAAACTAATAGAAATATCTATCTACACTCTAAACATTCGTAGAGGCTGCTGAAGTGGCAGAAATTTTGGCACAATATGGCGCAGAGCCACATGAATATGAGCCCATGGTGAATGCTCTTAGAAGGAACCCAGAAGCATGGGTGGATTTCATGATGAAGTAATATTTTTCTTTCAATGATTTCTCCAATTTTTTTTTTTTTTTTTAAAGAGAGAAAATTTATCTTTATGATAATCTCGCATGTAAAAATTTGTGTATAATTACAGGTTTGAACTCGGACTAGAAAAACCAGATCCAATGAGAGCACTCTGGAGCGCACTCACAATAGCTCTTTCATATGTTGGAGGAGGAACAATTCCCCTTATGCCCTATATTTTTATAACATTGGCAAGACAAGCTGTGGTTGCATCTGTCGTTATCACTTTGATAGCGCTGCTCATATTTGGGTTTGTGAAGGGTCACTACGCCAGTAATCAACCATTCAAAAGTGCCATCCAAACTGCCCTTATTGGTGCTATTGCTTCTGCTGCTGCCTACTCCATCGCCAAAACTTTTAACCGTGTGTAGCTCCCATTCCATCACCCCGTAGAATTCTGCTTTTACTCTTTTTTTTTTTTTTTTTTTTTAATATCGCTTCACATTTTTTTTTCTTTTTATTTTATATATTTTTATTTAGGTTGCTTTGTTAGAGATTGGATTTTATAACTTAAAACTATAAGGAAATCATCTCTCTCTCTCCAATAAGTTACCCTAATGATAAAACTGCTACACGTCCTTATTGACAATAAGGACAATAATAAGGACACGCTATGTTAACTAAACATATGACACTATTTGACATCTTAATGCCATACAAAGCTCCATGGGAATTCATAATTAATAATTGCCGTTGTTGAAACTTTAATAGTATAACTCACATATTAGTTCATGGTACAATTTTTAGATCAGCTAGTTTCATATGTCTCCGAAATCCAATTAGTTTTTCCCATATCATCCTTAATTCACTTTAATATGAAAAGTCTAATGTCTGGATCGTTTCTTGGCTACTCATTATAATCATAAACACTGTTGTAATTTGTGCATAATGTGTCAAGATATTTTTTTATGTATTTATGAATATTATTTACAAAAAGTAAGTATTTATTATATTAATATATTTTATAAGAAAGTCTTATAAATAATTAAAGTATGTATGAAATTATAATAACTGTGTATTATTAGTGAAATTTTATGATATTGTATTATCTAAAAGTTATTCTTAGTTGAATAAATATCTAGAGGGAATATAGATATTTAGATTAATACGTTGTATAATTAAGGCCATTCTTATTGAACTGAGGGAAAGATATTTGAGTTATATAAGTGGGTACATTGAATATAACTCGTTAATAGAGGACACAACATGTTTAATATCATTGGTCACTCTTCTATATAAACGTATGTAAACAATCACATGTTAATTATGCCAAAGACATTACATAATCCAATTTATGGCTACATCATTACACTTAATTAAAATTCATTAAAACCTATGGGGTAGCATGAAGATCTGCTTGGGTGTTCACATCCTAATATTAACATATAATCTTCTAGCTAAATGCTCTTTTTACCTTGTCCTAGTGTCCAAGTCTTAACATTGTTTGTCTTCTATAACCTGTGACCCGGGGATGTATAAACAAACATTTCCTCAACTCTCTGTGAGCTAAGTGAGAGTAGATAAACACAAACAAGGTACAACAAACCTAGTAATAATAATCAATCCAATACTTAGATATTCCATATGTAACGAAAATTACCCAACCAAGCTAGCATTTGTAAACATTTCCAACAAATAACAACATAGTAGTGATCAAATATTTTTAGCTATGTTGGATAAATGCCTAGCCTATAAGTCAATGCATACCGTGCTCGTACACATGAACAAATGTATTGACATAAATATCTTAGCCCAGCCAAGGGTAACTGAGAATTGTTGAGGGATCCCTTAAATAATTTTAGCTTAGAGCTATGATAAGTAGCCAAAAGTTCTAACTTAGCTGAAACTACATGTAGTAGCTGGAAATACCTAACATGTGGTTAGCTTAGTTGAACCATATGAAGTAGCTATAATGATTGAGGAGTGTAAATCTATATGTTCAATGAAACTTAGCCTAACCTAGCATTATCTCATTTTTAGAAAACCTTGATCCATAGGTCATTTTCATACCATGCCATGTTATGCCATGAATGTACTAGTGATATATCAACATGATACCAAATATAGTTTTCAAGTGTACATTCAAATCTAGCGTTTCATAATACCTATTTAGCCTAGTCTTTCTCTTATATAATAACATAATGTCTAAACTTCACATCAAGTACCATTTAACTATCTTAGTCGTACTTTAAGGTTTTCTCATAAACTAAAACCTTGTATTGAGTTGGCTTAAGCAAACAGTTTGAAGGTCAAACAATTTTCTTAGTGTTTTACAAGGTTAAAATATGTCATTGTAACTTCTTACATAATTAGTAAATCATATAATCTAGCTTCTCATCCAAGTTTAGGCAAGTTTAATTAACTAAGTGCATGAGCAAGCTTAATTAACAAAGAACACAAGCATCACATATTCAGTAGGTGACACATCTAAGACTCAACATCAAACTTTGACAACCAAGTACGTTGTAGTGGAACAACATAGCTTGAAACCTAGTGAGTAGACAAAGTTCTTTTCTTAAACATATAATATTCACTTACCCGAGAGTAGTATCCTTTGCTTTGAATAGCATCTTCGAGTTCCTCATTATTCGAGTAACCTAGAATTGAGAGTTGTATTTCAATGTCTATTTAAGTTACGTAAATGTTTTCTTAAAACTTAAGTGTTCAGGTAAGAGTACTTTAGTAGTGCTTAGGACCTTCTACAGACCTACTACATGGTTCTTTTGTTAAGGTTCTTACCTTCTATACAACCTTCTATGTGATCCTTTTTTATTTAGGTCCTTGTTATTTAACCTTTAACTAGGGAAGGGTTCTTTTTAACTTCATTACTTGTATCTTCTATTCAATCTTTTACTTAAGATTGGTTATAGGATTCATGGTTAAGGAAGCTTCTACCTATATTTACTTTTAGTTTCCATGTTATGTTTCACTAAGGAAACTTCTACTTAGACACAATTCAGTTTACTTAATTAGGTATCTCACTAGAGACTTTTTATAGAAGCTTTTACTAATTGTCATACTAAGGCCTTTTTGGGCACAACCAATATTAAAACTATCCAAAGATTAGACTTCAGATTTGGACAATTTTTTAAAAGCTCGTGCATGCTCATTTTCTAATAGATGTTTCAATTTTGTGAAAAGGATACTTTTAGCTTGTAAAAATCGTGATAAATCATACATTTGACCACTTTTGGCCTCAAAATCACATGTAACTTTATGAAACATCATTTTAACACCAAAAATGTGAAAAGAAATCAGATTTGGCCAATATTACTTGAAGATCAACCACAATTTTGAAATTTCCAAATTTAGTAGTTTTTGGTAAATCAAACTTTACAAAAATCTACTAAGCAAATTAAGGAAAACTTTTGACATAGCTTAAAAATAAATATTAAGAGGAGTCCAAAAAAGAAAAATGTTTTAGCTTGAAACAATATCATTTTCCCCATTGGAAATCATATTAAAAATTTGTTGGGAATGGCCTATTTTTTAAGAGCGATATGTAAGCTATGCATATTTTGTAAAATTGATATTTTTCCATGAAATTATACTAACAATAACCTAGAAATATAATTTTTCATAATTTTCTAAGTTAGTTTGCTATTTTTATCAAGTTATTGAAAATCGGATAAAAATCAAGACTTACTAGCACAACATTTTCTGATCGTAAGCCTAAGCACTAGTTATGCTCTCATATGGTAGTAAGGGTTGGTCATCAAGTCATTACCTGATCTAGGTTTCGTATTTGACCAAATTCACACACTATTTTTCTTATTTTTCTCTTAATTTTTCTAAGCATTCTAGACCCACTCCTTAAATTTCCCTACATTGTAATATGGAAAAGGATTGTAAAAGAAGATAGTTTGGGTTATTTATAGATGCTAAAGTTGGATGCATGATGGACATGTGTTATGCTTGTCCTTAAAACCATGTGTAAAAACCACATACTCCCCTTATTTTGTCATTTTAACCCATGTGCTATCTTTGTTTTTGTTTCTAAACCATGGTTTGTCTCTTGTTTTGGTTTCCAAAACCATTTGCAGCCCATAATTCCACAAAACCACTCTTGGTTGTTTTATTTGTTAAATTCTTTTATTATTTTATATTATTCCCTTATAAACATAAGCTTCTACAAGGCTCTATTCCCAATCATATCCTTTTTTGTTTATATATTTTTAAATAAATTATATTTGCTGATCATATATCACTTTAAATAATATTTCAAGCCTAGTCATGAACTTCACCATTTAAATGAATTTTGGTTGATGATTAACCTGAGACTTTACTTAATTATTTCATATATACGCATTATTTCAGTGATCCAACTTCATAGAATAATTTCTTCTAATTTTTATAACCAAGCTAAGAACTTTCACTTAATTCTATTAACATTACCTAACGCTCTAAATTTAGGGGGTTTGGAACTCTAAGGTATTACATTCTATCCCTCTTACAAATGGTTTCTTCCTCAAAACTTAAATGATTCAATATTTATAGATTCCAAGTGTGTCATTATGCTTTCTTTGTGCAATTTTGATTTCTACATCACATCATAATCATAAACTATTATTGAGGCCACAACATCGGTGGCTTTGCAAACAATTGTAGCTTCAAATCTTTTCATATCATCTTACCATATCAAAATGTATTATGTACACTCACAATCATAAATTAAGCTTTTTGTCATACTCCTTATCATCATAACCTTGTGGCCATATCATTCTTAGTCTTTAAGTCTTTCTAAATGAAGTATATCTTTAGTTTTTATATCTATATCTAACAACAATATATTTAGACAAAGAAGCTCAAGATCTCTTAATTTTTCATTCATAGCCATTAAGCCTTTTAGTCACATGTTATGATTTGATCAAAATCTCGACTTTACTTACAACATTTCTTCCCTTATAATTTAATATTTTTTTATACTCATGTGACTACTACAATTTTCATATTATAAATTTATTAAAGCCTATTATAGTGTAAACATGAGTCCCTTAAAATAGTGCTTATGCTTTTCAAATCACTTTTCCTCAACATAATTTAAATTTTTGTATCTTCATTTTATTCTTTATTAAGAAAATTTATCTATTGTGGCTTTTCAATATTGTTGCTATCAATATCAAACGACCTCCTTCTTTGCCATCATTATTCACTATTCATGGATCCAGTCTTGGTCACATCATTAATATTTATCTCTATAGGTCAACTTAAGTACTCATCACTTTAAAATTTATTTCTACAACCAATTATTTTGACATTTAAATTAAAACATTTAATTTTAATCAACCTCAAACAAGAATACAACTTAAGTGCCTAGCTTAACATTTGATAGCCTTAACAATTCCATCAACATCGTCTTGTAAGTTAATAACATTTGCTCTAATAGATTAATTACATTTTAAGGTATAGCTCTCCAAGCAATAAGACGATAGCGATTTTATCATATCATCTTGTTATTCACCTTTAAACTCAAAACATTAATCCATACTTTGAACTACGTCTCAAGATAACCAACCTAGTCCTTCAAATTCAAACATCTAATCATTGATTTGAAACTACTAAACCATTGAATCTATACCATTAACTTCTAAGTAATGAGACCCAGACCTATCATTTAGGAGATTTTCTTTCATTAGTTTCTGTCTTTCATGCTTAAACCAACATATCTTATTCAAACTCTTCAAACAAGTAAACTATTATAGTCTCCAATACAACACTCAATGGTTAGTGTCTTGAGATTTAATACTGAAGGATTCTCAATATTAGATTTTGTGTTTCCATGCTCCTATCCATTAGGTCTACTAAACTTCTATATTTTTCATCTTTTGAAATTATCATTATAGATTCAAAGCACCTCTTAGTTATCTTTTACAACTTCCTCTTTCATAGAAAATTAGTTAGGACTACCATCAAACCATTAAAATTCATGGTCAACGTATACTTAATCTCTTCTTTAAACCTTGTTTGTTTGGGGCTCCTTTGGACAAACACCTCAATCTTTTGTTTTCTTATGTTATTTTTCTATATCCCTTACATATATCAAAGTATATGGACTAAGAGTATATACCTACTATTATTCTAGAGATCATATGATGCATCCTCTCTATTCGTCTATATTATCACTTCTCATATCACATTTCATCCCTTTTTTAAATCACAATGTAACATTTAGAGATGTATCCCAATTTGAATAATTAACATATGTTTGTACTACTTAACTCAATTTTCCTACTACTTTAGTAAGTCAGATATAAATTTAAAAGTGACATAATTGAATTTTTATATTTAATCTTGCTCTCTAATAATTATGAGCATAATTTAAAAAAAAACCAAACTCTAAATTCAATTGCCTACATGATCTCATTACCATAAAAGCATTTGTAAGTCAACAAAATTCACTTTATTAGATCAATTACATGCAAAACATATATCTCTAAGCAATAAAACAACAATTTTATCTTATTATTCACATATACTTCCAATTACTATTTCAAATCTATGACCAAATCTTAAAATAACCAATATCATCCATCAAATCTGATTACTAGTTTAAAATTATGACCACAAATTACAAGAATCGTTACAGCTTTATTCCAAATATTCATAATCTCCAATCTCTAATTGAAGATATCTAAGGCTCCTCATTAGTGTTATACAATTTTCTATAAATGTACATTTAGCGATCCTTACCTACATACAATTCCACCATTCTACATTTTACATCTCCAAATTTCTTACATTATTTCCTTGATCATTTTATATTAGTTTGCATTATAATTTGCAAGTATCATTTTTAGTTTCTATCTCCATCCCTACTTCAAATCACTTGAGTTATTCTTGTAAGATCCATTATCCTTATCTCTAATCAATTGGTCATTCTTTATCACTAAGTTCTCATCTTAAAACATAAACTTAAGTATTAACTCAACTTTACCTTTGGTTCTCATCATCCATCAATCATTTCTCATATTAAGAGTTAATGATCATCAAACTTCCATCTTATCAACACTCAATCAAAGCTTGTTGTCTCTATTTTTAGTGAAACCTACTTCATTTCTCTAACAAATTCTATTATATATATATTAATTGAATTTTTCTATGATTCATAGCTCTCACTTCTACTACCATTCACTTCACATTGTTCAACAATCCAAAATAAACTTATGAAAATTATCATTATTCCCTTCGCCCCTCCTTCTTCAATATAACATCTTTGGTTATCATTCATATAATGCTAACATCTCTTTTAGTTGCTATCATCATCAAAATTAGGGTCTAACATCCTCCTCTTGTATTTACCATAAATTATCTTATAGAGACTTTCTTTATTTGTCTTGCTTAAACCATGCTTTATAGCGTTATTTCCTTTCCATGTCTTACTTCATACTATATCGAAGCCTTTCACTTTTTACTTCATTTAATCTACTAACTCCGCATTATATTTCTTATCTCCTAGCATCTTTCATCCCTTTTTCCTTGTTCCTTATCTACATGGGTCACTTAGATTTTTTTCATATACAACATTACTAACTTTGTAGACTTCTCAAGTACTTGTTACAAATTTCCTCTCTCTCTCTCAACTTTGGTATTCAGCCTATTCACTTCTTGAAGAGATCTATACTAGTCATCAACATGAGCTATTTCTATGAGCATATTCTTTAGTTTCCAAAGAATGAGTTGTTTTTGTATCACATAACATATGAACATATCTATCTCCCATGTGTACTAATCCTAACACAAATGATTATAGTTATGTCACTATATTTGGCTACTAAACATAACATATATATATATATAAAATATAGATCATATCCAAGTGACTTTTTATTGAACTTTTTACAAGGTAGATATCACACCTAAGTGACTTTCTATTAGAGTTTCTATAAGACAAAGATCATGTTCAAGTAACTTTTTACGAAACTTTTTACATGTCTTAGTTGGAAGTTGTAATTTAGGAGAACCTTCTACTAAAATTTCTACAAAAATTAGTTAAGGATTCATTCTCATAAAAACTTCTACTAAACATCCTACAATACATTACTCATTAAAGTAAAGGAGGTTCCCCATTATTTCAAAATTCCAATTTTGTGCCTGCTATCATCTTGTTGTCATTTCTTTCATTTACTATCGATTATGAAACCAAGATTCCATACTTTTTTACTCATGTATACCAAAATTTTCCTACAAGATGTGCTTTATGATCTTCCTTAACCTATGTTCATGATCCTCAAACCTCCAAAAATACCTTAATAATCTGTGCTATCTATACTTTAGTCCTCATTATTCTTAGAAATTCCTTAATCCCATAATTCATGTAATACTTTAAATCCATAGATTTTTATTTTCCTAACCTTACCTTAATTCCTCTTCTCAAAATTACTACAATTCATTAGATTCCTAAGTATTTCATGAATACTCTTTAAAGTCAACCTCAACCTATGATATTTCTCAATCATGTTGTAACCATTTCACTTAAGTATACAGGATTAAATCTCCAAGATATGCCTTAATAACAATCCTTAACTCATATATATGATCCATAAATCTCAAAAGTACCTCAAAGATTCACTTCATCCATGTTTCAATCCAAAGGATCTATAGGAATTTCTTAATTTTGAGATTCACACAACATTTGCTTACACTTTACATTCTTTCATCCTTATTGGTAGATAACATTTGAAGTCTCTTTTGATAATTCTTAATCCATCTTCAAAGATAGTGGGCTTCAGCATAGCCTAATATTATCTAACTCTACATAATAGTTTCTACCAAACAAGGCTAAAATGACCCAATTCCTAACTATCCCACACATCTCCAGTTAAATGGTCCCTAAATTGTGCTCTGATACGACCTACTATAGTGCCTTGCTTCCCAAGGCATCAGCTTCTACTTTTTCCTCCTAACTACCTCTTGGTGCTATGGAGATGGTTTGCTAATACTTTACAAAATGGGCCCACCATAGAGTATCACATGTTAATTGTGCCAAATACATTACATAATCCAACTCATAACTACATCATTACACTCAATTGAAATTCATCAAAACCTATAGAATATCATGGAGATCTACTTAAGTGTACACATCTTGGTATCAACATCTAATCTTCTAGTTAAACACTCTTTTTACCTCGTCCTAGTGTCTAAGTCCTACCATTCTTTATCTTCTATAACCCATGACTTGGGGATTTACAAACATACATTCCTTCAACTCTTTATGAGCTAAGTGAGAGTAGATAAACACAAACAAGGTACAACAAGCCTAGTAGTAATAATTGATCCAATACTTAGATATTCCACATGCAACAAAAATTACATAACCAAGTTAGCTTTCGTAAGCATTTCCAACAAATAACAACATAGCAATGATCAAATATTTTTAGCCATGTTGAATAAATGCCTAGCCTAGAAGTCAGTGCAAAGAATGCATACCATGCTCATGTACATGAACAAATGTATCGATATTGATACTGATATCGATATCCTAGGCCAGTCGAAGGCAACTGACAGTTGTTGAGGGATCCCTTGAATAATTTTAGCTTAGAGCTATGATAAGTAGCCAAAAGTTCTAACCTACTTGAAACCACATGTAATGGCTAAAAACACCCAACATATAGTTGGCCTAGTTGAACTACATAAAGTGGACAAAATGATTGAGGAGTGCAAACTATATGCTCAAAGAAACCTAGCTTAGCCTAGCATTGTCTCATTTGTAGAAAAACCTAATATATAGGTCATTTTTGTACCTTGCCATGTTATGCCATGAATGTACTAATGATATATCAACACAATATCAAGTATAATCTTTGAGTATACGTTCAAATCTAGCATTTAATAATACTTATCTAGCCTAGTCTTTCTCTTGTATAATAACACAATGTCCAAGCTTCACATTAAGTACCATTTAACTATCTTAGTCTTACTTTAAGGTCTTGTCATAAACTAGAACCTTGTATTGGGTTCACTTAAGCAAATACCTTAAAGGGTGAACCATTTTCCTAGTGTTTTATAAGGTTAGAGTATGTCATTGTAACTTCTTACATAATTAGCAAATCATATAATCTAGCTTCTCAACCAAGTTCAGCTAAGTTCAATTAACCAAGTGCATGACTAAGCTTAATTAACCAAGAATGCAAGCATCACATATTCAATAAGTGACACATCTAAGACTAAACATCAAACTTTGACAACTAAGCGTGTTGTAGTAGAACAACACGGCTTGAAACTTAGTGAGTAGACAAAGTTTTACTCCTAAACATTCAATATCTACTTACATGAGAGTAGTATCCCTCGCTTTGAATAGCATCTTTAAGTTCCTCATTATTCAAGTAACTTAGAATTGAGAGTTATATTTCAGTGTTTGTCTAAGTTATGTAAATGTTTTATTAAAGCATAAGTGTTTGGGTAAGAGTACTTTGGTAGCACTTAGAACCTACTACAAACCTTTTACATGGTCCTTTTGTTAAGATCCTTACCTTATACAGAACCTTCTACATGATCCTTTTTGTTTAGGTCTTTGTTGTTTAACCTTCTTTTAACCTTCTATTAGGGAAGGGTGCTTATTAACTTCATTACTTGTATCTTCTACTCAATCTTTTACTTAAGATTGGTCCTAGGATTCATGGTTGGAGAAGCTTCTACTCATATTTACTTTTAGTTTCGATGTTATGTTTCATTATGGAACTATTTACTTAAGCTTCTACTTGGACATAATTCATTATATTTAATTGGGTATCTCATTAGAGACTTTTTATAGAAGCTTCTACTGACTGTCATACAAAGGCCTTCATAGGCAACCTTCTGCAAAAGCTTCAACAGGGCCAAATAATGCCTAAACTCTCTAAAACTCTACATAACTATTAGGACTCACCAAGTTTTGGACACAACCAATAGTAAAACCATCCATAAATTAGATTCTAGATTTGAAAAAATTTTCAAAAATCTATAATGCTTGTTTTCCAATACATGGCCATTTTGGTTTTGCAAAAAAGACACATTTGGCTTGTAAAAATCATGATAAATCACCTATTTGACCACTTTTGGACTCAAGATCACATATAGCTTCACGAAGCATCATTTTAACACTAAAAAAGTGAAAAAGAAATTAGATTTGGCTAATGATACTTAGAGATTGACTATTATTTCAAAATTTCCTGAATTATATGTTTTTAAATAAATTATATTTTCTGAGCATATATCACTTTAAATAATATTTCAAGCTTAGTTATGAACTTCTCCATTTAAATGACACTTGGTTTTTGATTAACTTGAGACTTTATTTAATTATTTCATGTATATACAGTATTTTAGTGATCCAACTTCATAGAATAATTTCTTCTAAGTTTTATAGCCTAGCTAAGAACTTTTACTTAATTTCGTTGATGTTGCCTGATGCCCTAAATTTAGGGGGTTCAGTACTCTGGGGTATTACATTAGACAAGCTAACTAGTTCGAGGAGGAGGAGATTATTTATAATGAAGAGGGTAACTTCATGCTTGTAACTATGGTATTAAGGTAAGTTATGAGTATGAACCTAGTGCTTGAGGATGAATAGTATGATCACTTATTCCATATTGGTTGTAAGGTTAATGGGACGTTGATGGTTGATAGTGGTTATTGCACCAATGTGTCATTTGCTTTTATGGTCTAGCAATTGCAGTTGCTGACTATACCCCACTATAAGCCTTACAAGCTACATTTGCTTAGTGACAAAGGAGCCTTGTAGGTGACCAAGCAGGTAACAATGTCAATTTGCATAAGGAAATACCATGACGAAGTTCTTTGTGATGAGTTACCTATGAGTGCTTCACATATTCTTTTGGAATGACTATGGATGGAAGATCGACAAGTGATCTATGATGGAAAGAAGAACACTTATGACTTATGATGAAAAGAAGAACACTTACTCTTTTGAACATAAGGGAAGAAAGGTGAGATTAAACCCCATGTCTACCAGACTAGTCAAGACTATGCAGACGTAACTAGTTGAGCCTTGAAGAAGGAAGTGCTACTAATGGTATGTGTCGAGCTATTAAGAGAGATGAAGTACGAAGAGCCAAACTACCTACTGATCATAAGGTTTCTTGAAACGAGGGATCAGAATGATGAACTACCCATCAAGTTGAAATACCAGTTGAGAGAGTTTGCCGACCTATTCCCTAATGAACTACTAGGATGTTTTCCTTTGATCAAAGGGATCAAGCATGCAATGAATCTACAACCTAGAGCCACATTACCAAAGAAGCTTGCATATAGGTTGAATCTTGAACAAGCTATTAAGCTCTAAAGGCAATCGGATGAGCTAATGAGAAGATGATATGTGAGAGAATCCTTAAGCCTAGGCATTGTCCTAGCTTTCTTGGTGCCAAAGAAAGATCGTACGTGGCGTATGTATATGGATAATTGAGTATAGGTACCTCATACCATGACTTGATGACATGCTTGATGAGCTAAATGGAGCAAGGATCTTCTTTAAGACTAATCTTATGTAAAGGTAGCATCATATTAGAATGAGGGAAGGAGATGAGTAGAAGATGATATTCAAGACTCACTATGGTTTGTATGAATGGCTAGTTATGCCATTCGGATTGTCAAATGAACTAAGCACATTTATGAGGTTAATGAATCGTGTGCTTAAAGAACTAATCAAAAAGTTTGTTGTTGTTTACTTTGATAATATTCTTGTTTATAGCCCTAACTTCGAGACACACTTTAAGCATCTCTGAGTTGTCTTTGATAAGTTTCGAGCTGAAAAACTATATGCGAACCTAAAGAAATATGACTTTTGTCGACTAAGGGTGATCTTCTTAGGATTTGTTATGAGTGGAGGTGGCATATGAGTTGATGAAGAGAAAGTGAAGCCGATTACTAAATGGCCTATGCAGACCTGTTCTTTTGATATATGAAGCTTTCATGGTTTGACATCATTTTACTATTGTTTCATAAAGAATTTTTGTATTGTTGTGGCCCTACTTATTGAACTATTAAAGAAGAACATTAAATCCCAATGGGGAGAGAAGGAATGGTAGAATTGGAAGTGAAGAGGGAAATTAACTACTACCCCTATATTAGTTCTTCCGAGCTTTGACAAGGTGCTTAAAGTAGAATGTGATGCATTTGGACTAGGATAGGTATTGTGTTGATGCAAGAAAGCCGACTAATTGCCTAGTTTAGTGAGAAGCTTCGAGGTATAATGCTAAATTATTCTATGTATGACAAGGAGTTCTGCTTCTTGATTTGAGCCCTAATTGTTTAGCACTATTACCTATTGCTTAAGGAATTTATGATCTACATCAACCATGAATCATTGTAGTATTTGAAAAGTCAACCAAAATTGTCCAAGAGACAGGCTACATAGATTGAGTTCATGGAGGGGTTTTCTTATGTTGTTAAGTATGAGACTAGCAAGAATAATGTCGTGGGCGGTGCCCTATTACGATGACTTACTCTTTTAACTAAGCTTCAAACTAGAATTCTTAGATTTTTGGTGATTAAGGGTTTGTATGTCAAGGATCCACATTTTGGTCTAATCTATGCTCGATGTGAGGATGGTTGAGCTGTTGATGATTATCATAGGGAAGATAGATACTTATTTAGAAAAGGGAAGTTATGTATCCTGGCCTATTCTACAAGAGAGTTACTTATGTGCTAAGCACATGGAAGAGGAATATCTAGTCATTTTAGAAAAGCATGAACTCATGAGGTGATTAGCTTAAGATTCTTTTGGCTAAGGATGATGAAGGACATACAGTCTGTAATAGAAATGCGTGCTACCTGTAGAAAGGTTAAGAGCCAAACTGAACAAGGACCTTATTTGCTATTACCTATCTTAACCAAACCATGATTCGAGTTGAGGATAGACTTTGTATTAGGTTTACCAAGGACGTCCCATAGGAATAACTCTATCATGGTAGTGGTGGACCTCCTTAGTAAGATGTAAACACTTCATGCCATGTACTCGAACTAACGATGCTTTGGCTATTTCTTTTCTCATTTTGCATGAAGCGGTCAAGCTGCATAGAGTGCTAAGAACCATCATGTTTGATCAAGACCTTAAGTTCTTAAGCTATTTTTGGAGGACCCCTTAGAAGCGGCTAGGTATCATACCAAGTTGCTATTTAGTACATCCAGCCATTTGCAAATAGACGAGCAAATTGAGGTCATCAAAAGGACCTTAGGAACCTTATTACAAGTTGTAGTTAAAAGAAACCCAGCTGATTGGAACATGTGCTTAAAAATCATTGAGTTCACCTACAATAGGACTACCTATAGAGTCACCAAGAAGTCACCTTTCAAGGTTGCATATGGATATAATCCTAAACTCTCATTGGATTAGATTTCCTAACCTAGCTAGCTTGAGGATAAGCAAGTTGATGAAAGATCAGAAGCTATTTGAGTAATGCACTAGAAGGTAGTAGACTGTTTAAATCGAGTTGCTTCCATAGTAAAAAGGAAAGGCTGAAGAGGAGAAGCTAAAGAGTTCCAGCTTGGCGATATGGTATGGATTCACCTTAGTAAGAACAGGATTCCTAACTTAAGGAAGAACGAATTGTCATAGAGAGCAGATAGACCTTTTAAGGTGATCGAGATGATCAACCCCAATGCTAACAAGGTAAAGTTGCTTGAAGAATATGTAATCTCTAACACCTTCAATGTTGCTCACCTTTATACATATTTCCTCGATGATGAGCTATTTGAATCTAACCAAGATTTGATATCAAATCTCAATAAATAGAAGGGGATGATAGGAATCAGGGTCTAATCATAAGATCTCGAGTATAAGGACCTACTTCTCTAGTACACCTTGCTGTTTAGAAAGACCTTACTTCATGAGAGGTGGGATTCCTTCGAGTTGACTTGATATATCCTCTACACTACCCTAACCTGTTCATTATCTCTTGAGTGGAGGAAGTCCCCATTGATATTATTGATCCTTATTAGAGTCGAATAATAAAATTGCATAATTCCGAGTTGGTTGATGTCTAAGCTCAAATTGCACCATCGCCAGGCTGACATGCGAAGCCTAAGATGCTAAGTTCCTACTTTTAGGTTGTATTCCCTAAACTCCTAAGCTGCTGATTAGAAGACGACCAAATCAGCTTAGCTCTGCCCTACAACAATTGATCTTTAGACCATAGAATTGAGAGGCTGATACGTATCCTCTCTCTCTAATAACCATACTACCCTTACAAGGGATATTCTTTTTCGATTGTTTACTAAGTTACCCTTTTATAATGTGTACTTTTCCTCTTAAGGTTGGAATCCTTTTTAGTAATAAGACTTGCCTTAGTTAGGCAATATAAATACTCCAATTTTGTGATAGTTGTATCATTAAAATATTGAAAAAGAGAGCTTTTACCTTTTTGAGTTAAGTATCCCCTATTTGCTCTCCTTACTCTTATCTAGGCCATTTAGGCATGGATTTGTAGTAAGTGACCTCCGGCCATATTTATGAGTAATATTAAGTGTCGTCATATCCCATGCTAGTGCACGAGAGCCCCTACTCTACCTTTGGCCTTCAATTCATTCTTTTGAGCCATCTTGTGGTATGGATCCATTTGTTCGCATGATACTACTTCTCGTGTGTCCATTTACAATTATACACTATATCAAGTTATAGGTTAGAATTGTATTTGGGGGACTCTTACACTACTTCTTCTTTTCCTTCAATTATGTTGTTTCTTTGATTATATTGTTATTGAAATTGAATCCTTCTTGCAGCAACTTCTTATTCAATATATGATTTTGTTCCTTAATGATCTAATTACATCAATTTTATTACTATCAATTAGTATTTATCTAGGTTGCTAAATTGATATATGAGTTTACTATAGAGATGCATGTCTTAAAGTTGAATGGATAAGCGTACTTAGACGGAATTAAGTATGCTAAGAGATTAGGTACTGAGTTCTTCCAGATTAAGATAACCTAGGCAGCTAACCTAATTGCATGATTTGAGTTCTTAATGCGATCCTATGATGCTCTATTTAGAAGTGATATGAGTAGACAGGGTTTTAGGATTAAGAAGAGGCCAGAGATGCGAGTTTGGTCAATTTAGATTAGGCATCTCCATGGTCTAACGGACAATTGAGATTGAATTATTGCATAGAACTAGTAGTAGTTAATAGCAATTTACTACGGATCATGTGTTATTTATGTTATTTCTCTTATTGATTCATGTTTGTTTGATTTCATTAGTTTTGTTTAATTTAGTTTAGTTTATTTAATTGCTCTTAATTCGTTTATTGTTCTTTATTCAACCTACCTATTCAATCATAATTATCCCCATATTGGTAAGTTAGATAATTGGTAATTTAGGATAAATTGCTAGTATCTTAGGTTTTCACACATAATTCCTTATGGGATCAACACTCGAACTCATATTTATTTTATCTATACTATAACTTGACCAGTTGCACTTGCCTAATGCTTAATAATTAATTTTTTGCACTGTTGCCAATGAGCCAAAAGAATAACCTAGATAGAATATTAGCAAAAATCCTAATTTTCCAATCATTCTAACATTCTTATAATTAATCCCCCTTACTGTTCTTTTCGGTATTTTGTTTCTTAGCATGCTTTTAACTAGTTGAATGTACAATTATTAACTAAGAAATTGAATCAAGGGATGGATTCAACGGTTGAGCTACATAAAACAACAATGCTCCTTAGGAGGCAGCCCAAGTTTGATCCATTTAATTTTAGTTATTTTGTCGTGTGCCAATTTAAGTATCAAGTTTTGAACAATAGTTTGTGTTGTCCTTGCATTGAACAATTTAATTGCATCGGAAACAGTTACTAAATTCACTTAGGTGATGGCAAAATTGGAGTTGCCATCTAATTTAAGCATTCTTTGATTTGTTTTTGTGTTTTAATTTGTGGTAATTTTGAGTTTTTCAAAATAATTCTAGGAATTAAGTTAAAGGAGTCAAAATTTATGGATTTAGGAATTAAGGAAGAACATAGCCAAAGTTTACGCTTGTGGAACTAGACTGTGGTCTTACTAGGTACGTGAATTTTAACTAAAAGCAAGGACCATGCTCGAAGTACACTACTGTGGACTTTGCCCATGGTCTCATACAAATTCAAAGACTACGGTTATTTGCTTCCCACTTCATTCTAACACAAACATTCTCTCTTTAAATTTCTATTTTCTCTCTTTCCTTTCTCTACATACTCCCTGAGTCTTTGCAAAACTTCAATATTAGACACCAAATATTATAAATCTAAGGCACGTACAACATTACTCTCTATTTACTTTCTTAGATTTGTTGCTACTTTGTGTAAAAATTGAATTTTTGCTTGGGGTTTTGTGAAAAAAAACCTTTGAATGTGTGCATAGAGATTTGAGTTTCTAAGAGTGATTTAGCATATATAATATGATGAAATATGTTTTCTATCCATTATTTACTAGAAACTCCATGAAAAATGCATACTTGCTAAGAGTTGTATGTGAGAAAGTGAGACAAAGTAAAGGAAAGTGAAGGAAAATAAAGGAAATTGATATTGGTGTCATTCTTGCAATGTAACAAACAAATTCATGTTAGAATTTCGGAAATTGTTAAGTTTGAAATTCTTATATAATTAGAAAAATCCATCAATTCTTAGAATTGTTGATATAGATTTGTTTTCACATATGTCCTAAATTCATGTTAGAATTAAGGAATTTGTTGTTAATAATTGCATAATTAAATTGTGAAAAACAAGTTTTCAATAAATTGTACGTTGAATGTTATCAATTCATTACCAATTGAGATTATAGAATTATAGGCTTAACTAAAGATCAAAAATTAGTATCTCATAGCCTAGTAATTCCATTAGTCCATGTTTTGAGAAATTAACATTTCAATATACAATATGTCGCTATTTCAAGAATTTCTTACATTGAGCAAAGTTTCAAGAATTTGCATATGCTAATGCTCATGTCAATAGAGATTATGTATGGAAATAGGATCTATTCTTGAAATAATTCTATAGTCACATTAATCCATGACTTGAGCAAAATTAGTATTACACTGTACAATCTTTTTATTAATTCAATCATTGACTATATTGCTTAGGTTGGATAAACTAGCAATAGACTTGAAATGATATTTGAGATTTATTAGATTCTTGAATTAGTTGTTATCCATGTAACATGAATTGATCTCTTGTTATCTAAAATAAACTCTTCTCTTTTCCATTTTGATTTCAAATTGTGTCAATAGTTAAACATGTTGCATGCAAAAACTCTAGTGCCATCCCTCAAAATCTACTCTTGACATTTTACTACTTGTGGTAGCAAAAGAGATACTCCCGCTTGTTTAAGAAAGAGTTTAGTTAAACCACATATCTAAACTAGGAAGCACTTGCCTAAGCCAGCTATGAAACTAAGGTTAGGTAGCTGATAGAGTTTAGAGGCTGGGATAGACTATTGACAATTAATGAGCTAGTACACAAGGAACTAACTTTGGAAGTACTCTATACATTTAGGTTAGCCTTTGATAATCTTGAGCTAGGTAGGCATGACACTATCTATTTTAGGTGTAATGGCACTGTGGTAACTATTCCATTTGACGATCTGCCTTTGCATATGGGTTTGTATTCAGTTGACTCATGACTCAGGAATATATAGATATACCATATAAGCTAACATAGTGTGTTCTTGAATGTTTTGTATGGATAGGTTTAACTAGAGGAGCATATGACCTAGGGAGGTTAAAAACTTCTAAATTAATTGATCTTACTCTTCGGCTAGTACACTATGTTTTGGCTAGGGGATTCACTGGCATAGGGAATAGCTAAGGTGTAGTAAATAAGAGGGACATATTGTACTTACACAACATTGCTAATAGATGACCCCTCAACTTGGCTGATAGGATGGCTTGGTTCCTTATGAACTAACCTATTGAAGGTCGGTTAAAGTCTATTTTTGTAAGCCCCTTTGTCATTAGGATGGTGAAGAGCATCCTTAGCTATTGAAATCTACCATACATGAGAGTTGGATCCTCTTGTTCCTCTAACATATGATGTTATCGAGGCTGTAAAACTCCTTGTAGCACTTGAAGGTCCACTTAAACCAGTTGGTGAGGCTACTTCCTCATCATTACAACAGTGACTTGGCTCATTTTCTTTAGTAATTGGTGCAACTAAGAAGTACATAGGAAAACTATTGAAGAAGTAGCGAATTTAATGCATAAGGTTGATTATGCTCTGTAGAGGTAGGATGTGATCATTGGAAATTTAAGGATTTGGCTGCCATCTCCACCTCCTAAGCTAAAGCATGACTCAGTTGAGGAGTTAGATGGAGAGGATGAGATTAAGGAGCATAAGGACAAGGAAGAAGATGAAGAATGAGCTCCTTTTGCACATTTTTATTTCTTTTTTCATAAGACTTGGTCTGATTTTCATTTTGGATGACTCTACTTGTTTTTATACAATTTTTGGGTGAAATCTCACTCTTACAAACACACAAAGAATTGAAGGGTACTGATGCTAGTCTAGTATAACCACTCTGATGCCTAAGTTAATAAATGTGATTAAGAGAAAATGGATGAATAGTTATGGATCATGAAAGAGCTCTTACAGTGCTTCTTTTCTGTATTTATAGGCAAATGTCAAGTGTCTAAAACAACAGTTAATCATATAATATTGGGACAAGTAGAGACCTCATGTTTAAGTACATGCTTGAAATATAGGAATAATTGGTGGTTATGTAATGGAATTGTGCTAGACAATAACTATTTGTGCCACTTTCCTTAAATTCAAATTAGATATGGATCTATCTTAGTTCACATCTGCCGATAAGTGAGTTACTCAGCTTGTCTTTGCAACCTTTGATGGAAGGCATCTTTTTCCTAAAGACAAGGAGATTGCAAAGAAGGACGTTGATAAGGTTGCAACTATAATAAGGCACACATTGCAGCTAAGTTATAAGATGTAAGTATCAATTTAATCCTTTCACTTATAGTGCATGTTTTATTGCTGACATAATCTTGTTTGTATGCAAATCAGTAGCTATGTTCTAACAACATTAGATGAAGCTAATAAGGACATGAAGAAGGTAATAATAATTTATTGTTAGGCGAGGTGATTTAGTGAATTTATCATTTTTATTATCAACTTATTGCAAGAAATTGAGGTTGTATACAACTCCTCGAAGGCTTAGACTATAGCAGTTGAGAGTGCAAGAATCAAGGTTAAGATGAAGGCAGCAAATTATCTCTACTTGGGTACATAGCTTCCATCCCTCTATCTAGTGCACTTAGCTTACATTGGACAAGGGTTTTGTTAGCCTTAGTTGACTTGGATAGAGGAGAAAATTAGTGAATAGTTTCTTTCAATAGTGTTTTCTCTGGAGTTTCAATTATTACCGCTCGCCTTGACTTCTAAATGGAATGCTCAATTTTTAAATATGAGTTTAAATATAAAAGGTTTCAATATAAATATAAGTACTTTTTTCCTAATCTAATCAAATTAGGTCTATAGACAAAACATGCTAATGTTAGAATTTGGCTCATTATTTTTTGATCTTATCTTAATTATGTTTGATTAGCTTGTTCAACAAAAAGTTTATTTATATACAGTAATCACATGCTCTATTTTTTTTATTTGTTTGCTACTTTTTTATATTTATATATAAGTCAAAAATAGAAAAGGACTCTAAAAAGCGAAACTAGAAAAAATTGAAACTAAGAATTTTAATCTTTGATGAAGACGAATGAGATCTAAAACCATTATTATGTTGACTTAAGAAAGTAGCACTTGTTTTATTATTCATTCTAAAGGTGGCAGACCTTTTTATGTGCTTCTTTTGGTTCTTTGTAGTTTCTAGAAAATATCAAGAGGAGCTAGCTATCGAGAAATTGGTACATTCATCAGTGATTGATGAAGTCTAAAGATTTAAAGCTAAGATCAAGGAGCAATATAGGAGGAACTTTGTAAGAAAAGGTAAGAGTGTTGGGGTTTAGGCCAAATGCTCAGTATAATAAGCGACGAGGAGGACAGGCTTAAGATGCAAATAAAAGAATTAAAAACCAATAACTCTAGATTACAAAGTCGTACTGCCGAAATAGATGAGGCAATGAAGATAGGGCCCTTTATTGAAGAAGTATTAGAGATCATAACTCTAAGTTAGCAGTACGAGAGGTTGCTGAGAAAGAAGTTATTCGAGGGGGTCTAAACGGCAAGAGAAGGAATTTTAAAGTTTCACCCTAAATATGATCTTTCATGCCTAGATTTCGCCGATGTTGATGATAATGTCAATAGTTATGATGAAGAGGCCGATGAAGATACAGGTGTTGAGGTTCAAATGCAGGGTAATGATAATAGAGTTTGCACTAAAGATCCTAACAATGACAAGGACTGATTATTTAAGGAGATCCCCTATGTACACAAAGAAAAACCCACCCATTCCAAAACCCCCCAACATCAAGAAAGAAATATGCTCTAGTAAGATCCCATCTTTTGATTAGAGGAATGCCTTTGCAAACTCTAAGAATAACTTGACATCTTAGGATTGTTATTGCGTTTTTTTTTTCTTTTTTTTTTTTATGGAGTTATATGGACAATGTTTGGCCAAGTGGTCAGACATTTAATATTGTATTAATATTATCTGCATTTCTTATCATGTGTAATTTAATAGTTTTAGCGCATTTTATTTCATGCACTTTGTATCTTAGTATGTTTTATTTCATATGTAGTACGTTGGGTGTTTTTTTAAAGACAATATCCATTAGTCATTTGAGATGTTGACTAGTTACCTTATTTGAGCAACGAGATCACCTATAAGAACTAATACTTTCCTTATTCAACTTTTCGGCTAAATTATAAAGTTTGCTAACTATGATAGGTCTAAACTTATTAAATATTAGTTCATTCACTGTGTAGTTTGAAGTTAATAATGATCTGTTAATCATGAAATGATCAGGAAGAAAAACAAGTCGGCATTAGAACTTAGAATGTGTTCACATTTGAAACAACAACTAGGCTATTGCCTTACAAAATAAGTAGAAGTACTTCATAACATCAAAGAGATTAATTAAAATAAAGCTTTAAGTTCTAAGTATTCCATATGCAAGAGATGATTGTTCCATTTAGCCTCTCTAGTTGATAGGCCTATTCACTAATGACTTCCTAGACCTTACTAGGATCTTCCCAATTTACGTCGCGTTCCCTTATATATCTTGTGTGGCAATCGTTGATAATTTCTTGCAAACCAATTCTTCAGGCCGTAAAATCTTATGTTTCACCTTTTGATTATAATACCTCACTGCCCTATGTTGGTATGCTGTAACTCTTGCTCTTGTGACATCTCTTATCTCTTCGATAGTATCCAAATTAACCATCAAACCAACTTAAATGGTCATTACGTTGAAATTTTGTATATGTATATTTGGTAGGTCCAATTCAATTAGTGATATTGCTTCCATACCATAAGCTAATATGAAGGGCGTTTCTCCTATTATGTTCTTATGGGTAGTTCGATATCCTCATAAAACATCCAGCAATTCGTCAGCCCATTTTCCTTTTGCTTGATTAACTTTTCTCTTCAAGCCGTGTAAGATGATCTTGTTAATAGCTTCCTCTTGCCCATTACTCTGAAGGTAAGCTAAAGATAGTAATTCCGAAGGATGCTGTATTTCTTACAAAATGCTTGAAATTTGTCACTATCAAATTGTGTTCCATTATATGTGATTATCATAAATGGGACCACAAATCTTGATACAATAAAGTTGAAAACAAAATCCTTAACCTTTTGGTTAGTGATTCTTGCCAATGCTTCGACCTTCGCCTACTTGGTAAAATATTCTACAGCAACAATGATGAGTTGTCATTGGGATGTAGGCTTTGGAAACATTGTGTATGTCTAATCCTTATTGGGCAAAAGGTTAGGGATTGGTTAGGTGGCATAGTTTAGTAGAAGGTGCATAACTCAGTGCTTCATGCTTTTGGCATTATGGACACTACCACACTATTGTTCTCATGCCATCTTTTATTGTCGGCTAGTAATATCTAAGTTGTAGGGTATGGATATACAACATTTATGCTTTCACATGGTTGTTGCATATACAGCCATGTGCCTCAAATAATACTCGTTGTGCATCTTTTAGAGGAAAGCATTGAAGATAAGGTTGGGCAATATCGTGTTTGTACAGCTAATCATCTATCAATGTATAATTTGTAACCTGATAAATCAACCTTTGAGCCTCTTTCCTATCGTCAAGAAGGACACCATATCATGACTCGAGGGGGTTAGTTGTGGCAGTCGCCGTATATCATATAAAGGACTGTAGATTGAATTCCCTTACAATTGACAACTCTTTATACGATACATAAGGCTACAGCTACAACTAATAATCAAGAGTGGCGCAAGTGTAAGCAATATCATTCCATAATAATTACAATAAGTTATGGAAATATAAAACACAATCTATTTATATTAGAATTTATAGATAAGAAGTCTAAAGCACTTCTTAACTCAAACTAGTATCATTTTATTACATAATCAGGTTTATAATCTAGATAAACTATCATGAGTACACTTTGATCATGTCTTGCTCCTACATCGACCCCCTGATGAACAACTTACCTCGGCATGCGATGGCTCAACTTTACGAACAACTCGAGTTGCGAAAGAAGACTACAAGGGTATAAGCTAACTAGCTTAGTGAGTAATCCCCTTAACCATGCTACAATCAAGTTATACATTAATTAAATTTAATCAAATGAATACATCTCAATCATTATGCCAAACATATGCATGTAAGTGATTAGGTATTGCATGCAACTCAAATTTAATGTCCTCCGAAGTCTGGGTTGGAGATACATTGGCACAGTCGGTCCAAGTATCATAATAGAACTTATCTCATAACGAAACTCCACATTTCGTATTTAAAAATGTAATGGTATATTTATTCTCAGTTTTATAAAAAACAAGTTCTACATATGATTGTGAGTAGGTTTACGCAGCCCTCACTTACCCTTAAACGGAGGCCTCTTGACTCGACTCTTAGCCAGGCGATTGGTGCCTCTAACACTTATTAATCCTGCGAGCCAAGGTAAGATCATATCACATATGTGCACCATACAAAATTTGTAACAATCAAATAATCAACCCACATATGGTCTCTCGCTACCTCCGTATAATGTGACGGTCGAAATTAGTTATGCGGTGTATGATTATGCGTGTTTCAAGTTAACTTTTTCTAATAAAGTAAAATTAGGTCTTATTATTTAATGATCAATAAGGTCACAAACAATCAGTTCTTATCGAATTTACTATACAATAATCAATATATTATCATACTTTAAAGTAAATTCACCATTAACAAACAGTTATCATACAGAAGTATAATCCATTCCCATACAACATTTAGTTATTAAGCATAATTTATATTCACTAATTATAAACACAAGCAAGTATGGCATCATTAGGAAAAATTCACTTGGCCATGATCGACTTAAGGGTTGTAATAATCTAATAGCAACTCAAGGTCAAGTTTGAGAACACCTAAGAATAAGGAATATAGAAAATTATAAGTTTGAGAATTTAAAGTTAAATTAGTAATGTAATTTGTAATGTTTACTTTACTTAGTTACGTAAAATTATCGATTTGAGCTTTTTATTGAATCGCACATAACTTTTTCGTTTTAGCTTAGATCGTTACAAATTTATAGTCCATTTTGATCATTTTTTAGCGTATTTTCTCATAGCGAGGTCCGTTTTGGACGTTATGACTTGCAGTTTGAACTGTGATATAAAAATATCACAAAATTTATTATTTTAATTTAAAAAGTTATAAAATATTAATTTTAGTTTTTTCTTGGTATATTTATGATTTAATAATTATTTAAATCATATGATTGATAATTTTATTATTTTAAACTTATTATACCTTAGTTACTTATTTTTACCTATTTTTGAGATTTTAGACTTATTAAATTATTATTATTATTATTTTCTTTTCTAATTTATTATTTTCTAATATTCCACAATATACATATATATATAAATACTTGTATAACTACATATACAAAATTTCTTGTAATATGAAAATACTATATATAAATATACATACATATACCTAATATTACACTTGTACACATATATAATAAAGACTAGGTTTATATATACATATACACATATTCACGCTATATATATATACGAAAAATAATAACTTACATGTGTACATGAGTATAAAAATATGAAGCACATGTATATATATATATATAATATACATATACCTACACTTATATATATAGTGAAAATAAAGATTATATACATATATACATAAATATTCATATTCACGTGTACATATATATATTTATAAATATGTATATCTATGTTTAATTTGTGAAAATACTAAGTACATAATATAGGTACTCTTATTTATATATACATATATATATTTATTTATTTTATTTTATTTTATTATTATTATTTTTTTCCTCTTTCGTGTACATGCATATATATATATCCAATAGTGAAATTTCTAAATACCTATTATATGTAGTCTTATTTATATATATGTGTACATACATATATCGTATATCTTACATAATAGTATATATATATATATATATATATATATATACATGTCACATACATATATTTATACACACATAAGGAATACATATATATTTTTTTATCTACCCATATATCTATTTATATACATATAATGAAACATTTAGCAAAATACAACAAAATACTTAGTATATACATGCACATACCGTATAATATACATATATATAAGTAAATAAATATACTTACCTAAATTTTGTTGGTAGTATTCCAATTTTTCTTTGTCTTTTCCTCCTCCTCCTCCTTCTTCTTCTTCTTAGTTTTCTTCTTGTTCTTAGTTTTCTTTTGTTTTGCTTTCTTTTCCTTCTTCTTTTGTGTTTGGTTTCTATTATATATATATATATATATATTTCCATATTTCTTTCTTTTAGGCGTGATGATCAACAATTAGGATTGAAGGAAACAATTGAAAAAAAAAAGAAAAATAATCTAACCTAATCTCTTCATTAAATTGGATAAGACATATTCTTTAATTATTTTGTCCTTATCTCTTAATTTTGTGACACTTGTAATCAAAATTTAATCACATGGGCTATTGCATTTGCAACTGGAATTCACATGTGAAAAGGAAAAAAATAGAAGAGGAAAAGAAAAGAAGGAAAAAGAAGGAAAGGAAAATAGAAAAAATGGAAGAAAAAGGAAATTAGAAATAATTATATGTAATTTTTCTAAACATAAAAATCATAAAAATAATCATTATAAATTAATTTTGGAATTTTATGAAAATTTATTAATTTAATTGGTACCCATTACAATTATAATTTTTACAAGTTATTTGAATGATTTCGTTAAAAGTTTTACGTGATTACGTGATTTAGTTAATAATTGCAATCGACTGCAATTATATCACTATTG
Organism: Lumnitzera littorea; assembly: GCA_024138015.1. Classification (NCBI taxonomy): domain Eukaryota; kingdom Viridiplantae; phylum Streptophyta; class Magnoliopsida; order Myrtales; family Combretaceae; genus Lumnitzera; species Lumnitzera littorea. The sequence goes on along the minus strand of JAMXBB010000005.1, from coordinate 74,724,027 downwards.
AGTGATATTTAATTATTTTATAGGCTTAATGTTATAATTTTAGGATTTCGATCAAGTTTGGGTTCGATTTCGGGTAATTGTATATAAATCGGATTTAGGGTTTTAGTATACAATTTAGGGTTTCGATCAATTTTTAGGGTTTTTATTATCGATGTTATAATCAATTTATTAAATTTCATAAACTTTTATTGTTACTAACCTTATCAACTCATGACACAGTTTAGAACACTCGGGCTTAAATTAGAGTTCAGACTACTGATTTTCTAAGGTTTACACACCGTCCTTTAGAAAATCTACAATTGGATCCATCTAGGACCTTTCTTTCAGGCAAGGAGTCAGTTCAAAGCTTTGTTGAACAATTGGTAAACTCTTATGTAAGAAAAACTCGACAAAGAGTTTGTTGTTCAAATTGGTGAGTGCGATACTAGCCAACTTTGACAACTATCGGTTGCGATGTTCTTATTCTTTGGTATCTTGTGAATAAAAAAGGATTGAAATTCTTCAATGAGCATTTGTACTATCAACAAGTACTTGCTCATTCCTTCCTCTTTCGTTGCATAACTCCCTTTGACTTAATTCACAATAAGTTGTGAATCAAAGAAAACTTCAACTTTTTATACACCAACTTCCTTTACCAAATTGATTCCAGCTATTAAGGCTTCATGTTTTACTTTATTGTTGCTAGCTAGAAATCTAAATTTCAAGGCATAATTAACTTTAACATTATGGGGTCCCTATAGGACAAGACCGATACCACTTCTTTCTTTAGTTGAAGAACCATCAACATAAAGATTCCATATTGGCATCTCGGCAATTTCTATGTTGTCTTCTTAACCCATGAACTCAGCTAGAAAATCTACCAACACATAAGCTTTTAATGTCTTTTTGGGTTTGTATTGTATGTCATAAGTACTTAGCTCTAAGGCATATTTCATCATCCTTCTTAAGGAGTCTGGTTGCTGTAATGCTTGCTGTAAAGGCTGATTAGTAAGGACTACAATTTGATGAGCCTCAAAGTATGGTTTCAACTTCCTTGTTTAGAGAACCACTACTAATACAAACTTCTCAATTTTGGTATATCAATGCTTTGATCATTGCAGGACATGACTCACATAATAAATTGGCCAATGCTCCTTGCCTTCTATTTGGACTAATATAGAGGAAAGTGTTTAGTAACTGATTGATAAGTATAAATATAAATTCTCTCCTAGAATAGGTGTTGTGAGTATTTGTGGTGATGTAAGAAGTTCTTTAAACTCACTAAATGCTCTTTTGTGGTCATCTGTCTACTCGAAATCTTTCAAATTCTTTAAAGTTTTAAAGAATTATTTACACTTATCCATACTTCTTGACACAAACCTGTTAAAGGCGGCTACTCACCCAGTTAGCTCCTAAACCTCCTTAACAGTACAAGGAGAGTTCATTTTTTTTTATCATATCAATCTTTCTTGGATTTACTTCAATACTACGTCGAGTAATCATGCACCCTAAAAACTTTCCTAAAGTAGCACCAAAAATGCACTTTTGTGGATTTAGCCTCATATTGTATTTCCTTAAAGTGCTAAATGTTTCCTCAAGATCGGCGAGATGCTGATCATCTATCATGCTTTTCATAATCATATCTTTAACATACACTTCGACATTTCGATGGGTCCATGGCTTGAACATGATAGTGATAAGCCACTGATATGTTACACTAGTGTTTTTGAGCTCGAAGGGCATTACCATATAACAATATGTTCTAAAGTTAGTGACAAATCACATGTAAACTTTGTCTTCCTCATCCATTTTAATTTGATTGTAACCGGAAAACACATCCATGAAAGAGAGTAAGGCATGCCTAGCAGTTGACTCAACCATCAAATCTATTGTTGGCAAGGGGAAGCAATTTTTGGGATAGGCCTTGTTTAGATCCGTAAAGTTTAAACACATACGTTACTTGTTGTTAGACTTCTTGACTAACACATAGTTGGCTAGCTAAGTTAGATTAGGCTCTTCCCAAATAAATATTGCCTTTAAGAGTTTTTGGACTTCTTCTTCTATGGTTGCTTACCTCTCAAGAGCAAAATGTCTTTTCCTCTATTGAATCACCTTAGTGCTTAGATTTATTTGAAGCTTGCGTACCATGACATCTTTAGGGATATTTGGCATATTTGAGGGGTACCATGTGAATACATTGGCATTATCCAACAAAAAGTTAATTAAACTTTGGTAGATGTCTCTCAATAAGGGTTTCCCTATTTTTGTTGCCTTTTTATGATCATTTCCCGATGAATTTTCCTTTATTTAATCTTCGGTATTATCTATGCTGACTAACTTTCCTTTTGGACAAGTTTTGACTTGAAAATAATCTTCAGTATTATCTACGTTGACTAACTTTCCTTTTGGGCAAGTTTTAACTTGAAAATTTCTTCTCGCCTTAAGCCCACATATACAATGATCTTGCTAACTGTTGATCCTTTTTGCATACACTAACTCTAGTAGGAGTAGGAAATTTAGCCTTAAGGTGGGTACTAAAAGGGACAATGTTGAATAAGTACTGATATGGCCATCCCACCATCATATTGTTTAGGGACTAACATTTAATAACAAGGAAGTCCACTTTATCTTTCATAACATGCATATTATCTCCAATCTGGATTTGTAGAGAAATTAATGCGGTCATTGAATAGGTTGATTATATAAATCATAGCTATAGAACCTCAGCTATGTCTTGATCTTTAGTCTCATCTAATTAAAAGCATTTTGAAAACTAATATTTGCCAAACTTCTAATGTCAACAAGAATTTTCTTGACCTCGAAGTTGGGCAATTCTCATACTAAACACGAGTACATCATTATGGGGCTTTTTGAATGCCTTCGAAATCTTCCTCTGTAAAGGAAATTGTATTGTCAATTTTGACTTTCTTGCCTTGGACATTACAAGCATAATGAATGCCGTTGGTTGAGCTTAAAGAGCTTGATCGGCCTATGGTGGAAGGTTTGCCAACAATATTGTTAGTTATACCATTTGGTGCTTTACTAGTGCTCCCATCTCTTCCATCTTTCCCGACTTGAGTTGGTCGAGTGACATTCTCTTGCTCTTCTCATTTCCTTTGAGATGGTTGCTCAATATTCTTAGCATCATGAGCGAGAAACTTGCCCAATTACCTTCGTTGAATTGCATCTTTAATCGTATTCTTCAATTGGATGCATGCATCTATATTATGGCTCCTATCACGATGGAAATCACAATATTGTTGGAATTTCACCATGAAGGATTTCCTCTCATCCTTTCTAGCCACTACAACATGCCTCTTTACTCGTGCACCTCCATCAATATGTCTACAATTGGATGACTGAGTGGTGTGTAGATTGAATATGTTGAGATATATAGCCTCTTTTTCTTGGTGTTGGGACCTTGATCATCATCCATTTTAAGTCAATCTTTCACACTTCTCTTTCTGTCGCCTTTCTTATCTCCTCTATTTTGATCAGCTTATTAGTGAGCCTTAATGTTGTATTCTTAACAGATGTAAGACGTAGCTTTGGCTTTGAACATAGCAAAAGTTCTCGGCTTATTTTTAGCGAGAGACTTGAAAAAGTCTCTATAGGCTTAACATCATTAATAATTGCATTGAGAGCTACACTCATATCTAACTCTAGAATCTATACCATCTTAGCCATAAACCTGGCCAGATAATCTTTGATAGATTCATCTAATCTCTGTTTTATCATTTAAGGATAGAAGAATCCTTAACAAGAAGCTTGCTCAAAAGGAAGTGTTGAAGAAACACTTTTGCCAAATCCTTGAAACATGAAATTGTGTTCAGCTTTAGGTGCTTGAACCATGTACTTGCTGTATTCCTCTGTATTGAGGGAAAAGCTTGGCAAGCCATGGTATTACTCAAGCCGTGCAACTTGGCCAAGGTGCGGTAGTACTTAAGGTAATCTTTAGGATCTCTCATTCCATCATAGGTTTCAAATTGCAGCAACTTAATGTGTCGTGGTATTACCTCATCCAAGATCTTAAGGATGAAAGGGCTCTTCTTAATCTCAAATTGTTTACTCATCATAGTAAGGGTACTAACATGCAAGGGTTTAGTATAGTGCACCTGCTGCAGTTGCTTCCCTTAGTCATTTTTCTTGAGAGTAGGAATTGAAGGTCCCATTGTAACTTTGGCTTCCTTTCTTAGTAATTTGGGGGAATAGATCGAGTCGTCACTATTTACGGCATTGTGATCACTACATTCTTTGTTTTGACTTAGGTAGACATTACTATGGAGTAAATTAAGGATCTCTTCATGTTTTTTGCTTAATTCTTGGTTTTCTTTAGATAAGTTGAGGCAAAGTTACTCTAGCTTAGCTAAATATTATTTATCAGTGTGCCTACTTCCCCCTTCATGGTAAGGGGATAAAGTACCAGCACCTGCACTCTTAGTTAATCTAGTTCTTACCATGTGGGTGTATAATAAAAAATAGATGGCACTAAATGTTGTTATATGATTTTGGGGTGAAATCTCACTCCTGTAAAAAACAAAGAACTAAAGGGTACTGAGGCTATTCTAGTGTAGCCACTTCGATGCCTAAGTTAGTAAATATGTTTAAGAGAAAATAGATTAATAGTTATGGATCATGAGAGAGTTCTTACAGTGCTTCTTCTTTGTATTTATAGGAAAATGTTAGGTATCTAAAACAGCAATTAATCATATGATTATTGGGATACGTAGAGACCTCATGATTAAGTACATGTTTGAAATATAGAAATAGTGAGTAGTTATGTAATAGAACCGTAGCAGACAATAATTATTTGTGCCACTTTCCTTAAATTGAAACCAGATATAGGCCTATTTTAGTCGGAGTCTGTTGAGAAGTGAGTCACTCTGCTTCCTATTGACGAGTGAATTTAATGGATGAAATCCAACTATTAATAGTATTGATAACCTATTTTCTATTTCTCTTTTCCTTAACAATTTCTACTCTTAACGATTTGTAAGTTTGTAGGAGACTACCATTGGATACCTAAATTAGTAATCATAGTTTTATCTTATTAATTTATCTTTTTTTCTTTTCTTTTTCTAGTTAGTTTATTTTTTATATGTCATGCCCTGAACTAAGGAGTTATAACAGTCCGGTCATGTGAACCAACCTATGCTAAATGCTAGCCACTTTAGCTACCAATGTAGGTATAGCATACATATGGCGTTCATACTCCACTACTTGGAAGCACCTAATTCAATGACTAATAGGAACCAACATGTGGTGTAACTTTTCAAAATAGCTACTAAAAATAATTTTTATAGCTTAAATTCTGAGGAAAATCAAGTTTTATAAATAATATGATGGGTGAAACCTTAAATTTACTAAAAATTTCAAGAACAACATCGTTAAGAAAAGATATAATGTCTATCAAAATTTTACTAAAACCTATAGGCTTATAGAGTATGGAATAAATTTCATTAGGATTGTGATATGGGTTTTTGTTTAAGAAGCTTTTGACTCATATTCTAGCTTCAATATAGGTATAGGATTCATATATAAATCACTTGTTGACCTACTATCAAACTTTTATCATGATCAAGGATTTTCTATACTATTCTACATTCTAACTTAGTTTTTGATGGAGTTTCTAACATTTAGTCTAAAACTAGATTATTATTTAGAAATTTCCTAACATATAGTTTGTCTCTAAAAATAGAGTAGAGTCTAAATATAAGCCACTTTTTGGTATAGATCCAATTTTCCTAGTGTATTCAACATATTTATATCATATTACATTCTGACTTACTTTTTGACATAATTTCTAACCATGCTACTATTAGTATATCTAACTACTGCAAATAGACTCCACTTACCTCGCATTTTCAGAAGTCTAAACCTTGCATATATAGTAAGTATCAATTAGTTCTTCAATCATCTATACTCTTATTCACTATATCATCATTTAATTTACATATGCAATAAAGCTTTGGGAGAATTAATTCGTAGACCACTAAATACCCCCCTTACCCTTAAAAATTGTCATTCCTAAACTTCTAAATAATTATTTTCAACTATTGTATGTGGATAATTATAGGTTATAATATGGTTTTGTAAAGAATCACTCAAGCACCTTTGTAAAATCACTTGTACAACACAATGTTGTTGCAAAATTGAAAATTTCCCTAAAATCTAATGGTATAATTTTTACAATTGAACCACATAATATCAAATTCAACATCTTAGGAATATATCCACAAAATTTCTAGCTAAAACTACAGGAATTGATCTTTCAAAAACTTGATCAAAAATTGATGCATAGGATTTTTATAAGAACCTCATATCTACACTTAGAATTTTGAAAATTTGGTTAAAGATTTGAATTCCTCATGCAAAAATACTAAGGAAAACCAAGAATCATAATTTTTAGAACTTGTTTTCTATTTTTAGAAAAATAGAATAAAAAACAGCCAAAATCAAAACTAGTCGCTACTTTCTACTTTAACCACTGTTGAAGGGTAGAGGTTTGTCTTCCTAAGTTGGTGCCACCTCTTCTATCTTTAGGTGGCTAGGTTCACTTTTAGGTGGTTGTCTTCTATAGCAACTTGCAAAACCCTTAATTTGCACACTAAATTTCCTTATTTTTGTTTCTACCCTTTCCTTCACTATTTTTCTCACTCTCAATATTTTCTACACTCTAAATTGACCAAACTTAGTCTAGTTGATGATCTGCAATTTTTATATGAACATATGAGGACCATTTGATTTTTTTTCCTTGGCTAACATGTTGAATCCACCAATCTTAAGTGTCCTACCAAGGATTTTCTTTACTTTTTGAACTCTTGCCATATAGTGGATATTAGTCCGAATGTCAATCCCATAGGGACTAGTACGATTACTAATTGTAGACTCTGTAAATTTAACCTTCTAAACATAGTATCGGATTCGAGTGTCGTAGACATTTCCATAAGTCAATAAAACTACATAAAATGAAAACCGACTAAAATTTTGAACCTGGAACCCAAAACGAACTCGAAAGACCTAATAATATAATTTGGAAACTCTTATCATGCAAGAAAACCCCAATCCTTACATACATGTACTTTAAAAAAAAAATGTAAACCTAAACTTAATAGAAACCGTAAATATCAAATAAAAAAAAAATTTTAAAACTCTATAAAATTATCTTAACGCTTGAAAAGCCATAAATCAATAAAATTATCATATGATATATATATATATATATATGTCGCATAATAAAATGATGTTCCTAAATAATTAAGCCAATTGATCCTTAAGCTCATAAGTGTAAGTAAATTATTTCCAAGTTGGTGAAAAACCTTAAAACATACATAATCTCACTCGAACTCTAAAACATACATAAACTCACTCGAACCCTAAAACCTAAGATGATCAAGGACTTACGATCCTAAATAAATAATTAAAAATATAATTTCAGTAATTTTTATTTAACTCTAGAGAACTTGAAAATTTCTTAAGAGGAAAATCACAACCTACAAATTAATTCAAGAACCAAATCCTAAAAGAATTTCATATAAGACAATTCCCTTATTTTCACTTATAAGCCATGTTACGTATGGATAGATTGTAAACCCTATTTTTAGTAAACTTGTGATTCAACTAAGAACACTTCCTAAATATTCCCAAGGATAAACTAAGCTAAGAATCCAAGTTTACATTTAAAAACGAATTTAATTTTCCAGTTCGAAACCTTATTATCGATAAAACTCGAATATGAGAACCATAGACTCTAAACGCAAAACCCTAAAACAATTAAGGACTTATAACCTTAAGCGGCTAATTAAGAATTTAATTTGAATAATTTTATTCAATTCTAGAAACTTTCATAATTTTATAAAAATTTAATCATAACTTGCAAATCAATTTAAGAGACAAACTCTAAAAGAATTTCAAATCAAACAATCTCCCTATCTTCATGTATAAGATTTATGTACATGATTAAGTAAACTAACTGTAAACCCTACTGTTAGTGGGCATAGGATTTGAGTACGTGTAAATTCTGAACACTCCTAAAGGATCAACTAAATTAGAAACTTAAGTTTACATTTAGAAACAAATTAAAATTTTCCAATTCAAAAACCAATTATTGAGAAAACCTGAGCTTGAAGAACTACGAGCTCTAAACTCACCTAAGACCCTAAACCCTAAAACAATTAGGGAATTTTGACCATAAGTGACTAATCGATAATTTAATTTGAATAATTTCATTCAACTTTAGAAAATTTCACAATTCTATGAAAATCAAATCATAAATTACAAAACAATGTAAGATAAAAACCCTAAAACAATCTCCTATAAAGCTATGCCCTTATCTTTATGCTTAAGCCTTACACTTCAATAAGTAGATCAACCAATCACTTTAGATAACTTATCAATTGAGAGTTGAGATCATTTATCAATTGATAACTTATCAAAATCTAGTGATAAGACATTTTCCTTATCACCTCTTCACTTATACTACATATGGACAATTTTTCACAAGATTTCATAAGCTTAACTTTAATAAATAAGACAAGACCATTCTAAGACCCCAAAGGACATTAAATGGCAGATTTAAACAAGGAGGAAAAGGGGGCCATACTCTTGTCTTTCAACCATCAATCACTTTCTCTTACACACCACTATTTACCCCTTAATGCTTACATCATCAATAGTTGCAATTGTTGACTTTTGTGTAAACTACAAGACAATCAATTAAAGCTTCTTGCACACACTTCTTTTGTCATTCAAAATCTGCCACTCTCTCCCTCTTTCACTCTTATTTTCACTTCCTTTTCTCTCACTTTAAACACAAATCAAAAGAAGAAATCAAACTCCACAAATTCCCAACATTGCCGCCACCATTTTTGCTTCCATACTCACGGCAATTTCTCTTCTTATTCTTGTGTCATTTTCTTTCACCATCTAAGATTTTTTAGAACCATTAGAACCTTCCACAAACCTCATTCCAAGAGACCAAAATATTCGAGTTCCAAAAAGTTGCAAAAAGGAGGAAGCAAAGTTAAGAGCTTAAGTGGAACCTTAGTGCACAACCACCATATTTTGCTTTAAGGACTAGTAAGTATTTCTTGTGATATGTGGATTAGTATTTATGTTAGGAGACTTTTATTTCTTGAAGATATAAGTAAGGTTTAAGTTGTTATAACACACACAAAAAAAAAAAAACAACCGTTTTAAGAAACAAATTCATGAAACCCTTACATAAAGTTGAAATATGAGCATGTAAAGTTGGTATTTTGTAAAGAGACTTGTTTAAGACTTTGAATGGAAGATTTTAAGTTGAGAAAGTCTTGAAACAAAAGCTTGAATGGAGGATGAACATGCTGGATGTGAGGGTTCCATAGTCATTTGGATGTTGATTTTGTTTCCATTAAGTTAAACATGCTCAAATCTAGACTTAAGTTAAGGAAAAATCCATCACATGAAGTTTTATGAAGAAACCAACTTTGTATGACATGAGCTATGATATGGGAGTTGTATTAAATATAAGATATTCTATTTCTTTGTGTGGAACATAAGTTAAGGAATCATCTTATGGAAGAAAAGTTAAGTTAAGATTTGTACACAAGTAGTTAAGTGCATAATTTACCACCTAAACTTAAGGAAATGATGAAACAAGTTGAAAAACCAAATGAGGACCTTTTGGAACCATCATGAATAGATTTGGAATGTGGGAAAAAGAATCTTAAAAATATGATAAAAGTGAATGAACAAAGTGAAAAGATTAACCAAAGCAAGTATGGTAAGCATACAAAGCCTAAAACTTAAAACCGAGCCTAAAACTCTCAAAATAAGCCTATAACCCTAAGTTAGGCCTTAAATAAAATTCTGACCAGCACCTTAAAGTTTCAAGAGAGGTTGTTTTGAAGCCCATAAGAAATCCACCTAAGGCCCCATAAGCCCACCAAAGTCACTAACTTTAGTTTGAACAAAAAACAAGCCCATTCGATAACTTAAGCCCAATAAAGGGCCCAAGAAGTGGTTGTTAGCCTTAGGAACATAAATCAAAGTTGTAAATCTGATCTCAAGGAGTATTTTAAGCTTAGGACAAAATCTTAAGACCAAGCCCAAAGGATTCCTTAAGTTATCAAAAAGCCCATTTACCAAACATGGCCCAAAAACACTCCAACACATGAGGAACGCTACTGTTCTGACCCATGGATAGAATTGTATATCTCATTTCGAAAATCTAACCTTACCACGTTAAATTACACTCGAAAACGATGAAGATTGACTATAAGATCATAAAAATCGGATTTAAAACGAAAAAGTTATAAGTAATTGAACTTTGAGTAAAAACCGGGAAAAATTACAAAAACTAGTCAGGGATATAACTTAAGGAAAATTTACTTAGTTTCTTAAGTTTGCTTCAATTCCTTATAAAAATTATTTCAATGACCATGGGACACTGTTTACGGAGATGACTTACCTCCGGATTACTTTGACTAACCCATATGGCAGAGTGAGTAAATTCCCGATGACTCTTTACTTGATTTTGCTTGTAGAATAGATGTACCTAAACTTATATATATAAATTTGGATGCTTGTGGGATATGGGAAATGCATGTGTATGAATTTGTGGATGAATGCGATGACTTGTTAATTATATTTAAAAATGGGAATTGTTTGCATTATATATACATGTGAATTGTATGGAATGAAATTGTCTGATCACCCTGAAAATCGAGATAATCACTTATACGATTAAGAAATCAAAATGAATCATGCATTCCCCATATTGCATACGGATAACACCGACTGCCGCTTCACGCAGAAGATGGGAAGGGACTCACAGGAATACGAGTTTCCTACAGGATTGGGCACTAACTATGCCATCATATATATTGAGTCTTTGTCTTAAGCTGATGGGCTTACTAAGCGTTGGGAGACGCTAACCGTCGGCGAGGGGCCGAGTCTTGTGGCTTTTGCTTAGGGCATGTGTTTGTGGATTGAGGAGGCCACCACATCGCTAGACTTAGGATTTTGAAAATATGATTTATTACTCGATAGTGAAAGTATATATATGTAGATATATACTTAGTTTTGTTTTGACTTAAGCATAATAGTGCTTATGAAGTAAAACCCAAGGTCTAGAACCCGGCTTTTGGTTTGGGTTGGTTAATTATCTCTAAACCCCGACTTCAGGGGGCGTAATTCTGAGTCGTATGCAGTTCCTAGGTCACTGCATGCATTGTTTGGCATACTGATTGTTCATGCATTCATATGATTGTGCATCTAATAAATTTTGCCATGTGGTATTGAAGAGGGTAATTATCTCACTAAGCGTAAGCTTACATCCCAACAGTTCTTTTCCTTGCAGGTTAATCGATAGTTGGGAATAGGATAAGAATCGAGTGCAGAGTGCTACCATTGTATCAGTATGGTGAAAAGCTTGTGTAGTTAACTTAGAATGTTCTGAAAAATGACTAATATTTCAATCAAGTTTAGTGTCTTTAGTAAGTTTAGAATTTTCTAAAATTGTCTATCTTATTTCATTATTTTGGTAGGGGATACCGATTCTCTGCGGTTCTGAGGAATTGTGGAAAAATGGATATCCATAATTATTTGTATTATATAATGAGTCAATGAACTAAAATTGAAGACTCTAGCAAATAACTATTTAGAGTCTTGCAATCTCTGACTTGCAAGGCGATTTTCTTATCATGGGTACATACGTGATATGGAAATTTTAGACAATACTACTAGGCCCCTCCTAGGGTCACTACACTAATACTCAGTAGATCTTTATTATCTAACCGGCAAATTAAATTTCAAGAAACTTAAATAAGTTAATCCAAAATATTGTTAAAACTAATTTAAAGATTAATTAAGATGCAATTCAACAATTAATAAGGATGCAATTCAATTAATTTAAGATTCAATATTGTACCTAGATCTTGTTTCCTATAGATTTAACATGTGATTGTCTTCAAGATAATCTAATTTATTTTTTAATATTTCTTGATCAGGAGAATTATCTATTAAAGTTAATGACTTTCTTAAGCCAATTAACACCAACCTTAGCATCACCTATTAGTTAATCTTACAACAATTCTCTATGCTCTAATTTGAAATTTTAGAAGAATCTTACAAATTATCTCTAATCTTGCAACAATTTGCATCAACTTTACCTAGATATAATCTTATAAGAAATCACTTGATTCTCTTATAAGAAATCAAATTTTAGATTATTACTTGTAGAAATAATAACCTAAATCATGAAGCAAACATAGTTAAATCAAGAAAATAATGAAGAACTAAATTGATCAATACTAATCATGTCATATGAATAGATTTGGGTTTCACAAAACATAGTTATCAAATATCTACTCACTACATATTACAAAATAAGAATCTAAAAATAAAGGGTAGAAAAAAACATCATGAATCAAAATAAAATTAAATCTTGAAATCTTTTTTTCCTCCTCACTTTCTTAGTTGTTCTTAGCTTCAAAAACTCCCTAAAAGTTATGCCAAAAAGTTCTCTCAAATAAACTCTGATAAGGCTTTATATATTAAGAACTAAAAAAAATAAGTCGATTAGAAAAGATATGATCGAGGACATGATTAGGTCTTTTGGTCAAGTCTTTAAATGTGCTTCACATTTTTCTTTTTAAACTGGAAATGATACGACCGACAATATGGTCATGTCTTTTGGTCATATCTTAGGCTATAACAGTAGAAAATAAGCTCTAATTTTACTTGGAAATGATACAGTCATGTCATTTGACTGTATCAATCTTCAAACCTTCATAACTCGCTCATTGTAGCTTCGATTTGGTGAAATTTATTTATATCTTCTTGTTTTCTTGCATAGATCATTTCAAAACTTAGTAAACAAAATTTTACTCAATTAAGTATTATTATCTAGAAATAAACTCAAATATTAAGGAAAATAATAAAAAAATCAATAGTTAAAAATATGTGTAATTAAGAACTCATCAAACTTCCCCTTACTTAAGAATTTACTTGTCCTTAAGCAAATAAATAAAAAAAAAATCAAGATAAGAATTTATAAGTTAAAAACCATCATTGCTTAGGGAATCAACTAAAATTTACACTTAACCTCGAAAGATTTAACTTGCAAATCTAATCAATATTCTTTAAATAACTTCCTTAACTATTATACTCATTCATTTTTTTTTCAATGTCCAAAGGACACAAAGTACCAAAGTTCACAAGCTAATCGGTGTAAATTAAAGTTTAATCAAATTATTTAATCAAGGATTCTTATACTCAAAATCAGATTTAACGTCTTGCCAATCAAGAAAGAGTCATAAAAATTTTAACCTACTTGACTAAAATGCATATTACCCTCTTTAATCTCACTAATTGCTATAATTTAGAGCAAACACATTTCACTTCCACTCATCCTTCGTTCCTCCCCTTAGTTCATTCTTTAGCTGGAAGGATTCAAATTCATTGAATTTATGTTACTAATTAAGTACATTATTTGAGGACAATTGTATTGGTAGCAGCGAAGGATCTTGCTCTTCTAATGGAATAAGACCGATCCATACTAACCTAACCTTCATATTGGTAGTAGGAAAGAACCTTGCTCTTTTGAATGACCAAGGCTTATTCATTCCAAATTATTCTTTAACTTTACTTTGTCATTGGCAATGGAATTTAACCTTGATCTTATGAGGGACCAAGGCGAATTCTTACCAATTTTTCCTTTTTTTTTTATTTTTTTCATTTATATCACTTTTTACCTCTAAGTATTTCAAGTTTTCAAGGGTTTCTCAAAAGATAAATTTCATTTGTTTGTTTACTAAGGATTATAAGGCTCTAAAGTCATCTAAGAGGAAAGTATACATCAAAGTAAGCTTCGAAAATAGTCTTAACTAACTCCTAACTAGTGATGTTACTCTAATCTTAAGTACTAAAACCCTAGGATAATTAATCCTTAACTTTACTCTACAAAGATTTTACCTATCAACTCTCACATCGTATAAATCAAACATTAACGATCAAGTATTTAAATTACATTCAACTCACTAGAAGTTATGAATTTCCAAGTAATTGCAAGTCAATAAAACAATAAAATTGGGTTAAATGCAAAAAAATTGATCTCCCAAGTAGCAAAAGTTTCTAAAAATGTCTATATCTCCTACCCTACACTTAAAACCGTACATTGTCCCTAATGTACGAATTGAGTTACATAATGGAAAATATATCAATAAAAACAATTATAAGTAAGACAATATAAAAATGGGAAAGAAAAACTGATACTCCCTTAAAAATTTGAGTAAGATGATTCATCAATGCAAGAAGTTTGAAGTTTGAAGTAATCCAAATCAAATGCAATCTCTAAGATGAGCTTCAAAGTTCTAAGGCATTGACCTCACAATGAGACTCAATTAACTCTACAATCTTCCTAATCAGAGGCATTATCCAAGACATTATCCTCATCCTCATTATCAATATCTTTAGCTGAACTATCCTCTTAAGCTCCTTCTTAATTTGTAATTTATCTCTTGGTACCATGTTTCTCTACAAAAGGAAACAAGATTCAAGTAAAATTTACAATACACTAGAGCTTCCCTATACTTAGAATAAAGAAATAAACCAAAAATCATGACTAAGTGTGGAAAATAAACACTATAACTCATTGCGGAATTTTGTCAAATACTTAGTATGAATGCAAAATATAGTTATGTTCTTGAGAAATCCTTCATGCAATCTTAACAACTATTGTTACAAAAGAAATTTCAAGTATGATTAGACTCACAATTCCTCAATAACATGAATCAATAGTGTCATGAACTGAAGACGGCCTAGTCGTGTTAGACGCTGTATATTGTACGAAGAACTCTTGATTGGTTACCCTTCCAATCATGAACTCTTCACATAATATACAAGGCTCTACAACCATTAGTTTTCAAAGAACATATAGATTCACATGATATCATCACACAAACATATTTATATAAAATTTGAACTACAAAGCTTACAATACACAGTAATTTAGTATATCTAAGTTTATAATACTGGTAAAAAAAAAAGTACATATGTATGAGTCTACAGAAACTGTTCTCTCTTAATATACAGGATGGCTCACTCTTGCCCAGGTCCCCAAGCTAACCTGTAGCATCCCCCGGCCAGCCTCTACAAACAAGTTATCCTGCAGTAAAAGCCTAAAGGGGTATAAGCCTAAGCTTAGTGAGCAAAACCCTTAACCATGATGACTCGCTCTAGTCGTAGTAATCAATCGGGAGATTATCGCCTTCTTCGGGTCACCTAATCATTATGATATAATAATGCTAGTAAGTAATTGAATTAACTAATAATTCTAAATATCTATTTACTTAATTTTACTTAGATTACTATCAACTTTTATCTAGTTAGACTTTGTCACTAATCGTAGTAACTTTTTCATTCTATTTCCGATATTTATGAATTTATAGTCGTTTTTCATCGTTTTCGGATATACTTTCACACGGTGATATCTGTTTTAGACGTTAAGACCTGTGTTTTATGATATGGATTAAATTTATGGAAATTTTAACTATGGAAACTTAATTATTCTTATTGCTTATATTTATATCCTTTGTTTATACTTAATGATTTAGTTAACCCTTAAATTCTTATATTTAGAGAATTTTACCTTGCTAATATTAATTCATGTACTTAATTAAGTGTAATCCAATTTAGGAAGTGTATTAGGGTTTACTAATTTATGTACTTAATTCTTATGCACTCTTTTTATTTCTTATTTTATAAACCTATATTTATGTCATCGCTTACATCATCAATCACTTGTGTAATCACTTATATCATGGTCTATGACATCTTTTAATTACATCATTGCTTACCTCATCATTTAATTATATATGCCTTAGCTCATGCTTATGTCATACCGAAGTGTCTTTTGTACACTTTACTTATACTAACTTTATACTTATACCATTACCCTACTTATATGTATATTAGTATACTCATACATATACTTATACTTATACCGTATTTATACTTATACATATAACCATATACTTATATGGTTACATACGTATTTTTATACAAATTTCGTATGCCAAATTTTCCTCTTAAGAAAGCTTCCCTAATTTCATCCTTTTTGTGTTTTAAGAGTGTATTTAACATGGTATAGGTATGTATAGTTAGTATTTGTCTTAGTTTAGGTTATGTATATAGTAAATACTTATGTACAAAGATCTCCATACTTGTATTCCTCTAATATATCCTTATGTACATATACTTAAGGGCATATACACATGCATCTTCTTCCTCTTCACCATGATTTCTATCCTTCTACACTTAAAGGTAGAAACTTTATGCATTTTTTAACATGGATACACATAACACCTAACTACTCATCTAATCTACCTCATTACCTAACTAATAAGTAATATAAAACAATACATAATAACATAATCACATAACTTAATTTGTTCTTGAAATATGGAGACAAGGTTGGAAAATTTTGAAAGTGAAAGGGAAAGGGGATGGTCACCGCAATGGAGTAAGGTTTAGCTTTGTTTCTTTTTGTCTTGTGTTATGTTTGAAATGAAGAAGATGGTGGGGTCTAGAAGGAAAAGGACTGGACAACAATTAAGGAGAAAGAGAAAAGAAAGGCTAAAAGAAAAGAAAAGAAAAGAAAAGAAAAGAAATCATGAGATGGATTAGATATTTTCTAAAGCATTAGTGTCTTTTGTTGACTTTTGTAAATGTTGACTTTAGTCAACATGTGTTGACTTAGTCAACTTTTTGACCTTGGTTAATATGTATTGACTTGGTCAACTTTCCAAAAGCATATGCTATTTAGTATGCATAATGTAGTAATTAAGGAAAATTAAGAAAATGAAAGGAAATTAGGCATTTGGTGAATTGATTAATAAAAATAGATGATGAGATCTTATTTTAGGTACTTATATTCTATATACATCATTTGTTAAGCTACTTAGTATAACTAGTATAAAAAGTATCAATTAGAGTGTTAAGGTTCACTACATTTAACCTAAGCTTCAACTGCACCCCTAACTCTATGTAATACTATCTTAATTATATACTTAGAAGATAAATGTGATCTATGATACATTATCTTAGTTTCTAAAGGATTACTTAAGGATTCTAAATATATATACATGTTTGAAAGTTGTCTCTAATCTTTCACTAATGATTTGGCAAAATATATGAAAGTTATATTATCAATTAGGGTTTTAGGGTATATTATAATGAATTAGTGCTCGTATGTCTTTAAGGTTATCATTTTAGGGTTTTTATCACTTTTGAACGAAATCTCTAATGTTTATATACATTTAGGGTAGAAAAATTTTATATGCGATTAATTAGTTCTTTTAGGGTTTTCACTTTCATTAGCCTTGTTAACTCTTAAATTATCTAACATACTCGAGTTTACTTCAAAAGCTAGATTGAAAAATTTAGGGGTTTACAAATAGCACTTAAATGTTTGATTAAACACTAAGCCCTAAGTGCTACAATGAAGAACAAGGCATATAAAGTAATGAAGTTCATCACTACAACTCAAACATTCAAGAATTGCACACCTACAATAATGTATTGCAAGTGATATGAAAGTGTCATAGCCCATGTCTTTCAAACCAAAAGATCAGTGCCAATTCAAGAATATGGTCGTGTTCATCATGCACATCATTACCAAAATACTAAAACAAACAACATCCAACATAACCCACATTTACTAAACAGAATTATGCAAAAGCCTTAAGAAACAAATGAAATCCAAATAAGTTCTTCCATAAAAATTCAAGAAAAACAAGAGATATCAAGAACTTACTAGAGTACTTAAAGTGAGTGCACTTGAGAAGATGTAAACTAGTATAAGTGATGGATTATAAATCAAAGATGATTGAGAGTGTTTGCTATTGTATTTGGTGTGAGTGAGAGAGTAGAGAAAAAGAGAAGATCGTACGTGTTTGTATGATGAGAAGTGAGAGAAAGACAAAAGAGAACTGGTTTGCACACACATATATACTGAGGATGACATGACCTGAGACATGACCATGTCTTGTGGTCATGTATCTTCGTATGGTACAACCAAAAAATTAGCTTAGTACTAACATGATTCGAGACATAACCGTGTCTTGTAATCGTGCAGCCATTGTAGTTTGGCCATAAACTATGTCTGGAATTGACACGGTCCAAGACATGACCGTGCCTTTAGACTGTGTAGTATATTGTTTTGCATTTTTTTTAACTTTTATTATTTTTATGTTAATTTATGTATGCATAGCCTAAATGCATGAATTCTTCAAAAATAAAAGAAACTTAAAGAAACAAAAGTATTAAACTAAAAAATGAATTTAAAAAATCTAATGCAAAAAGTAAACTAAAAGGAAAACTTATTATGTTGCACTTATCATTTTTAAAATTTTGTTTAGCTTTTGAGGAGATGCTCTGGAGACCCCATAAGGGACACTGTACCCTTGACCCCTGCTTGCTAACCCTAGTTGAATCAAGAAAATAATAACAAACTAAATCAATCAATACTAATCATGTCACATGAATAAATGTAGGTTCCACAAAACCTAGATATCAAATATCTACTCACTATACATTGCAAAATAAGAATCTAAAAATAAAGAGTAGAAAAAAGCATCATGAAATCTAAATAGAATTAAATCTTGAAATCTTTTTTTCTTTTCGTTTTCTTGATTGTTCTTGGCTTCAAAAGCTCCCTAAAAGTTGTGCCCTAAAGTTCTCTTAAATAAACCTTAACAAGGCTTTATATATGAAAAATTAAAAAAAAAAAAAAAGGTTAGTTGGAAAAGACATGACTGAGAACACAATTGTATCTTTTGGTTATGTCTTTGACTATGCTTCGCATTTGTCTTTTTTTTTTTTTTAAACTAGAAATGACATGATCGATGACATGGTCATGTCTTTTGGTCGTGTCTTAGGTTATAATCATAGAAAATCAACTTTAATTTTACTTAGAAATGATACGGTCATGTTGTTTAGATGTATCGATCTTTAAACCTTTATAACTTCCTCATTTTAACTCCAATTTGAGTGAAATTTGTTTTTATCTTCTTGTTATCTCACATAGATTGTTTCAAAACCTAAAAAACAAAATATTACTTAATTAAGTATTATTATATAAAAATGAACCCAAATATCAAGGAAATTCAACAAAAATACTAGTTAAAAATGCATGAGTTGCTAGGGACTTTTGATATTAAGAAAGCTAGTAGATTTATTAATCTAACCATTTTTTAAAATCTTTTCTTGATTTCTTTTCTTTTCTTGAATTTTTTTTTATTTTCTTAGAGTGATTTTTAACTAAAATTTCTATTTTTCTTTGGTATAGTGCAAGATAAGAAGCCAGTCAATCGATTTGATTAAAATTGATCATGAGATTGAGGGGATGGCTTTATGTAATTTGAGGAAATTATCTATCATAGAAACACTGGAGGTGATAAACCAAGGATCTTCGATTAGATAGAAAGATGAACTGGAGTTGTTAAAAGGCGAAGTCAGGAATTAAGCGGTAGAACAAGAATTTGATCATGAAAGCTTACCTGACGACATCATGGCCAACAACAGGGAACATAATCGGACCATATCGGAAGACTCCCAACTGTCATTAACTGGTACCCAGTCTTGCATCAACTGACCAATTGTTGTAGCTAATAACTTTGAGATCAAGCTAAACATTATTCAGATGGTGTAGCAATTTGTGTAATTTGACGACCTCCAAGATGAAGATCCTAATGCACATATTTTTAGTTTTTTGGAAATATGTGATGCTTTTAAGATTAATGGGGCAACTAATGATGCTATTTGAGTATGCCTCTTTCCATTTTCTTTGTACAGTCGAGCTAAGTAGTAGTTGAATTCCTTAGCTAGGAATTCATTCACAACCTAAAATGAATTGGTGGAAAAATTCTTAGAGAAGTATTTTCCACTCGTAAAAACTACAAAGCTTAGAGTTGACATCTCATCTTTTGCCCAGATAGAGGGTGAGACCTTATATGACACATGAGAGGGCTTTAAGGACTTGTTAAGGCAGTATCTACATCATGGCCTCCCTCTTTGGATAGAAATGTAAACATTTTGCAATGGTCTCAACCTTTCTCTAAGGTAAATGATAAATGCAGCAGCCAGACATACACCTAATACTAAGATACCCGAAGAAGTCTAAGCTTTGATAGAAGATATGGTTATGAATAATTACTAGTAAGAGAACCTGAGGGGGAAGCAAAAAGTTGCAAGCGTATTTGAGCTTAACACTTTGTAGTCTTTAACCACTTAAGTGGAGATGTTGAGTAAGAAAATTGAATCCCACTCAATTGGTTCATAACAACTACAATTCAACCCCAACAACTTCATTTAAAAGGGGATTGTAGGTTGCAAGTAAACAAAATAGGTTGATTTTCTAGGGAAACCTATAAGACCCTAATATAATCCTTACAGTAACACCTATTACCCAAGGTGGAGAGACCACCCTAACTTGTCATGGGGAGGCCAAAATAAGGGTCTAGGCCAACAATGGTAGGTAAGGAATCAGCCTTAGCAAAGATTAAATTTGCCTCTACAAGGATTTCAACAATTGACAACACCACCACATACCCTAGAGAAGAAGTTATAGAGTCTTTTAGAAAAATACATTTAGTCTAGTGAGGTTGGAATGTAACAAATAGAAGCCTCTTTAAGAAACCAAGAAGCATCCATCCATAACTTGGAGAATTATATTGGTTAGATTGTTAGGCTATTAGAAGCATCCATCCACTACTTAGGAACACTAAGTAGGTGTTATGCAAGGACTCGAGCAGCATAAGTTTGATGAGTGACGTGATAAGAAGAAACTCGATAGAAGTTATGCAATTAGACAAGAGAATTTGCTATACTAATGGAAAAAGGGTAAGTCTAGCCTTGTTTGGATGGTTTGGAAGTAGGTTAAGGATGGAGATCCATCTCCACTCAGATGAAAGTAAGTAACCCATGCATCCCATCGAGCTGTCGACATTAAACATAGCGCTCTTAGGAGGAAACCCAAGTTACTTATTTATTTTTGTTATTTTCTAGCTTGTAGGTTGTTTTAGTAATTTTTATTATTTATCTTAGCACTTTAACACTTTCATTTTTTATTTTAAGGTCAATTTCACTTTAATGTTATGCTATGCATACGAAAGTCCTGCTATGTTAAGTGCAACATAATAAGCTTCATTTCAAAATTGATAAGTTAAGCGAAATTTCAAAATTGATAAGTGCAACATAATAAGTTTTCCTTTCAATTTAATTTTTGCATTAGATTTCTTTGATTCTTTTTTTCTTTTTAGTTTAGTACTTTTGTTTCTTTAAGTTTCTTTTTTTTTTTTTATACATGCATTTACATTAGGCATACATAAATTAAAATAAAAATAATAAAAGTTAAAAGTAAAGAAAAAAAAAATAGTGTACTATACGGTCCAAAGACATAGTCATATCTTGGATTATATCAATTGTAATGTTATGCCCCGAAGTCATAGAGTCGCAATAGTCCCGCCGTGTAAACCATTCTATAATAGTAACTGGCCTCATAGTGCCTACCATAGACATGATCTACACAAGGCGTCGACGACTCCTCGCATTGAAGTAAACAGTTCGATTAATAATTATACAATAATTATGATAAGCACTACAATTTCTAATAAACATAAATAATTATCAGTAAGTCCACAGAGTTTCCTAGGAAGTTATACATAATCACCATAGTCTACTAATTTACAGAATAACTATCAGTCTTTAACCTTTAACTACAAGGTCAGTCTAGTTACACATTTTACTAAGTATCTTGGTCCTCACACCCCTGGCTTCAAACGGACTAACCTCTGGGTAATTGTAGGGCGGCATGATACTTGTAGTGATCACAAATCAGAACCTGCAAAAGGATCTACAAGGGTATGAGCAACTACAGCTCAATAAGTTGAATTGGAGACTCATGAATGCATTCAAGCACAAACAGGGTTATCAAACAATTATTTTCATGCAATGCATCAATCAAGTGTCATTGCACAACGTAGTCCGGTCCGTTGTGAAATCAGAGAAATTTCACCCGCTCCAATCCGGGTTGAGGAGTTCCATGTTATGCAGCAGCTCACAACCAAACCCAGGCTTGTGCAATGGAGACCTCACTCCTCCCGCGACTACCTTCGAACCATTGACTTCACCCCCGCCGCGACCTCCTCTCCTATCACTTAGTTCGACTGAGGATGAAGAAGGGACCATTTTGTAATCCTGCGCTATCCCTTTCGAAGGGGTCGGTATTTGGTTGGAGAGTCCTATTATCCCCTAACGAGTTGCAATGCATGACATTTTCGGTTATTAGGGTCGACTAAGATTAAATTCCGGTTAGGGTGTTCAACAAGTTCATACCAATTCAATCAGTCACAAAATCATTTACAGTATAAATTCCAACACGAATTCAGATACATCAAGCACATGCGCAAACTATTTACAATCGCAATCATATACAAGCCTAAGTCTCCGAGTACTACAAAACTAGTACTCTATTACAATAAGCAATAACCCAACTTACTTGGATTTGCTCGATCGCTCGATCTTCTAGTTGCGTGCTGATTTGTTTCTGGGTGTCCTATAATACAAATAGGTTCTTTTAGTACTTATATTTTATGGATTCTTATTCTAATTCATAATGTAACTCATTTTCCTCATCTATACCCATAACGTATTAATGATTCGTTGTATTTTATTTCGGGGTTCGGCTCCTAAACTAGATTCTAGTTTTAATTCCTAAGTCGTAATTAGGCTCGAATCCCAATGTGACATTAATCACATTACGCTCGGGTACTCAAATATCCTATTGGGTCATAATTTTGGTATTCTAAACTATTCGGTATACGCTAACTCTAACTGAGATATCAGATTTATTCCCGATGTGTAAAAATCTTACATTTTGAGATATTTACTTAAAATTAAATATTATTTGAGATTTATTATTATTTTTATTTCAATTATAATATTATCTAAATAACCTTATTTTTTTAGATTCATTAATTTACACTTTTACACATTACTAATTTCTTATATTACTTACCTAATTTCCCTAATTAACCATACTTAGTACCTAAAGGCAAGGATTAGGGCTCCACTGCAGAGATCAACTTCCCTAAACATATAATTAATATCCCAATAAGTAATTAACATTCTAATCACCTAATTAATCCTAAATCACCCAATTTCACCATCTTTTTAGGGCTAAAAATTAACTTAAAAATTTCGAAAATTAATTTAAAAAAAATGGCTTCATAGCACTGTTCTACATCATATGAGCATCCTACAGAAAAATTTTGAGCTCCAAACTACATCCCTAAGCCTATTTATTTTCCGGTTTAATCATGCTCAGTTTTGAACAATTTGTTAAGGACCCTATATTTCCAGACATAATTAAACTAAATCAATATTTTTCCCTAAATCTACATACAAATAAACCTCAGAATAACAAGTTTTCTAATTTTCTTGGCAAAATAAATAATTTTACAAAATTATACAAAAATCGGGTGAATAAATGACTAACCGGTTCGAAGCTTTTTGGCCGTCCAAACCCAGTCCAATGTTGTCGGCCGGTCCAGGCGGTGGTTCTAATGTAGGGTAGTGGTGGTGGTTCGGTCCCAGGTGGTGGTGGGTGGTGGTTTTGGTTCACTTGCCTAATCTGCACAGTCTTCTTTTTTTTTTTTTTCATTTTCTGGATTTTCTCTCGATTTTTTCAGTGTTTCAATTTTTCTCAGATCCCAAATTGGCCAAATGACTTCTGGAAATTTTTTCCTTATTTATAGACAATTTTAGTAATTAATGTGCATTAATTTGATAGGACTTTGCCCCAATTCCTTGATTTTTGGCTTTTTGTTTGTCCAATTCTTATTGGTTATTTTTTTCTTTTTTTGTCCACGCCCTGATCTTATTGCAGCTTATCTTCTTCTGATTTTTTCTGATTTTTCCATAATTATTTTATATTTTTATTTAATTATTTGCTTAGTTTTCGGCCAATTTCAGTAATTACGCGTATTTTTATCTATACGTAAATACATGTGGGGTACACGTGAACATTCCTAAATATTATTTTGGTCATTCTAAAATTTTTAGTATACATATAATCTATCTCTAGTAATATATTAGTTATTATATTACACTTTTCGCCTTTTCGGTAATTAGCAATTATTATGCTTAAAATTTGAAAATTTTATAGTCTTCTATTTTACTACTTATTTTCTTAAATTTAAGTTTACAGGGTCATTTTTACTAGTATTCCTCTTAATAGTTTATAATTTGGGTTCGATCGGATCTTTTAGCCGATCGACCTAAACCTTGGGTTCTAAGCTCAAACCTACGGTTACTTGGCTTAGTTTTAGGGCTTACAATTCCACCCCCCTTCAAAAAAGTTTTGTCCTCAAAACTTCTGTATATCTAATTTACACTTAAATGACTAAATACAATAATTTGTACACTTTTACTAACCTGGAAGTTAGAAAGCCATGGATACTGCTCCATCATTGTGGCTTTTGGTTCCCAAGTCATCTCTAAGTCTGGACCTTTATTCCATTGGATCTTCACGTACTCCATATCTCTGTTCCTTAACTTCTGAACCCGACTATCCAATATTTTTATGGGTTATCTCACCAGTTGGAAATTTCTCGTTAACTCCACTGGCTCTATTTCCACAATTGCATTCGGGTTTTTAATGAACCTTCTCAACATTGACACATGGAATACATTATGATATCCTGATAGACTTGGAGGTAAAGCCACTCGGTACGATACATTGCCAACTTTCTCCAACACTTCAAATGGACCAATGTATCGTGGGCTCAGTTTTCCCTTTGAACCAAATCGTCTAAGTCCTTTAAATGGGCTTATTTTAATATAAACATGATTACCAACTTCAAATTCTAAGGGTCTCCTCTTCAAATCAGCCCAACTTTTATAACGGTCCTGAGCTTCTTTCATCCGTTGTTGAACAATCTTGATCTTCTCACTTGTTTGATTAATCATGTCTGGTCCAATCATAGCGTACTTTTCGTGATCCCAATACAGTGGCGATCTGCACTTCCTCCCATATAATGCTTCGTAAGGTGCCATTTGTATCATTGCATGATAACTATTATTGTAGGCAAATTCTATCAACGGTAAATATTTATCCCAATCACCTCCAAAATCTAACATGCAAGCTCGTAACATATCTTTTAAAGTTTGAATTGTTCACTCAGACTGCCTGTCTGTTTGTGGGTGATAAGCTGTACCAAACTGCAACTTTGTACCCAAAGCTCTATGTAAGCTCTCCCAGAATTTGGATACAAACCGACTATCTCGGTCCGAAACAATACTCTCAGGAACTCCATGTAGCCTTATTATTTCTCGGACATACAGTCTAGCCATCTTTTCCATTGAATCACCCATCTGATAAGGTAAGAAGTGTGCACTCTTCGTTAATCTATCTACAACTACCCAAATGGAATCGTATGCAACTTGAGTCCTTGGTAATGCTATTACAAAATCCATAGTAATATGATCCCATTTCTACCGTGGTATTTCTAAAGGTTGTAATAATCCACCCGGTTTTTGGTGTTCTGCTTTAACTTGTTGGCATGTAAGGCATTCTGATACATACTGTACTACTTCTCTCTTCATCCCATTCCACCAATACATGAGTTTTAGATCTTGGTACATTTTATTTCCTCTCGGGTGCACAGTATAACCTGTAATGTGTGCTTCATCCAAAATTTGCTTCTTTAAGTCTGCATCTTATGGTACACATATTCTTCCTCTAAACTTTATTAGACCTTTATCATCCACCTTAAAGTCAGGGTCCTGTCCGTTACTTAATTTCTCTTTTATCTCCATCAGACCCTTGTCCTCCTCTTGCTTTTGCTTGATTCTCTCTAATAAAGTAGGTTGCAATTCCCAGTTCATTAACTGGCCATTAGGTTCACACCAATCAAACCCAATTTGCATCCTCTCAAATTCATGCACTAATTCATGTTGAGGTGTTAACAGTAAGGCAACCTGTTAATAATTCTTTCGACTTAATGCATCTGCCACCAAATTGGCCTTTCCAAGGTAGTAATTTATATTCAGATCACAATCTTTAATCAACTCTAACCACCTTCTTTGCCTTAAATTCAACTATTTCTGAGTAAGGAAATATTTCAAACTCTTATGATCAGTGTACATCTCGCACCGTTGCCCATAAAGATAATGTCTCCAAATCTTCAAAGCAAACACTACAGCCGCTAACTCTAAATCATGAGTTGGGTAATTCCTCTCATGTGGCCTCAATTGTCTTGATGCATAGGCAACAACTTTTCTATCCTGCATCAATACACAACCTAATCCATTCCATGAAGCATCACTGTACACATTATAAGGCTTATCCGGATCAGGTAATGTTAATACTGGTGCTGTAACCAGTCTTTTCTTCAACTCCTGAAAACTCATTTCACAATCTTCACTCCATTCGAATTTTACATCCTTCTAGGTCAATCGAGTCAACGGTTTGGCAATTTTGGAAAAATCCTTTATGAACCGTCGATAGTATCCAACCATACCCAGAAAACTCCTTATCTCAGTCACTGTGGTTGGTTGCTTCCAATCCATCACTGCTTTCACTTTATCAGGATCTACAGAGATTCCTTCACCAGATATAATATGACCTAGAAAAGCAATCCTATCCAACCAGAAATCACATTTACTTAACTTGGCATACAATTTATTCTCTCTCAACTTCTGTAATGCCAATCGTAAATGCTTTGCATGCTCCTTCTTGGTTTTTGAATAAATCAAAATATCATCAATAAACACCACAACAAACTTATCCAAATATGGTTGATATATACGATTCATCAAGTCCATGAATACAGTTGGAGCATTCGTTAATCCAAATGGCATCACCAAAAATTCATAATGACCATATCGAGTTCTAAATGCAGTCTTATGCACATCTTCCGG
The DNA here is from genome assembly GCA_024138015.1 of Lumnitzera littorea. NCBI lineage: Eukaryota > Viridiplantae > Streptophyta > Magnoliopsida > Myrtales > Combretaceae > Lumnitzera > Lumnitzera littorea. The sequence continues at coordinate 74,697,084 of JAMXBB010000005.1, read as the reverse complement.
CTTAACTCGTAACTGATAATATCCTGATTTTAAATCTTTTCTAGAAAACACAGTGGCACCTTGGAGTTGGTCAAACAAATCATCAATGCGAGGTAACGGATACCTATTCTTTATGGTAATCTTATTTAACTCCTGATAGTCTATACACAATCTCATAGTACCATCCTTCTTTTTCACAAACAATACCGGTGCTCCCCATGGTGAAACATTCAGTCGAATAAACTTCTTATCCAATAGCTCCTGAAGTTGTTTCTTTAGTCCCTGAAGTTCTATGGGTGACATCCGATATGGGGCTTTAGAAATGGGCTCAGTTCCAGGAACTAATTCTACATTGAAATCCAACTCTCGGGGTGAAGCTAACCCTGGTAAATCCTCTGGAAATACATCTGGAAACTCATTCACTACTCGTATGTCTGCTACCTTAGGTATTTCCTTCTCTGCGTCCACAGCAAACACCCAACAAAATTTCCAATCATCCTCCTTTACTCTTGTCTCAAATTGTTCATCACATATCTCCATCACTGATAAATTCAACCTACTTCCACCAGCTTTTCCTTGAAATATCGTTTCTCCATCATTAAGATTGACAATTTTATTCCTACACTCCATAATGGCTTTATTCTTTGACAACCAATCTATTCCTACTATGACATCATAACCCTGTAAAGGTAATATCACAAGACTTATAGGATACTCCTTCTCCTGAATTTTTATTCTACCATCTGCTACTACCTCTCGAGTTGTTACTTTCTCCCCAGTCGAAGTTCTAACTTTATAAGTTACATTAACAGTAACCACACTAATTTCTTGTTCATGTACAAATTTCTGACTTGCAAAGGAATGTGATGCACCAGTATCAAACAGCACAAAAGCAGGTTGTCCATTTATCAGCACATGTCCTGGAATGTACTAATACTATGGTTACCAACTACACTAGCATTCATAAATCTTAAAATGCAAATATTTCAATTCAATTCACACTTAGAATTATTATTACAATAAATAGTCTGAGTACGTACTAGTTACAAGTCCTTCATCATTTTCCTCTTCAACTTACATGATCTCCTCGACATCATCATGGTAGTACTCCTCCATAAAATCCGAGAAATCCTCATTCTCCTCAATTTCCATATCCTCCAGAGCAAAGATATGAGCAGGTGCAGTGGCGTTATCAAAACCTTCTGTTCGCTTAGCTCCTTGTACAAACTGTGGACAGTATCTGGAGAAATGGCCCTTTCTACCACACTTATTACACTTTACTAATTTTATCTTAGGGCATGCCTTCAGTACATGGTTCAGATCTCCACAAATAAAACATTTCCCTTTAAGCTGAGCACAATTTCTTGGAAAATGATTTGCACCACACTTCCAGCATTTGACATTGCCATCCTTGTCATAAAAGCTCAAACTCGGTATTGACTGCGCTGGGTTACTAGCCAGAGTTACTGGTCTCCTTCTCTTCAGTCCAGAATTACTACTAGAGGCACTAGGATATGATCTCTTAAATGATGGTCCTGGTCGATATCCTCTATTGATCTTTTGACTCCACATTGCTTGCATTCTCACACAATTATCTTCTAATTGCCTTGCCTTATCTACCACTTCATTATAAGTGGTAAAACCGTAATCTAACAGCTTGCAACACATTGTGAGGTCAAATCCAGTAAGGAACAAATCTTTCTTCAACTCAACATTATCCCGGTATGAACCAGGCACATATTGTAACAATCTATTGAACTCAGTCTCATACTGGTTTACACTCATACCTCCCTTCTTCAGTTCAAACAGGTCTCGCACCATTCTATTTTGGACACTATGAGGGAAATACTCCTTCCTGAATTCCTCCTTAAATTGTTGCCAATCAATGTTATTTCCGAGTTGCCTTGCTCTCGAGTCCCACCATACTCTTGTAGCTAACTTTAACATAAATATACCATAAGACAACTTTTGAGATTCCGGGACTTTGAAAGCCTCAAAACTTCGTTCAATTTGGGCTAGCCAATCATCAGCTAGATCTGGCCTACCCATCTCCCCTTCAAAATAACAGTTGGCTTTTATAAATTCAGGAAATTTATTTACCTCTTAAGGTCGCTCCATTCGTTGTTCCACTTCTTGCGGTCTCCTATTTCCCACATTACCACCAGTCAGAAGATGTTGAATCAACGTTCCTTGCTGCCTCATCATTGTATGCATACTGGCAAGTATTTGTCCAATAGGCATATTCTCCTGTGAAGGAGGTGGAGGTAAATCTTGTCTATTTTGTTCTCTTGGTGGTGATGGTGCTCGTGGTGGAGGGTTTTGATTTCCTTTAGTTCCTCCATGACTACTTCCGTTTCCAGCTTCAACCATCATCGCTTAATAATTTAACTTATAATCCTGCATTCATATCTATCTATAAGTTATCCCTACTTTTGTTTGAAGAATATTAATAAATGCTGGCAATAAGTACTTATATCAAATAGTAAGTGACAATATCATTGAAGTTAACATACTTAGTATTCTATCTTCCATTATATATTTCATTCAACCTCATATCATCACTATTACAACTTCAAAATGAAATAGTACAACTCGATAATCTTTCAAATACATACATCAAATTTACAACTCGATTACATCATTACTTACATCATCTAATACAGACTCGATCTTTACAACTGTACAAGACAAAAAGTTACATCAAACTTAATTACAACATACATCTAACTTGATCCAGAAGCTAAAAAGTACATCAAAAGTCAAAAAGATACATCAAAAGTCAAATACATCAAAAGATCCTAAAATACATCAGTTGCCATCAAAATTGCTATTGGATCATATCTAAAAATCTACCTAACCAAAACAAGTTAGCCATCTGACTAAGCTAATCCTCCTTTGAGTCTGTGGTAGCTACTCCATCAAATGAGTCGTAACCCATATAGCCTCCTACAAAATGATCCTCAGGCTCGCTGTCTGATGCGGAGTCTATAAACACGATCTTTGGAGTCTCAGGAATCACAATCACCTCCTGCACATCATCATCATCCGACTCAGCTGTAGCACCAGCTCCATCTCCAACTATCACGGTGTCTACGATCACCTACATGATTACCATATGTATATCTATATCAGGCTCAGTCTCATTCTCTTGCTCCTCCTCGGGGTCTTCTTCTGGCTCCTCTTCTTCTGGGTCCTCTTCAGGGTCCTCCTCTGGATCCTCTTTTGGATCTTCCTCGGGATCTTCCTCAACATCGACTCCATCCATGTGGGGTTCAACTGGAGGTGGGTTTTCTGGTGGTGGTTCTGGTATTTCCAACTCAGGTTCAGGGTTAAGGTTCAATGGTATCTCTATAACATCCCCAACAGGCTCTGGAAACTGTAGGAACCAATCATTGATCCCTGGTGGGTACTGTCTAGGAATGTATGGAATGTCAACAGGGATGTGTGCAATACTAGCAGGGTATGGTCTCTCATCCTCTAACCTAGCAGGAAAATACCGTAAGGGCATCATCATGGTTATAATTCCCTCTTTCTCCAACCATCTTTGCTCAAAAGCTGCTATAGTAGTGTATCTATTATACCGGGGGCCTAAACTCATTTCCATCCATGCCCACTCATCCTTCCAACAATAGCACATTTGATCATGGAACTTATTGATAATCTCATCAACCATCCTAAATATATTCCAATCGGCTAATTCCATCAGTAGCCATTGTAATTTAACTCTATAATCAATGGGAGATACTCCTCCATTCCATCCAAACCGTATCCAACTATGAATTAGTTCTCCCCTTCGACCTTGTAATTATAATTAAACCAATTAATATTTTCTATGTTAAAGATTATAGTTACTTATGTTATACAATCTTTTATCGCCCACTTAATATTACCCACTCTTAATCATTCCTATAATGTCTATTTCTTTTAAGGTATGACGCTTCAAAGCGAGTTTACTAAAACTACGCTTTGATACCAACCGAGAACTGTTACGCCCCAAAGTCACAGAGTCGCAACAGTCCCGCCGTATAAACCATTCTATGATAGTAACTGGCCTCATAGTGCCTACCACAGACATGATTTACACAAGGCGTCGACGACTCCTCGCTTTGAAGTAAATAGTTCGATTAATAATTATACAACAATTATGATAAGCACTATAATTTCTAATAAACATAAATAATTATCAGTAAGTCCACAGAGTTTCCCAGGAAGTTATACATAATCACCACAGTCTACGAATTTACAGAATAACTATCAGTCTTTAACCTTTAACTACAAGGTTAGTCCAGTTACACATTTTACTAAGTATCTTGGTCCTCACACCCCTGGCTTCAAACGGACTAACCTTTAGGTAATTGTAGGGCGGCATGATACTTGTAGTGATCACAAATCAGAACCTGTAAAAGGATCTATAAGGGTATAAACAACTACAGCTCAGTAAGTTGAATTGGAGACTCATGAATGCATTCAAGCACAAACAAGATTATCAAACAATTATTTTCATGCAATGCATCAATCAAGTGTCATCACATAACGTAGTCCGGTTCGTTGTGAAATCAGAGAAATTTCACCCGCTCCAATCCGGGTTGAGGAGTTCCATGTTATGCAGCAGCTCACAACCAAACCCAGGCTTGTGCAATGCAGATCTCGCTCCTCCCGCGACTACCTTCGAACCATTGACTTTACCCCCGCCGCGACCTCCTCTCCTATCACTTAGTTCGATTGAGGATGAAGAAGGGACCATTTTGCAATCCTGCGCTATCCCTTTCGAAGGGGTCGGTATTTGGTTGGAGAGTCCTATTATCCCCTAACGAGTTGCAATGCATGACATTTTCGGTTATTCGGGTCGACTAAGATTAAATTCCGGTTAGGGTGTTCAACAAGTTCATACCAATTCAATCAGTCACAAAATCATTCACAGTACAAATTGTAGCACGAATTCAGATATATCAAGCACATGCGCAAACTATTTACAATCACAATCATATACAAGCCTAAGTCTTCGAGTACTACAAAACTAGTACTTTATTACAATAAGGAATAACCCAACTTACTTGAATTTGCTCGATCGCTCGATCCTATAGTTGCGCGCTGATTTGTTTCTAGGTGTCCCATAATACAAATAGGTTCTTTTAGTACTTATATTTTATGGATTCTTATTCTAATTCATAATGTAACTCATTTTCCTCATGTATACCTATAATGTATTAATGATTCGTTGTATTTTATTTCGGGGTTCGGCTCCTAAACTAGATTCTAGTTTTAATTCCTAAGTCGTAATTAGGCTCGAATCCCAATGTGACATTAATCACATTATGCTCGGGTACTCAAATATCCTATTGGGTCATAATTTTGGTATTCTAAACTATTCGGTACACGCTAACCCTAACTGAGGTATCAGATTTATTCCCGATGTGTAAAAATCTTATATTTTGAGATATTTACTTAAAATTAAATATTATTTGAGATTTATTATTTTTTTGATTTCAATTATAATATTATCTAAATAACCTTATTTTTTTAGATTTATTAATTTACACTTTTACATATTACTAATTTCTTATATTACTTACCTAATTTCCTTAATTAACCATACTTAGTACCTAAAGGCAGGGATTAGGGCTCCACTGTAGAGATTAACTTCCCTAAACATATAATTAATATCCCAATAAGTAATTAACATCCTAATCACCTAATTAATCCTAAATCACCCAATTTTACCATCTTTTTAGGGCTAAAAATTAACTTAAAAATTTCAAAAATTAATTTTAAAAAAATGGCTTCATAGCACTGTTCTACATCATATGAGCATCCTACAGAAAAATTTTGAGCTCCAAACTACATCCCTAAGCCTATTTATTTTCCAGTTTAATCATGCTCGGTTTTGAACAATTTGTTAAGGATCCTATATTTCCAGACATAATTAAATTAAATCAATATTTTTCCCTAAATCTATATACAAATAAACCTCAGAATAACAAGTTTTCTAATTTTCTTGGCAAAATAAATAATTTTACAAAATTATACAAAAATCGGGTGAATAAATGACTAACCAGTTCGAAGCTTTTTAGTCGTCCAAACCCCGTCCATTGTTGTCGGCCGGTCCAAGCGGTGGTTCTAGTGTAGGGTGGTGGTTTTGGTTCACTTGCCTAATCTGTACAGTTTTCTTTTTTTTTTCAAGATTTTCTCTCGATTTTTTCAGTGTTTCGATTTTTCTCAGATCCCAATCTGGCCAAATGACTTCTGGAAATTTTTTCCTTATTTATAGACAATTTTAGTAATTAATGTGCATTAATTTGATAGGACGTTGCCCCAATTCCTTGATTTTTGGCTTTTTGTTTGTCCAATTCTTATTGGTTAATTTTTTTTTTTTCTGTCCACGACCTGATCTTGTTGCAGCTTATGTTTTTCTGATTTTTTCTGATTTTTCCATAATTATTTTATATTTTTCTTTAATTATTTGCTTAGTTTTCGGCCAATTTCAGTAATTACGCGTATTTTTATCTATACGTAAATACATGTGGGGTACACGTGAACATTCCTAAATATTATTTTGTTCATTCTAAAATTTTTAGTATACATATAATCTATCTCTAGTAATATATTAGTTATTATATTACACTTTTCGCCTTTTCGGTAATTAGCAATTATTATGCTTAAAATTTGAAAATTTTATAGTCACCTATTTTACTATTTATTTTCTTAAATTTAAGTTTACAGGGTCATTTTTACTAGTATTCCTCTCAATAGTTTATAATTTGGGTTCAATCGGATCTTTTAGCCGATCGTCCTAAACCTTGGGTTCTAAGCTCAAACCTACGGTTACTTGGCTTAGCTTTAAGGCTTACATGTAAATATCCCCCAATGTGCAGTTACAGTAGGTTATACGGTTGTGTCTTAGTCCGTATTAGTACCAGCTTAAATTTTGGGCCATGCCATAGAGAGATACAAAATTGTGAGACACGGTTGTGTCTCGGGTCATGTCGTGTCAACTATATAAGTATATACCCAACAAGTTTTTTTCAACATTTCTCCTCACTTCTTCTTCTACACGAACACACACACAACTATTCCTCTCATCTACAGTTCCACTCATGCTCAACACACAAAAGAACTCACTCATAACCTTCTTTGATCCGCAATCCATCACTCACACTGATTTAAGTTTTCCTAAGTGCACTCACTTTAAGTATTTTGGTAAGTTCTTGATCTCTCTCGTTTTTCTTGATTTTTTCCTAAGTGCACTCACTTTTTCTTAGGACCTTTTGAGTGATTATGTTTAGTTAGTATGGATTATGGTGGATGTTATTTATTTTAGTATTTTGGTAGTGTTATGCATGATAAATACAACCATGTTCTTGAATTTGGTACTAATCTTTAGGTTTGAATGACTTAGGTTATGATACAATTGTATCATTTGCAATACATTACTATAAGCATGCAATTCTTGAATGTTTGAGTTGAAGTGTTGAACTTCGCTACTTTATATGCCTTATTCTTCATTTTAGCACTTAGGGCTTTAGTGTTTAATCAAATACAAGTGCTATTGATTCATGTCATTGAGGAATTAGGAGTTTAAGTATGCTTGGAATCTCTTTTGTAACAATAGTTGTGAGGATTGCATGAAGGATTTCTTAAGAACATAACTACATTTTTTATGCATACCGCGTGTTTGACAAAATTCCTCAATGAATTATAATATTTATTTTACATACTTAGTCATGACTTTTGGTCTATTTCCTTATTCTAAGTGTGGGGAAGCTTTAGTGTATTGGAAATTTGGCTTGAATCTTGTTTCTTTCTATGGAGAAACATGATATTAAGAGCTAAATTACAAGTTAAGATGAAGGAGCTCAAGTGGAGAGTTTGGCTAAAGATGTCGATGATGAGGAGGAGGATGAAGAATATGGAGAGGATGTGGATGATCTTATGGCTTATGCCTTCGATTAGGAGTATTGTGGAGTTGATGCCTGAAAACTTTAAAGCTCATGTTGGAGACTACATTTGATTTGGCATACTTCAAACTCTAGACTTCTTGCATTGATGATTCATGTTACTCAAATTTTCAAGAGAGTATCAGTTTTTGTTTCCCATTTTTATATTACCTTACCTATGATGGTTTTGATTAATATATTTTCCATTATATAACTTAATTCGTGCATTGGGGACAATGTACGATTTAAGTGTGAGGAAGGGGATATAGACATTTATAGAAACTTTTGTTACTTAGGAAACTAATTTTTCATATTTAACTCAATTTTATTATTTTATTGACTTGCAATTACTTGGAAATTCATAACTTCTAATGAGGTGAATGTAAATTGAATATTATATTTGTGATGAGCGAATTATACGATGATAGAGTTGATAGGTGAAATCTTTATAGAGTAAAGTTAAGGATTATTTAGCTTAGGATTTTAATACTTAGGATTAGAGCAACATCACTAGTTAGGAGTTAGTCATGATTATTTTCAAAGCTTACTTTGATGTATGCTTTTCTCTTAGATGACTTTAGAGCCCCATAATCCTTAGTCAACAAACAAATAAAATTTTTTTTTTGAGAAACCCTTGAAATGAAATAGTTAGAGGTAGAAAGTGATAAAAATGAAAAAAGAAGAAGATAAAATTGGTAAGAATTCACCTTGGCCACTTAAAAGAGCAAGGTTAAATTCCATTGCCAATGCCAAAATAAGCTTAAAGAATATGTTGGTATGGATCGACCTTGGTCCTTCAAAAGAGCAAGGTTCTTTCCCACTAACAATATGAAGGCTACGTTGGTACGGATTGATCTTAGTCCATTAGAAGAGCGAGATCCTTTCCTGTTGCCAACACAATCATCCTTAATTAATGTGTTTAATTTAGTAAATTTGAAGCCTTCTAGCTAAAGTATGAATTAAGGGGAGGATCAAAAGATGAATAGATGAAATATGTGTTTACACTAAATTATAGTGCTTGGCGAGATTGAAGAGAGGGTTGTATACATTTTAGTTAAGTAAGTTAAAATTTTTATGACTCTTTTTTGATTGATGAGATGTTAAATTTGATATTAAGTATAGAATCCTTGATTAGATGATTTAGTTAAACTTTAATTTACATAAATTAACTTGTGAACTCTAGTACTTTATGTCCTTTGGACATTGGGAAAAAAAGATCGAGTATAAGAGTTGAGGAAGTTATTTAAAGAAAATTGATTAGATTTGCAAATTGAATCTTTTAAGATTAAGTGTAATTTTTAGTCAATTTATTATCTAATGATGGTTTTTAACTTAAAAATTCTTATCCTAATTTTTCTTTGATTTATTTTCTTAAGGATAAGCAAATTCTTAAGTATGGTGAACTTTGATGAGTTTCTAGTTGCACATATTTTATTTAGTGATTTTTAATGATTTTCCTTGATATTTGAGTTTATTTTTATATAATAATACTTAATTGAGAACAATTTTATTTTCTATGTTTTGAAACGATTTACGTGAGAAAACGAGAAGATAGAAACAAATTTTACTTTAATTGGAGCTAAAATGAGTAATTTATGAAGGTTTAAAGATCGACACAACCGAATAATATGACTGTATCGTTTCTAGGCAAAATTAGAGTTGATTTTTTACTATTACAACTTAAGATATGACCAGAAGACACAACCATGTTGTTGATCATGTCATTTCCATTAAAAAAAAAAAAAGATAAATGTAAAGCACAGTTAAAGACACGACCAAAAGATACAATTATGTCCCCTATTGTGTCTTTTTTAGCCGACCTATTTTTTTTAGTTCTTCATATATAAAGCCTTGTTAGGGTTTATTTGAAAGAACTTTTTTGCATGAATTTGGAGCAAGCTTTTCAAGACAAGAATACTCAAACAGTAAGAAGATCATCAATAATTTAAGATTTAAGATTTGATCTTAATTAGAATTCATGACTTTCTTTTCTATAATTTTCTACTATTTATTTTTATATTCTTATTTTGCTATGTATAGTGAGTAGATTTTTAGTATCTAGGTTTTGTGGAACCTTGATCTATTAATGTGATATTATAATTACTTGATTAATTTAGTTCTTTATTATTTTCTTGATTCAACTATATTTACTTTATGATTTAGGTTATTATTTTTGTGGGAAGTAATCTAGAGTTTAATATCTTATAGGAGAATCGAGAGATTTCTTATAAGATTAGATTTATGTATAGTTGAGGATAATTATTTTAAGATTAGAGATAATTTGCAAAATTCTTTCGGAATTTTAAATTAAAGCGTAAAGAATTTATTGTTCAATAATACAATCTTAGATTATGCTATTGAGAAGCGATTCTATAAGGTGATTTTAGGGTTAGGGTTAATTGGCTTAAGAAAGTAATTAACTTTAGTAGAAAATTCTCCCAGCCAAGAAAGATTAAAGAATAAATTAGATTATTTTTAAGGAAATCACATGTTAGATTTAGGGAAAACAAGAGCTCGGTACAATATTGAATCTTGAACTAATTTCCAATTGAATTCTTTTTTGTTATTTCTTGAATTTCATCTTAATTAATCTTTAATTTAGTTTTAGTAGTAATTTAAATTTACCTTTTTTAGGTTTCTTGAAATTTAATTTGCCGATTAGATAATAGAGACTTAGTTAGTATTAATAGTCCGAGTCTCTTAGGGATTGATACTTTGACTTAATCCACTATTACAATTTGATAGGGTGCACTAACCTATACTACATGCTCCAGACTATATGTCTCCTAACTATCCTATGGTTTGGCAATGTTTTAATAATTTTTCTTACATATTCCTTATTTATTTAGTGATATTTCTACATTTTCGAGTATTTTTAATATTTATGGATACATATATTTATTTAGTAATTATACGTGATGCATATACATGTTTTTTATACATTATTTTATGTATATTAATTATATTTCTCCTATAATTTATCTCTAAGTGTTCATTAATTTTTGAAACCTAATTCGTACTATTTTAACTATATTTTTAATATTTTATTATATTTTCAAATCTTGAGCTTATGGAAATTCCTTAACTAATAATATGATTCCCCTTGTAAGTTTTTAGCCTAATTAAGTTGCCTTTTTGAATGCCCTAAATCAACTACCAAACCTAATCGTATGAGTACAGGTCTCATATTTCCACCCTCCTCAAAAAAGTTTCGTCCTTGAAACTACGACATCTTAAGCTATTATCATGGTATTTAGATCAATAGTTAATATCTCCTCGTCATTCTTATTCTTGATGCAAAAATTCATTTTCATTCTTGCTTTCTAAATTAACTTCTACTTAAATTCCTAAGTTAACTCTTTAGTCATTTCTCTTATGTTAGTTTTCTATAAACTCATATTTTTCTCTACTTCCCCAATTCTCTTATTCACTATCAACATTGCATCCAAGTTACTACTATAACTTATCATTATTTCTTGTATAACTACTTATATTTTGGTTCCTCTACTCTTTTCTAAATTGATTGTATTAATAAATTGTTTATTTCTATGGTGTTTCCTCTAAATTTATAAAGCTAAAGATAATTGAGTCAATTGGACCTAATTTATTAGTTTAGTAAAGTTTTGAACATTCAATATTTAGGATTCAAGTATCTGTTAATTAGGTTTTATGAACAGTTATTTTTTAAATAAGTTTTCGAGTTTAGAAAATTCTAAGCTTCTAGTAAGAAGAAATTTTCTAGTTTATTTTTATTATAGATAAGTTTTGGTATAAAGGTTATTACGAATCAAAATTTTTGTCTACCCTAAGTATTATTCAAATTTTAGTTGGTTGTTTAGATCATATCCAATCTTGATATTTAAGATTAGTCCTAGATGTACTATCTTAGTATTATGGTTTATCTTCAACCTCACTATTTCTTTGCATTAGTTTACCTATATTGCTAAAGTGCAGTTTTTCTTAAACAAATATCCATCTATTGTTTTGAGAACTACCACTATTCCTATCTTTCTATCATTAAGCTTTGTGTGGAGCATGGTGTTTGATTAATAGTTATTCCTACTTAATTATATCCTTACATTGTAAGTTTCTTATTTATTAAACTCTTATAAAAAATATTCAAGTCATTACATTATATGTATTTTATTCTCTCATGTTACAATAGATTACATTTAAATTTCTTTACTCTGCTCATAATGTCTAATATATTTCTATTCATTTAATTAAGAATCTTCCCATATAATCCCCGATATCCCTAACTTATGGGTCATAAGGTTTACTGCTCTAACTATGTTAGCATCTTAACACCTATCCATTAATTCATTATCTATCTTATCTCCCATCCTCTATTCTATTGTACAAATTCAATGTAGTTAGTATTTTATCTTCTATTACAACTTTTGCCTTAACCAAAATTATGGGATGACCGTTCATATCTTGATTGTTTCTTTTTATAGTTAATACGAATTTTTTTTTATTTCTATCTTAATTATGTATTTCATTCCATGATTGTTGTGCCATTATTCCAAGCATTAATTTTATATTTTGTGTTACTAGCACAAATGTCAATAGTAATGGGCTTGGCAAATCTTAACTATTCTTAATCTCGAATTCAAGTGAGATAGTATGACTTGATTAAGCTGGATTTGATGCAACATGACAAAAATTAGTACAACTTTTGACTAAATGGACTCATGAAACATCTCTAAATGATGTGACTCAAATTTGTTGAACATGATACAACTTAAATAGATAAAAAATAGAAGACTCAATCAAATAAACTTGAGGACCATTGATTTGCCAATCCACTTTATGTTTGCTCAAATGTGTTGATGTATATAGGAGAAACATTATCTTGTAATGCTTTACTTTCCTCATTCGATTATCACCACATAGGGTATGGTTAATCAAATGGCTACTTGATAAGACTTCCATCGCTATAGTTTAATGAAATTGTTGCATGCATTTGTTCCTTGTCTTACTATTGTCAACAATTATATGTTTAATATCTTGAGTTAGGATTCATATTTTAGTTTCGGGTCTTTTACTTTCTAATATCCTAATTAGAACATACTGTGATCACTTTAGGATCACAATTAACTAAATTGATGATTTCTCCCTAGACTTATTCTTTAGAATTTGTTACTATTGGTATCCTTCTTGATTAGTGTATCTATATCTTGAAATTTGAGGGTTTACCTTTAATATATATTACTATATATTTTATTGGAGTGACGGTGTTATTGAAGTATTAGATATGTTAGAGTAGGATCTTCTCCTAGTTTAATCTTCCAAAGTAAAGGGTGGTTATCTATAATTTGAGTCTATATTGTTTTCTATATATACTTATACATCCTATTTTAGCACCAAGTTAAATTTTGGGCTCATTATACAAGGTGATATTATCTTACTCATGTGACACATCATAAGAGTTGTAATCTATCATCCTATGAGAATTTTATAGTCATCTAATCACAAACTAACATCATATCCTTATATATCTGATATAAAAAGTGTGTTCGATGCCATTCATTACACTACTCCATTATTTTACTCAAGGTAAGTTCCTATTGGTTATACTTTTTACATAAGTTAAGAGGATTATATTTAACATTTATATAACTATACATTTGAATTACATACTACTGAATAATTATATCACAAAGAGATTTAGATTTAATCCTTTTCATGTTTAGTATCATTCTTAGTTCCTAGATACACCAAATATAATTCTAACTTTGTTCCACTAGAATAACAATCTTATTTAAATTGCTGCCCTGTACTTAAAGCCAGAATATACTATAGATTATTAGAATATCTCCGGAATTAGGGATATCATTACGGGTCAGATTAGGTCATAGTATTTTAAATACATTTAAGTTATTAAGCTTATCATGTTGAACAACAATTATATACTACTAGGTTTCCTAACCCAAACTTAGCTTTTTCATAACACTAACTATATAATTACGATAATCCATAGATTATTGTTTTCTTAATAAAAATCTAATTCAATTGCCCTTTTCAATTTTCAACTTCCCTTTTAGTTTCTATATCCATATTTCGTAATGTACTTTTGAAAGTTACTGGAAGGTTTATAATTTCACACAATTTTTCCCTAAGACTTATAACATTATTGTTCTTGATAAATCTTTCCTTCAGGTTTACCTCCTGACTTTCTAGATCAGGTTTTACCTCACTTTCTGATCTAACTTTCCCCCTTATAATTATCGAATTCCCATTCTTTGAGCCTACATAGCCATCATTTTCTTTCTATAGTAATTTAATACCTAATTTCAATTACCCATTCCTACTAGGGTTAAGATAACCCAACTCAATATATTCCCAACCATTTCAATTTGATTATTACTCTTAACCATCCCCATTTTAACTCCATGCATCTGCAATTATTAATATTCTACACTATTTATATACCGATAATATTAATCAATTTACTTCACATGTAGTAATATTCTTCTGAAGTTGTAAGCATCTTAGTATATACTTACACATACATATACAATCAATGTAGTGAATCAATGTTTTAACATACTTGTCATGTAAAAGATTGATACATGCAGGTAAATATCTTAATTATATTATGTAATTATATACAATAATGTATTATTGCTCAACACTGGTTATTCAAATATATATCTTTGAGCAATAATCCTTAGACCTATATGTTTTATAAGTATTCTAAATATAAGTCTAATATTTATCTGTAGAACTATATCATAACACTTAATAACGTAAATATGAATTTGGCCCTTTTAAATCTTAAATTTTAGAAAAATCTCATTTGACGATACATATACTTCAATCTTATGAAGAAATATATACAGTTTTTGTAAAGTTTCCAACAAAAATTATTTTGAAATTTTCATTTAGCCTACTTTTGGAGCCTCTTTTCATATGTTATTTATAATTTGTAAAGAAATACCACATTTAAATAATTTCATAGTGAATTGGTTACTTATCTTGAAAACTTGCAAATCAATGTTTCCCCTTCATATTAGTCCACGTAACATATTACATCTAATTTCTAGGGGACCCTAAATCAGACTATCAATTTCTTATATTTTAAGCATGACCAAGACTTAGACAATATGTTATTATTCATATAAAAACATTCTATCATTTTAATACCCTGTAAATAAATAACTATTAGCACACCATATACTTTTATTTCCATCACATATTATTATTAAGAATCATCATTTGAAGTTCACTACGATATTTTTTCTTATTTATTTAATTTCACCTATTTATCTCGTATTTGTTTACCTAATTGTTTGAGTCAATTTCTATGACACTCTTAGGCTAAATCATGCCTTATAGATTATCTCAAGCTCACCTCCTACATCAATTTCCATCCTATGTTTTGTATGTCTAGTTATTCATGTTTTTCATCTGCTTAACTATTTGATTCACATTCTAACTTGCCTAAGATATTTTGTAAGTCACCAAATCACCCAATTTCACTACTAACTCCCCTATATTTACCTCTCACCAAAATAATTCAACTTCGCAATACTAATTCACAGCTATGATATTACACATGTAAATCCAATACATTACCTCTATGTTAAATCAGATTTACCCAAAATCTAACTTCATAAACAAGAAGTAGATCTTCAGGTAATTAATTTTGGGGACATTTCCAATAATACATAAAATATATCCATGTATTCTTATATATTTTTGTATATAGAATCAAGGGAAAATATCAATTTATATAAATTTAGTATCTAATATATACCTCTTCAATAAATCATACAATTTTCGAAGTTAAGATAAATTGGGTGAATGATGTAGTTTCTATCTAAATTTTTTCTACAAATCATGCCAAGTTAATACTAAATTGCTATATCAAAGTTTTTCATTATACTACTTTTCATATTTTTATTTGATTTTTGAGCCAAAATAGTGTATTTAGTAACAAACAATGTATTTTTTTTTTATAATCTCACTTAGCTACTGAGCTTGAATCATATTATGGAGAATGTACACTGTTTTGGAGTGGTTAGATTGGTTGTTAAAGTGAGAAGTGGTGAGAAGTTGGAAGTTGGCTTTCAATAGTTAAGTTAGTATATGACCAATTTAGGGAACTTGAAACAATTGATATATTGAGATATATTATATGAGGAATTGGGAAGTATTAAAATTGAGGAAGGTTGGTTTGAAAAGTTATTTGATGTTTTACTTGATTCTACAATTGTAACTTAAAAGAAAATTTAGCAAAATAGCTAAATTTAGGACCTAGGTTGAGAGTAGATAATAACTCTGAGGATTCTGAGGATGAATTTTACACTAAATTGATACTCAAAGAGTAGGTCATAAGCAAAAATTATGAAGTAAATGTGAAAATAGGGAAGTAGAGGATTTGTCAGAGGATGATTTTATTAAAACTTTTGTAGATAACATAGTTAGAGGATTATCGAATAGGAAGTTTAACTTATAGAAGTTCAGAGGTTGTCTCAAAGGATAAAATCAGTGTAACAAATAACCCTTATTTAGCTTAAAGAGAAATTTAGAGGATTTTTGGATTAAAGAAAGCTACAATAAAACTACTTAGAACCAAACTTAGAGGATTTTATACTAAGGAAAATCACTATAAATCTACTCAGATGATAGCTTAGAGGATTTAGCTTATTAGGGTTATTTGTAAAAAATCATTAATTAGTTAAGAAATCATGATTTTTAAGTAGAGATAACTTATAAAATTTATAACTAAACAACAAAAAACATATAAAACAAACTAATGATTAATGAATTAAAGCTTGAAAACTAATCAATTGTGTATTTTTAGGGAAAATAGAAGAACAAGGAAGTAACGGTTAAGAGTAGTGTATCTGTAAATATAAGTAAGTTGGGAACTATGCTTAGTAGCATATTGAAATATCATAGCAAGATACTTAAAGGAGTAAGAATGCTTGTTTGTGGTTGTAATTAGATTGTATATGCATGTGCCTTATGTATGCTTGTGATACTATGTGATGATTGGGAGTTGAACTCTGAGTATTGCTTTCTATTTGATGTATCATGTCTTGTGTGTATGAACTTGGTTGCTCACTTGATAATTAAGATTAATCTTAAATCGATTAAAGATCTAACTTGACATTCACAATAACCCAATAGGGGTAATAATTAAGTGGTCAAACTAAATATCAACACTTTGATAAGGATAGTAGAAATGGTCATTTTCTTACCCTTAGCCTAACTAAGTAATAAGAGAAGGGGTCACAGTAAGGTTGGGAATCATGGTTTGAATGTTGTCTAAGAAGGAGGGTCTTCTCTATCGCATAAGCCTAAATTTAGTCTGATAGTGTTGTGTTGAGACTTCTCGAAATCTAGGTTAAAGTGAATAGAATTACTCTAACTTCACAATGAACCAGTTAAACATTTTGAGATGCTATATCATTTGTCTGTTGCATTTGTATTTAATTAATGATTGAACAACCATGTTTGTAATGTATTCTTTTAACGTTGTCCCTTTTTACTAAGCTAGTTCAACTCACATCCCAATAGATTGTTTTACAGGTGCAAAATAGTAGTAGAAGATGCCTTGTTACAGTTGTCTATAGGTCAGTTCCAACAGGTTGGGGTGTGAAATGATGAAGTCTAAAGAATGGATTGAAGCTCATGTCACTTTTCTTTTTGTTTTGTGGGAGGATTATAAGATCTTCCTAGGAGGCCTTCTAGTCTTTGCTGGCTTACTGTTATGTCTGTATATGTAATGTAGTTTTCATGTCTAGATGTAAATTTTCTTTTGAAAACTCTGGAACTTTTGATGAATATAAGGTTGTTCATAAGAATTGATCTTTCTATAAGTATAAGAAATTGTATGTTGTAAAGTATTACTTCACAGGTCTTATATAATAGAGATGCTTATTTGACTGCTTCAAAGCTGCTTGAGTCGCTATTTACCTTTTGTGGACTATAACTATGTTAACAGCTAAGGGGGTAGCATCTATCTTATGTTGGTTTATGTGGTGAGACTGTTATGATTCCTCGAGTTTGAGGCATGACAATTTCCAAGTAGTATCTGAGCATGGTTTGTAGAGAACCAAGCTTTAGAGTATCTAATTAAAATAAACTAAACATTAGGAATAGTGAGAGTAGGATAAGTAAGTGGGTGTAAAAGACTTAGATTTGTTGGTGTATCTCTAAGTTATCTATATGTATAAGAAGCTAAATAACATAAAATGAACATAAGTAAAATACTAATCTAACTTGTGTTGTGTTGTTTTTACTTTTAGATTTGTAAACATAGGCTTATTTATGCTTGGTTATACTTTGGTTAGGAAGGAGATGAATCTACTATTGACTATTAGGTTCATTTGCAAAACTTGTTGTTGGAGTTAGTTGAGTGGATGATATTCTATACTATAGATGAGATTATAATCACTTATAAGAATGGATTGTCTTAGAATATGAAAGATGAATGGAAGATTATGGAGGATGAGTTAGGTCCTTTATATAATAAAAACATTGCAATTGTGGCATTTGAGAAAAAGTATATGTATGATAAGGGGATTTTATTAATGATGGTCTCAGTGTTGTATTTTCCTACTATAGTAGAACCTAATAAGAATTTTCCACTTAGTTTTAATCATGCACCAATAGGAACTCCCCATGTACCTAGGGACTATCCACTTAGAATTATAGATTGGTTCTAAGATTTCCGTTGATTGGGAATGTAGGAATTGAAATGTCTTTGCGATCATATGAGCTTAAATCATTTATATAACCTCCTAAGAGTCCAATTCCAATTCAACAAGAGAATGTAGGTGAAAATTTTAAGAAAGAGAATCCTATGTATAATTTAGAAGCAGCAATAGCTTAAGCAGAAGCTAAAAATGAGATTGAAGAGAAAATTGAAATTGAAGTAGTAGCTAATTCTAGGAATTAAGTAGGAATTCAGGTTGGAGTTAATGAGGGACAAGAAGTGAATTAAGATAGAGAACCCAAGTTAGCAAATGAGGATAATGAGGTTGTATAGGGAATCATATATATTCTTGAGGCACTTAAGTATATCGTAGTAAGTTCTAATTTAGAAGTAGAAAATGATAATGTAGACTTAAATGCTCATGACAATTAGTTTCCTATGGAAAATGTTGTGGCATCGGACAAATCAGATGGATGGAGCAAATAAGAGTTGACTACTTATGGAACTTTCGAATCCTATGGCTTATGTTATGTATTTAGTTATCTGAATGTTTTGGCCTATTTTTGATGTAAATAGTATGATGAAATTGTAATTATACTTTTGTACTCAAGGCAAGAATAATGTATATAGAGCATAAGTACTAGGAAATCTTGATGTAATTTTTTTTGTTTGTATAGTTATGTTTATATGTAATTAGCAATGTAAAAAGTTCAATTTAATGTAATTATCATGATGTAAAGTCTAAGATACAATGTATAGTTTTTTGAGTTGTAAAGTTGTATTGTGAAAGTTAGTGATGAGGTAAGTGTAATGTTAATTTATCATAGGTGATTCTTTCATATTATCATATGTTTCAAAGATTACAAGTGACTATAGGTGATACAATAGTATGTAAATGTATTGTGCAATATAAGATGAAGTTTAACTAGTTGATTTAGTATGCACCATAATTATATTGAGACAATCTAAAGCTCAAGAAAGATCTTTTTCTTAGAGGATTTAAGCCTACAATGAGGTATAAGCTTAAGGAATATGGTTTTAAAACTTACAATGAGGTAGCGGATAAGGTACATCAACTTGAAAATAATGGGATACTGATGTAGTCAGAATGGAGTAAGAAGTTCAATAGGATGAATCGATTTAGGCTTACTTTCAAGAGATCATTCTTTGCTGCTGGAAGTAGCAATTCGAATAAAAAAAGAAAGAAGTTAGCTGTAATGACTAGCGAAGTAGCATAATTAGACAAAGGGTTCAGTTTCTGTGGTAAGAATGGAAATATCAAATGTTAGAAATGTTAAGACCAACACTATTCTCACTAATGTGAGTGATTGAAGAGAAAATGTTATCTGTATGGAAATCAAAACCATATATCTATAGAGTGCCTAAGGATGAAAATGTGAAATGTTATCATTATGGATAAATTGGACACTTTTCTAAATATTGTATGCAGTTTGGATTTGGAGCTTAGAATGCTGGAGGAATGGACACTGCAATGGTCCCTACATGTGTCTTTTTGTTAGAAAGTATAGATGAGGATACTAAGGAATTTGAAATGATGGAGGAATGTTTCTGTGAAGGTTTAGATAATGATGATGATAGTGTTGATGGAGGTGAATCGGACTTAATAATGGGTATGTACACTAACATTGACTACTAATTAATAATTATAGCATAAAATATGCCTAATGAGATAACCATATGTGTTAAGTAATACAGTAGTTAGTATAATTGTAATAAGTACTTAAAACTTGTTAGTAACTATGATAATAGTATAATAGGTCATGTGAACATAAGCAAACAAGTTGCCTATGCATTGTTTGATATGGGAGTTTCTCATTCATATATTGGCCAAGAGTTTGTGTCAAACCAATTGAAGTAGTTGAAACGAAAGCTATATATAGAAAAGGAATCCTTATAAGAGAGCATATATCTACTTAAAAAGTAGTAAATGAAGGATAAGTGACAATTTAGGGAAGAGAATATCCAATTAAATTGATAGTGTTACCTATAAGTGGTTATGACATTATTGTGGGGATTGATTAATTGTTGAGGCATAAGGTGAAAGTTGATTGTCGAAGTAAGGTAGTAATATTAGATGATGGAAATATTTTATATACTAGTAAGATTGAAAGTTGCGGTGTGAAATTGTTAGTCATTGAAGTAATTAAGGAAGAGAAAATGGACAATGGAGACCGGTAGTGTTGCTTAGTATTTACTTTGAAAGAAACAAGGGAAAAGCTAAGTGTATCAAAAATACCAGTAGTATGTGAATTTCTTAATGTATTTCTACATTATTTTCTTGGCTTAGCACCACAAAGGGAATTGGATTTCACTATTGAGTTAATCTTTAGAACTGAGACGATATCCAAAGCTTAATATAGAATGTCAGTAATGGAATTAAAGGAATTAAAGAAATAGATACAAGAACTTTTGGATAAATGATTTATTAGAGCAAGTGCATTGCTTTGAGGAGTCCCTGTGTTGTTTGTGAAGAAAAAGGATGAAACAATGAGGTTGTGTATGATTATAAAGGTCATAACAAAGTGACAATTAAGAATAAGTACCCATTGCCAAGGATTGATGATTTGTTCGATCAGTTACATGAAGCTATGGTATCTTCAAGGATTGACTTAAGGTCAAGATACTGTCAATTGAGGATTAAATTTGAATATATACCTAAGGCAATGTTTCATATACGATATGGATATATTAACCTTATTTGGATAAATTTGTAGTGTTGTTTACTAATGATATTTTGATTTATTCAAAGATAAATAAGGAACATGCTAATCATTTGAGGTTGGTATTACAACATTTGAGGGACAATAAGTGTAGATACCTAATTTTTGCTCCCTTCTATATTTTTAGAATATGGTTAAAGGGTCTTAAATTAGAAAAAATACAAAAAAAATAGAAAAATAAGAAAACCCAAAAATATGAAGTTTAGGAAAATTAAAAAAATAGGAAAATAGGAAAAAACACAAAAAATAAGAAATTTAGAAAAAATACAAAAAACTAGAAAAATTTGGAAAAATATATGAGAAATTTGAAAAGTCACAAAAAATAGGAAGATTTGGAAAAATAGGGAATTTAATAAGTAATAAAATTCTTTAGATAATTTGAATAAAATAGATTTTTTATTTAATTAGACTTAAAATAAGGAATCGTTGGATATGGGCTTAGATTTAAATTTAACCCAAGTTGACTTAGTCTATATATGCAATTTAATTATACATTTAGACAAGGCATAAGCCAACGGTCTAATGGATAAGCTCTTGGACTTGCAATTGGGTTTAGTTAGAGGTTAGGGGTTTGACTTCCTTTTTTCAAACTACGCATGGCTACATGTTAGACTATCACTGGGCCACATATCTAAAATTGACACATTGCATTTTGTGATTGGTTTAAGCAACAAATTTTCTTTCTATTTTTTTCTTCTCCCCTTTCCTTTTTTGTTTCCTTCATTTTCTCGTTTAAATAAAGAAAACACAAACATAAAAAGAAAGTCCATTAACACACATACGATAGGAGAGGAGGAAATTGATTGTTTTAAAATAGATAAAGAGAGGCTCAAATTTTATTTTATTTTTTATTTTTAGGATTGGGGGGGGGGGGGGGGGGG